>JAJEKV010000023.1:8190609-8718249 GCA_021234155.1 Isoetes taiwanensis
ATAAATTAGATTTTTTGCTTGGTGGATCTAATTCATCTCGGCCTGCGGGCCAATTTTGAATTTTTTAGGGGAAGGTCTAGGTCAAAGGGTTAGCATTAGAGCGGTGGGGGCGGCAACCGTTGCGAGAACGAGGAGGCTGGCACCCTTCCCCAAGTCAACCCGGAGGGGCCAGGACCTTGCGGGGATCCCTCACAAGACCAGGGAGGTTCCCCTATCCAGGACCCCGCTCGGGAGGCGGGATCAAAAAGTTCAGGAGGGAGAACTTGAGCGATGTCCCTTCTGGCGGTCGCTCACGGGGGGCTCAGGAATGGCAAATGACCACCCTCCCGGGCCGGTTCCCCTATCCGTCACGCCCTCTGACGGGCATCCAATTGACAGGCAATTGACTACGGTGTTGGATCCTCCCTTTTCGGGGCCCGGCTTCAGGAAGGCCCAAAGATTCGGATCGGTCCGGGACAAGGAGAACTTGTAAAACATTGATTTGCGGGCTCTAGAAGGGTTTGTTTTGGGGCGGCCTTGTAGAAACGCGAGGACGGTTTTGTGGATCCTTCAGATGTGGCAAGTAGAAGGAGGCTCAAGACATTAAGTAAATCGTAATTAATGCATTGCCTGTGAAATAAATTCAGATTTTCCTGGATCCTAATTCATCTGGCGAAATTACCCAGTAGGGGAGAAAGTCTACCGTCGGTTAGCGGTTTCGGGTTGAGGAAACAGAGCTCCACCCCTTCCCCAAGTCAAGCGTGGGACCTTGCAGGGGATCCCTCGCATCCACATCCTATAGGATCCAAAAATTGAGCGACCCTTGTGATGGAGGGCTGAGCTGACCACCCTGGGCGGTTCCCCTATGGAGTTGGATTCGGGTGGTCTTCTGGCCCCCAGTCGATTAGGAGGGAGACCAGTCCCCAGGGCAATGTGGCCTTGTAGAAACACGTTCTGAGTCCATTGGCAAATCGACCCTGCCAGGAATCGCGAAATTACCCTAGGGAGCAAGACGATGGGGAAAAGAAGGAAACACTCACTCGCCCTCCCTGACCGGTATCCATCCACATCCCCGAGTGGCCTTGGGAAAGTGAGGACAGCGGCTTCGGGGAGGATTTTAGAACTTGGTCGGGGCTTTCGGCGTCAACACTAACTCACTTCAAGACCTGGCGCAAAAGGTCCGGCGAATCGACAAGGAGAGTCCTTCTGGGCCTCCTCAAAACATAAACCACGTGGGTTTGCAGGGCTCTAGAAGGGTTTGCGTTTTGGGGAGGAGTCACTGGTCTACGCTGGGACCTGGCGAAGCGGCAGAAATCTGAACAGGGAGGCCGGCGGGAGGGAGTTTGGGCCTGTCCTCCTCCCGATGTGGCAAGTAGAAGTCGAGGCTTTTGCGTGTGGCAAGACATTAAGTAAATTCGTAATTAATGCATTGCGCGAAAATAAATTTAGATTTTTTGCCATTTGGATCCTAATTCATCTCACACTGCGTGCCAATTTTGAATTTTAGGAGAAGGTCTAGGTCAAAGGGTTAGCATTAGAGCGGTCGGGGCAGCGTTGCGGAGACAGCAGGCTGGCACCCTTCCCAAGTCAAAGCGAGGCGGGGACCTTGCGGGGATCCCTCACAAGAGGGGAAATGCGGACCCGAGGCCCGGGATCAAAAAGTTTCGAGGCAGCCCTTCTGGCGGCGCTCCCGGGGCTGCGCTAATGACCACCCTCCGGAGCCGGTTCCCCTATCCGGCCCGTTGGATCCTCCCGATTCGGGGGCCCCTCCGGGGAAGGCCCAAAAGATTCGGATCGGTTAGGAGAACTTGTCCAAGTGAGCGTCACGATGTCGGGCTTGTAGAAACGCCTTGTTTTGTCGTTCGGGCACCAGGGAGAGCTCGGAATGGCAAATCGATACCAAAATCCGTCAGGAATGGCCGAAATTACCCTAGGGAGCAAGTTACCGCAGTCGGTTTTTGCGAAAAAGGAAACACTCCACGCCCTCCCGGCGGTATCCATCCACATCCCTAGGCCAATTACTTCTGAGTGTGATGGAAGTGAAGCTGCCTGGCTTCTTCTTGAGTTGGGTGGTCTTCGGCCCCCGGAACTTGGTCCCAGGGGCAATGTCGGCGTTCCCGGAGTCCATTGGCGAGCAGTCGCGATCCCAGGAGAGGGGGAGGTGCCCCGTCCAGTCCCCAGGGGGCCTTGGGGAGAGGAAATTTAGGGCAAGCGGCTTCCGGGAGGGATTTTAGTGTCAGCTCTGGCGTCAACACCCCAACTCCACTTCAAGACATGGGCGCAAGGTCGGCGAATCCCGACAAGGAGGGCCTCCGGCGTAAACCACGTGGGTTGCCGGGCTCTAGAAGGGTTTACGTTTTTGGGGCCCGAGTCTGGGTCTTCGGCCCGCGGAACTTGGTCCCCAGGGCAATGTTGGCGTTTGAGTCCATTGGCGAGGAGCCAAATGTCCCTTGATTCAGGTGAGGGAGGTTGCCGGGTCCTTCCCGGGGGCCTTGGGGGGAGAATTTTTCGGGCAAGCAGCTTCGAGGAGGATTTTAGTGTCGCTCTGGCGTCCAACACCCCAACTCCACTTCAAGACATGGCGCCAAAGTCGTAGAATCGACAAGGGAGGGCCTCCCGGCGTAAACCCCTGTGGGTTGCCAGGCTCTAGAAGGGTTTGCGTTTTGGGGGCGGAGTCTGTCCGGCCGTTGGTTGCACTGGGACTGGCCAGACAGCGGCAGCCGAGAATCTGAGGAGCAAGGAACTTGGCGGAGGCGGAGTTTGGGCCTGTCCTCCTCCCGATGTGGCTTAAAGTAGAAGTCGGGGGCTTTTGGTGGCAAGACATTCGTAAATTGTAATTAATGCATTTGCGAAAAATAAATTCGATTTTTGCCGGTGGATCCCTAATTCATCTCGGCACCGTGCCAATTTTGGAATTTTTAGGAGAAGGTCTAGGTCAAAGGGTTAGCATTAGAGCGGTCGGGGCAGCGGGTTGCGGGCAACATCAGAGGCGGGCCCTTCCCCAAGTCAAAGCGAGGCGGGACCTTGCGGGGATCCCCTCAAGAGGGGGAGAAGTCCAGGACCGAGGCCCGGGATCAAAAAGTTCCGTCAAGGCAGCCCTTCTGGCGCTCCCGGGGCTGCGCTAATGACCACCCTCCGGGCAGTTCCCCTATCCGGCCATTTGGATCCTCCGGATTCGGGGCCCCTCTTGGGGGAAGGCCCAAAGATTCGAGACGGCCCAGGAGAACTTGTCAAACCATGGAGGCGTCGATGTCGGGCTTGTAGAAACCGCCTTGTTTTGTCGTTCGGGCACGGGGAGGCTCGGAATGGCAAATCGACCCGCCAAATCGTCGGAATGGCGAAATTACCCTAGGGAGCAAGTTACGGTGGGTTTTTTGCGAAAGAAGGAAACACTCACGCCCTCCACGGCGATCCCGCATCCACATCCTAGGCCAATTGACCACGGAGTGTGATGGAAGTGAGTGCTTTGGCGCTTCTTGGAGTTCGGGTGGTCTTACGGCCACGGAACTTGGTCCCGAGGGCAATGTCGGCGTTCGAGTCCATTGGCGAGCGGATCAGCGATGGGAGGAGAGGGAGGTCGCCCGTCGGTCCAGGGCCTTCAGGGAGAGGAAATTTGGGACAGCGGCCAGGAGGGATTTTAGTGTCCCCGCTCGGCGCCAACACCCCAACTCCACTTCAAGACATGGGCAAAGGTCCGGCGACAAGGAGGGCCTCCAAACGTAAACCCCGTAGGTTGCAGAGGCTCTAGAAGGGTTTACGTTTTGGGGCCGAGTCTGGTCTTAGCCCACGGAACTTGGTCCCGAGTGGCAATGTTGGCGTTACGAGTCCATTGGCAGAGCCAAATCGCTGATTCCGGTGGGAGGTTGCCCGTCCTTCCCGGGGCCTTGGGGGGGAGAGGAAATGAGGGCAAGCGGCCTCCTGAGGAGGATTTTAGTGTCTCAAGGCGGCGGCCAACACCCCAACTCCACTTCAAGACATGGCGCAAAGTCCGGCCGGGACCGACAAGGAGAGGGCCTCCAAACGTAAACCCCGTGGGTTGCGGGGCTCTAGAAGGGGTTTTGCGTTTTGGGGGCGAGTCTGGCTCAATTGCACTTGGGACCGCCGGCAGCGGTAGAGAATCACGGAGCAAGGGGGGCGCCGGGCGGAGTTTGGGCTTTGTCCTCCTCCCGATGTGGCAAGTAGAAGTCGGGAGCTTTTTTGCGTGGCAAGACATTCAGTAAATTGCCAATTAATGCATTTGCACGAAAATAAATTCCGATTTTTTGCGGTGGATCCCTAATTCATCTCGGACTGCGTGCCAATTTTTTGGAATTTACCCCGGAGAAGGTCTAGGTCAAAGGGTTAGCATTAGAGAATCGGGGGCAGCGGATTCGCGGGGAACCGAGCGGCACCCTTCCCAAAGTCAAACGAGGCCGGGGACCTTGCAGGGATCCCTCACAAGAGGGGAGAGTCGGGACCCGAGGCGGGATCCAAAAAGTTCCCGAGGTGACCCTTCTGGCGCCGCTCCCCGGCCGCACGCTAATGACCACCCTCCCGGGAGCCGGTTCCCCTATCCGACCGATTTGGATCCTCCGTTCAGGGGCCCTCTTGGGAAGGCCCAAAAGATTCGGATCGGTCCAGGAGAACTTGTCAACCCGCGGGCGCCCCGATGTCGGGCTTGTAGAAACCGCCTTTGTTTTGTCGTTCGGGCACCGGGGAGGCTCGGGAATGGCAAATCGACCGCCAAATCGTCAGGAATGGCGAAATTACCCTAGGGAGCAAGTTACCACGGTCGGTTTTGCGAAAGAAGGAAACACTCCGCCCTCCACGGCGGTATCCCCATCCACATCCTAGGCCAATTGACTCACGAGTGTGATGGAAGTGAGTCGCTTTGGCGCTTCTTGGAGTTCGGGTGGTCTTCTGGCCGCGGAACTTGGTCCCTGGGGCAATGTCGGCGTTCGAGTCCATTGGCGAGCCAGATCGCGATCCGGAGAGGGAGGTCGCCCGTCGGGCCCCCGTGGCCTGGGGAGAGGAAATTTGGGGCAAGCAGCTTCCGGAGGGATTTTAGTGTCCCCGCTCTGGCGTCAACACCCCAACTCCACTTCAAGACATGGCGCAAGGTCCCGGCCGAAGGCCGACAAGGAGAGGGGCCTCAAACGTAAGTAAACCCCGTGGGTTGCCGGGCTCTAGAAGGGTTTACGTTTTGGGGCCGAAGTCCCGGTCTTACGGCCCACGGAACTTGGTCCCGGGGGCAATGTTGGCGTTTCGAGTCCATTGGCGAGCCAAATCGCGGGTTCCGGTGGGGAGGTTGCAGATCCTTCCCGGGGCCTTGGGGAGAGAGGCCGGGGCAGCGGCTTGGGAGGGATTTTTAGTGTCCGCTCTGGCGTCAACACCCCAACTCCACTTCAAGACATGGCGCAAAGTCCCTACCGAATCGACAAGGAGAGGGCCTCGAAACGTAAACCCCGTGGGTTGCCGGTGCTCTAGAAGGGTTTGCGTTTTGGGGGCGAAGTCTGATGCATTGCACTTGGACCCTGGCCGAGAAGCGCTAAAATGGGAATACGAGCAAGGGAACCGGCGGAGCGGAGTTTGGGCACCCTCCTCCCGATGTGGCAAGTAGAAGTCGGGGGCTTTTAGAAGATGGCAAGACATTCGTAAATTCGTAATTAATGCATTGCGAAAATAAATTCCGATTTTTGCCGGCTGGATCCCTAATTCATCTCCAAAGACACGTGCCAATTTTGAATTTTAGGAGAAGGTCTAGGTCAAAGGGTTAGCATTAGAACGGTCGGGGCAGCGGTTTGCGGGGCAACCGGTGGCACCCTTCCCCAAGTCAAGCGAGGCCGGGACCTTGCGGGGATCCCTCACAGAGGGGAGAGTGGGACCCGAGGAGGCGGGATCAAAAAGTTCCCGAGGCAGCCCTTCTGGCGGCTCCCGGGGCTGCGCTAATGACCACCCTCGGGCCGGTTCCCCTATCCGGCCGTTGGATCCTCCCGTTCGGGGGCCCCTCTTGGGGAAGGCCCAAAAAGATTCCAGATCGGTCCGGGAGAACTTGTCAAACAGCGGGCGTCGATGTCGGGCTTGTAGAAACCCGCCTTTTTTTGTCGTTCGGGCACGGGGAGGCTCGGAATGGCAAATCGACCCCGCCAAATGCGTCGGGAATGGCGAAATTACCCTAGGGAGCAAGTTACCGGGTCGGTTTTCGCGAAAGAAGGAAACACTCACGCCCTCCACGACGATATCGCATCCACATCCTAGGCCAATTGACTCACGAGTGTGATGGAAGTGAGGCTGCTGGCGCTTCTTGGAGTTCGGGTGGTCTTCTGGCCACGGAACTTGGTCCCCAGGGCAATGTCGGCGTTTCGAGTCCATTGGCGAGCGGTCGCGATCCGGAGAGGGGAGGTCGCCTGCCCTGTCCCGAGGGCCTTGGGAGAGGAAATTTGGGGCAGCGGCTTAGGAGGGATTTTAGTGTCCGCTCAAGGCGTCAACACCCCAACTCCACTTCAAGACATGGCGCAAGGTCCCGGCCGAAGCTGACAAGGAGAGGGCCTCCGAAACGTAAACCCTGTGGGTTGCCAGGCTCTAGAAGGGTTTACGTTTTGGGGGCGAGTCCCGTCTTACCGCCACGGAACTTGGTCCCCGGGGGCAATGTTGGCGTTTTGAGTCCATTGGCGAGAGCCAAATCGCGGTTCCGGTGAGGGGAGGTTGCCCGTCCTTCCCCAGGGCCTTGGGGGAGAAAAGGGCAAGCAGCTTCCGGAGGGATTTTAGTGTCCGCGCTCTGGCGTCAACACCCCAACTCCACTTCAAGACATGGCGCAAAGTCCCGGCCGAATCTGACAAGGAGAGGGCCTCCGAAACGTAAACCCTGTGGGTTGCCAGGCTCTAGAAGGGTTTGCGTTTTGGGGGCCGAGTCCTGGTCTGTTGCACTTGGAACTGGCCGGAAGCGCAAGGAATACGGAACACGCGAACAAGGGGCCCGGCGGGCGGAGTTTGGGCCTGTCCTCCTCCGATGTGGCAAGTAGAAGTTTGGGGGCTTTGCGTGGCAAGACATTAAATGAAATTCGTAATTAATGCATTGCACGAAAATAAATTCCGATTTTTTGCCAGCTGGATCCCTAATTCATCTCCAGCACACGTGCCAATTTTCGGAATTTTCGGAGAAGGTCTAGGTCAAAGGGTTAGCATTAGAACGGTCGGGGCAGCCCGTTGCAGGGCAACCGAGCTGGCACCCTTCCCAAGTCAAGCGAGGCGGGGACCTTGCGGGGGATCCCTCACAAGAGGGGAGAGTCAGGACCCAGGAGGGGATCAAAAAAGTTCGAGGCAGCCCTTCTGGCGGCGCTCCCCTTTGCGCTGCGCTAATGACCACCCTCCGGGCGGTTCCCCTATCGGCCCGTTGGATCCTCCGTTCGGGGGCCCCTCTTGGGGAAGGCCCAAAAGATTCAGTCGGTCAGGAGAACTTGTCAAACCAAGGCCCCGTCGATGTCGGGCTTGTAGAAACCGCCTTGTTTTGTCGTTCGGGCACCGGGGAGGCTCGAATGGCAAATCGACCGCCAAATCGTCCGGAATGGCGAAATTACCCTAGGGAGCAAGTTACCACGGTCGGTTTTGCGAAAGAAGGGAAACACTCACGCCCTCCACGGCGGTATCGCATCCACATCCTAGGCCAATTGACTACGAGTGTGATGGAAGTGAGCTGCTTTGGCTTCTTGGAGTTGGTGGTCTTGGCCCACGGAACTTGGTCCCCAGGGGCAATGTCGGCGTTCGAGTCCATTGGCGAGCAGTCGCGATTGGGAGAGGAGAGGTCGGCCCGTCCGTCCCCGGGGGCCTGGGGGAGAGGAAATTTGGGGCAAGCGGCTTCGGGAGGGATTTTAGTGTCAGCTCAAGGTCAACACCCCAACTCCACTTCAAGACATGGCGCAAGGTCCAGGCCGAAGCCGACAAGGAGAGGCCTCAAACGTAAACCCCGTGGGTTGCAGGGCTCTAGAAGGGTTTACGTTTTGGGGCCGAGTCCTGGTCTTCTGCCACCCGAACTTGGTCCCCGTGGCAATGTTGGCGTTCTCGAGTCCATTGGCGAGCCAAATCGCTGGATTCCGGTGAGGGAGGTTGCCCGCCCCTTCCGGGTGGCCTTGGGGAGAGGAAATTCGGGCAAGCGGCTTAGGAGGGGATTTTAGTGTCGCCTTTCTGGCGTCAACACCCCAACTCCACTTCAAGACATGGCGCAAAGTCCCTACTGATCGGACAAGGAGAGGGCCTCAAACGTAAACCCCGTGGGTTGCCGGGCTCTAGAAGGGTTTTGCGTTTTGGGGGCCGGAGTCCCGGTCCATTGCACTTGGGACCGGGCCGAGAAGCGGCAATGTAGAGAATACGGAGCAAGGGAGGCCCGGCGGGCGGAGTTTGGGCCTGTCCTCCTCCCCGATGTGGCAAGTAGAAGTCGGGGCTTTTGCGGTGGCAAGACATTAAGTAAATTCGTAATTAATGCATTTGCGAAAATAAATTCCGATTTTTTGCCGGTTTGGATCCTAATTCATCTCCAAAGACACGTGCCAATTTTCGGAATTACCCCGGGAGAAGGTCTAGGTCAAAGGGTTAGCATTAGAGCGGTCGGGGCAGCCGTTGCGGGGGCAACAGAGAGTGACACCCTTCCCCAAGTCAAGCGAGGCCGGGGACCTTGCGGGGATCCCTCACAAGAGGGGAGAGTCCCAGGACCCGGGGAGGGGGATCAAAAAAAGTTCGAGGCAGACCCTTCTGGCGGCGCTCCCGGGGCTGACGCTTAATGACCACCCTCCGGAGCCCGGTTCCCCTATCCGACCGTTGGATCCTCCGTTCGGGGGGCCCCTCTTCGGGGAAGGCCCAAAAGATTCCAGATCGGTCCAGGAGAACTTGTCAAACCTTGGCGCCGTCGATGTCGGGCTTGTAGAAACCCTTTGCTTTTTGTCGTTCGGGCACGAGGGAGGCTCAGGAATGGCAAATCGACCTGTCAAATCGTCCGGAATGGCGAAATTACCCTAGGGAGCAAGTTACACGGTCGGTTTTGCGAAAGAAGGAAACACTCCGCCCTCCACGACAAGTATCCGCATCCACATCCTAGGCCAATTGACTACGAGTGTGATGGAAGTGAGCCGCTTTGGCTTCTTGGAGTTCGGGTGGTCTTACGGCCCACGGAACTTGGTTCGAGGGCAATGTCGACGTTCGAGTCCATTGGCGAGCGATCGCGATTGGGAGGGGGAGGTCGCCCGCCCGGCCCCCCAGGGCCTGGGGAGAGGAAATTTGGGGCAAAGCGGCTTCGGAGGAGGGATTTTAGTGTCCGCGCTCTGGCGTCAACACCCCAACTCCACTTCAAGACATGGCGCAAGGTCCCGAAGGCCCGACAAGAGAGGGCCTCCCAAGCGTAAACCCCGTGGGTTGCCGGGCTCTAGAAGGGTTTACGTTTTGGGGGCCGAGTCACGGTCTTACGGCCCGCGGAACTTGGTCCCAGGGGCAATGTTGGCGTCGAGTCCATTGGCAGAGCCAAATGTGATTCCGGTGAGGGAGGTTGCCGTCCTTCCCTGGGGCCTTGGGGAGAGGAAATCGGGGCAAGCAGCGGCTTAGGAGGATTTTAGTGTCCCCGCCTCAAGGCGTCAACACCCCAACTCCACTTCAAGACATGGCGCAAAGTCCCGGCCGAATCTGACAAGGAGAGGGCCTCCGAAACGTAAACCCCTGTGGTGGGTTGGCGAGGCTCTAGAAGGGTTTACGTTTTGGGGGCGAGTCTGGTCTTCAGCCACGGAACTTGGTCCCCGGGGCAATGTCAATGTTACGAGTCCATTGGCGAGCCAAATCGTGGTTCCGGAGAGGGGAGGTTGCCCGTCCTTCCCCAGGGCCTTGGGGAGAGGAAATTTGGGGCAAGCAGCCTCGGGGGAGGATTTTAGGGTCCGCGCTCTGGCGTCAACACCCCAACTCCACTTCAAGACACATCACAAGGTCCCGGCCGAATCTGACAAGGAGGGCCTCCAAACGTAAACCCTGTGGGTTGCCATGCTCTAGAAGGGTTTACGTTTTTGGGGGCGAGTCATGGTCTCATTGCGGTTTGGAGCGTGGCCAGAAGCCGCGCCGAGAACGCATAGCAAGGGGAACTGACGGAACGGAGTTTGGACCTGTCCTCCTCCCGATGTGGCAATTAGAAGTCGGGGGGCGCTTTTGCAGTGGCAACACACTCATAAATTCGTAATTAATGCATTGCACGAAAATAAATTCTGATTTTTTGCCAGCTGGATCCCTAATTCATCTCCAAAGACACTGGCCCGGTCCAATTTTGAATTTTCGGAGAAGGTCTAGGTCAAAGGGTTAGCATTAGAACCATCGGGGGGCAGCAGATTCGCGAGAAGCAACCGAGCTGATTTGGAAGATTTGGAAGATGCGGTTGACTTCAAGCCACAAAAGAAACATAAATTTAGTGGCTGCTTCTATCGGTCAAGGTTGGAGAAAAAATCCAAGCCGACGCCCATCACAAACTTCTAAGAATGTGCATTTGAAAGATTTAGAACATGGAAGTGTCCCATTTGTAAGAGCTACGAGGAGAGTCCAAACCACAAATAATCTCGGAAAATTTGGTTCTACCAAATCAAGTCGAAATGTCGCGAAACCTCGAGGGCTCCAAAATGGCCGTCCGAAGAAGGCGGGATCCAAAGAAGAATGCAAAATATCTTCAAGAATCCTTGAGATCATGTTCATGCATGTATCAATGCTAGATTGTACCCAAGAGAAAATATAACAATGTACAAAACATAGGTTTATTGAACAAAAGATCACTTGAACAATTCAAACATACTCCTCATGAGCTTGGCTTATGGTTTCCATCGTGAAGTCCTCCACTTGTCCATCCCCTTTGAACCATAGCTCCATGTCAAGTATATGCAGCGTCGACCATGTCGGCCGCTAGTATCATGTTAATGTTGTTTTTTCTGTGGTGCTTCCAAACCCCGACCATCTTTTCAAGAAGCACCCTCATCATGCTAGGCGACTCACCGGTTCCTAGCAATTTGGTCGATGCCTTCTCACCAATCACATACTTCTTTAACACCTTCATCCGATGGATCGTTGTTTCATAGTCCTCATCTTCGAGTGGAGGAGGGGGTTCACGGAGGATTCCCTTCCTTCTCATGCCCTCGACGGCTCCTACACCAAGCTATAGATTAGAAAATAGAGAAAATACAATAAAGTGTATAAACTACAGAGTGTAGCCTTACTTGTGAAGACAGGTTCCATATCTCTCTGCTCTTGAATCCTCATCTTCTCCTGAATCTGGTTCAAGCGTCGAAGCATACCTTCCATGGCCATGTATCCCAAAAGCAATAAAGAAAAAACTCTCACAATAACTGCAATGAAAAACTAGGATCCGAGGATCGTTCAAAGCGAGTAGCGCAATACTCAAATCATAAAAGAAATGGGAAAAATGAAAGCCGGCCGATTGACATTTAAAGGAATAGAGCCGTCGTTTAACGACGTCTATAACGACGTTCTCGGCTATTGCGACGTCGTACGAATGCGGCTAGATGTGCACTGGCATCCACTTTGTTTTGTGTATTTGAATTGTGTATGGGTTTTTTATATGAATTTTGTATTTTGAAGGGAATACATATATGATTTTTGTATATGAATCTTGCATTTTGAAGGGAATCTTCACATTTTATGATTAATTAAACATAAAGCGTGTACTCAATCAGTATGTAGGACTGCCCACGATCGGGCTTGCAAGCCATAGGTCTATACTAGGCTGCCAATTAACTTGGCATAAATGTCTATGATAACTTCGAAGTTGCAATACTAATGTTGCCTAATATGGTTTGTAATATACACAAATTCGCATGCCAAAGTATTTTCTTATTCATATGTGGGAAGAAAATATAATCATAATAAAGTAATGAAGGTTCAATCGATGGTAGTCTTCTATCATGACAATAGTCTAGCCCCACCCCCAACCTCCCTATTCGACCGCCATCTCTTCTTCACCTTCAAATATCGGGAGGGGCGAGCCTTACATGGAACTCTGAACCTGCTTGATCTTGCAAAGGATCTGGAACGAAGGTGACCTACAAAACCTCTATTACATTAGTTCCTTTGTTAATGACATATATAAATTTTATTGCATCCAAGTAAACATACTTGTTCACATTGCTCAACCCTCACGAGTGTGTCTTGACCACGATCTACCAAGCGAAGTTGAATCTAGTGAATGGGCCACTCGGATCTTTGCGTATCATGGCATGAGCACCGGTACACACAAGATCAAACCATTCAGCATCAAACAACATTGTTTTGAATGCACTACCGACATCAACCTCCATGATAGTCTTTATAGTACCAATCCATTCCAACATTGCCTCGATTGGGTTTGGAGTGCGCACTACCGGTCGGCAAAGCGTACTAAACTTTGCTGATATACCACAATCATAAGTCGTTTGCCATGATCCACACTTTGTCGTCGAAAGTGAGCACGGAAGACCATATTGATGCATATGAATTATACTACAAAGTAAAGGAACAAATGTTCAAAATAACGAAGCTAAACTTCGTGAATTATATGCTATTAAGTTGCACTTACAAATAGTGACACGCCTTTAGCATATGCAAATTCTTCGCTAGAAACATGTTCGCCACGTTGCCTTGCCATCTCTAGTTGTTCGAGCAGCCATTTATTGTTTATCTCACTTGGCGGGACCCTAGATGATCCGGAAGTGGTTGTTTTGCGATTCTTTTTGTCGATAGCGTCTTCTCTCCTCATCTCTCTTTATTTTTTCTTCCTCGTATTTTTTTTCCATTTCTCCATGGGAGTGGAGTTGTAGATGAGAAACTTATTGACTTTTTGCCTGTTCTTCTAGTGTGAACAATTTCTTACGTGGTCTTCCTTGGGAACTTCTCCAATTATAGTTGGAGTGTCCTCATCGGTCCATAATCGTGGAGCATTGGGGTGTAGATCGGCCAAGAACTTCGGTGACATAGAATAATGACTCTCGTGCTAACCAACCCTCGGCCATGCAACCCTCGGCCTTGCCTTCGACGTCTGAAGTCCTTGAGGACCTTGAAAAGCGTTCTATAAAAACATCCATCTAGGATTTGTTGTGCCTGCAAGCTCTACGCCGTCCACTAAATGCACTAGTAAGTGAGTTTGTATGTCGAGAAAACTTGTTGGGAATTCTTTCTCTAGCATACAACATGCCTCAACGACCTTAGTTCGCATGTCCGCAATTTCATTTGTCGGTATCTCCTTCCTTGTAATCCATCTAAATATCATTTAAGAAAGAAAAAAAAGTTAAGTGAGAGTTCAACATCGAAAAGTGTTTTCTAAATCCATCGAACCTGGAAAACTTCGATAGGAGACATATTGCACGTAGTGGACCGTCGGCGAGGCGACCCTGAGAACAATAGGCATAACAAAGCGCAACATCTTATGCCAATCATGAGATTTCAACCCAGTTAACTCCCGCCGTTAGAGAAACAATTACGCAAAGCGAATGCATATATCCTGTCGAGTCTTTATTGCCTTGATCGCTTCTCGAGCGGGTTTCATATATTTTCTAGGCACGATCCAATCCACTTGTGGCCTTATTCCTTCTTCGACATTTAACCATGCTTTAGATTTTGATCCGACTTCTTGTAGATCTTTCGTCTTTGCATCGTGTGTCCTTACGTCCGGTGACATGCCTCCAAATAGACGCCGAAACATTTTTAAAGATGTGCATGGGATCAAGAAGATGATGGATCTTCAATTCTGTCCAATAGGGTAGAAGGAAGAAGGATGCTTTCCACTTCATTCCCTTAACCTTATTTCCTTCAAATGGCATCCCACATGTTACCCCAATCTCTCATTGTCAACCTTTTGGGAGGCTCTTCAGTGCAATGTTTTTCTCTTGGACCTACGTATCGAAGTCGATTTTCCATTGGCAGATATCTCTTGAAGTTTGCATAGACATTTTTGTGCAATGCCGTTGACCGTGAGAGTTCAAGCTGTTCAAACCCACACAAGTGACATGCCGCATATCCGGACACTTGGAGTCGAGAGAGTTCATACAAACCAGGCCAATCATTTCGTTGTCCACATTAAGATTGCTCTCAAGGTAAATCTTCGTTCAGCACGAAGTTCTCTTGAGACATCGTAAACTTCAATACCTTCACTCCACAATGTCAAAAGCTCATCAATAACTATTTTCAGATACGGATCTAGACTTTCCGGCTTCTTCGGTCCTGGAACTAATAGTACTACCATTAAATGGCTAGTCTTCATGAGTAACCACGGTGGTAAATTATAGTTGATCAACACTATGGCCAAGTTGACCACGCGCGGCGATTGGCGTCCATAAGGATTAACACCATCCGTTGCCAACCCTAATCGAGATTTCGTGGCTCTCTTCCAAATTCGGCCATGTTTCATCAATATGCTTCCATTGCTTGCGGTCACTAACCACGCTGAGTACATTGTCACTCGGCGCATTAGCGGCACACCAACCCATGGCGAAGCTAGAGATTCACATCGAAACAATAGCCTTATGTGAGGGATCAATGGAAAGTAGCGAACCACCTTCATCGGGACGGTCTTTCCCTTGGCATCTGCGTTGTACCTAGAGGCACCACATTTAGGGCATGTTTACGTGTTCTTGTAGATGTCATTAGGATAATATACCATGCAATCATTTGGACAAGCGTGAATCTTATGGTAGCCTAAACCCGATGGCGCCAATATATTTTTATTTCATTGCGACTTTTGGGCATAGTGTTCCCTTGTGGGAGTATTTTCTCTTGCAATAACACGTATAAAAACAGACCTTTACATTATACATTCAACTACAAATTCAATAAGTCAAGTGATTGCAATTGTACTTACTCTAACAAAGCCGTAACGGCATTGCTCCATTTGAATTTGGCTTGAAGGTTTAATATCAATAAAGATGTAAATCAACCTAGATATGCTTGCACTGGATATAATGCTTTATCGCCTCCTCCAATAAAGCGTGATCTTCATGACCATCGTTAGGAGTATTTATATCGTCATCTAGGTCATTGTCGAAGATTGGGCCAAATGCATCTAACATGTCGGCTATGGGTTCCTCAACTTCCATGAAGTCGATCCACGGGGCATTGTCGTCATCTTCATCATCATATTCTGTTCATCTTCATCATTGTACTCTTCATTATCGTTGTGCCCATGTTTGTACCATCATTTGCTCAATGTATTCTAATTACGCTATCCGCAATATCTGTTGATATCGCCAATTCAGTACACTTGGATGTGGTCTCATATCCACTTGCCTACTCTGCACGTCAGATTAAACGAAATATATACGTGATTGATACATGCATTGAGAGCCCGTGTTTGTTAAATTTTAAGCATTTAATAACGAAGCGAAATATAAAATTTTATGTCATAATCAAAGCATATATTGAAGATATAATACACATTTATCTTCAATATGTGCAATCTCATTCAAGAGAAGAAGAATTGAAGAATTGAAAAAGAAGAAGAAGAAGAAGAAGAAGAAGAAGAAGGGTGCATTAAAGGCGAAAATTATATGAGTAATTTGAGTACATCATCAAAGGACCTCCGGTATTGGTCTACCGTATTCATATTCAATGAACAATTCATCACCAATACACAAAGTTTTTATAGCATAAACCATGATATATCTCCCGTCAATTTCGCTAAAAAAATCTTCTTGGTCTTTGTTTGCCTCGACAAATTCACAATTGGTAGCTTCGGGATTCTCGATAGAGCTATTAATAAAAGCACAAAGGTTTCCATGCAACCGAGGGGCGACCATCAATATATGTGAAGCTTGCGTGATCACCGGGCTTGGATATTGTTCGTGCATTTGAATTTAGGCCATAGATGAGCATCGCCAGCGATGCTTACTCAATTTATGCCAAAGTGTCCGAGTTATATTCGGGACCTACATATGGCATTAAAGGAACAATCATTACCATCTTTGACTTTTGTATTCGTCATAATATATAATAATCCGGCCAGGGGACCGACTATTTTTAATCATGTCTTTGCCTACCCCAATATGTAAATTGCTCCCCATAAATAATTGGCTTGCCTCTAGGCCATGCATTGAATTTCTTACGATCTTTATCTCGTAAAGAAATTTTGGACCAAATGGACTAGTGAAGGTGGAAGATTATTTTCTTCTACATGATCTAGTACATTTCAATTTTGATGAACATTGTCATTCCCTCCAATCTTGGCAGCGGCCATTGCGCGACGAGTTCTATCACGTAATGGGATACTCTTTGAGGAAGTTGATGGCTTTCTTTTTTGTAGGGTTTTCTATGAGCGCATTCATAGTATCAACATCATCTACTTCCAATGACAACATAACCCCAAAATCTATATCTTCGCCCGAGCTCACTTCATTCTCAATTTCTTCCTAACAAAATACAAGCAAACTAAGTTAAGGCGTCGATTCAAGTACATGAGAGTAGTTGATTCGAGTTCATGAGATTCGTGTATTATACCTCGTTGGAATACCCCCACCACATGCGCCCGAAACCTTTGGATTTGTCGGGCATTCACCATATTTGTCAACATGGTCGAGGGGCAGTCTTTCTCATCCGTTTTATTTGTCCTTTGCACATCGAACAATTGCAATATAACCGCTCTGTCAAGTACAACTGCAAAAAAAAAAAAGTAACATCAAGATATAAAGTTAACTAATCATTGAAACATGTTTATGGGTACATACATGGTGACATTCATTTCATGCACACCACCAAAGCCTCTAGGAAGACTCGGTCCCTTTGGGTCTAATTGGACTATTTGTGGCAATTGTTGGGGTAACATTCTTGCCAAAGTCGCCATGTAACTTTCTCAAAGCTTTTACGTCTCACTTTACGTTCAAATTCCTTCTCCGGCGTTAGATCCATGTTGTTTTTCTAGTAAACAATAAAAATATTAATAAAAAACCATGTAATAATATAATAAATATAAATATCCATGTTTTTTTTAGATTTTATCAAATGTTTATTCTTAAGATTCAGAATTTAGAAAGCATTTGATTGAAGGGTGCCTGAACCCGATACATCTAGTCCTCTCCATTTGAAATGGAGTCGACCAGTACCTTATTCACGCAACCTTTCAAATCTTTTGTAATCTATGAAGATTGAAACTTCTGTTCTAAGGTGCATAAACCCGATACATCTAGTCTTCTCCATTCGGGATGGAGCCGACCAGTACCTTGATCATGCATCCCTCAAGTTTTTAACATACTTTCAAGATTCAATCTTCTAATCTATTAGCATTTGGAGGTGTTTAACTCTAAAACCACAAAGATTAACAAATTAGCAGGGATCTTACCTTATGAAGACCCACGGGCGCAAAAAAATCCGAAACAAACGAGTCAAAATAACAAAGGAATGGTAAATAACCGGCGATTCGGGTTCGCCATATTTAACGTCGTTTATCGACGTCTGTGTGACGTCGTTTAACGACGCCAAGCTGACGTGTCCTGACACCCAGGCATGCCACGTCAGCTTGGGGCGTCTCATATGCCACGTCAGATGATCATAACGTCGTTTAACGACGTCAAATGATCATAACAGAAACAGAAACAGAAACATACAATACAAATAACACAAATAAATAAAAAAACTGATTGTTCCCATTCATAAAATAAGCTTATACAACGACAACACAAATAGATAAAAAAACTTATTGTTTCCATTCATAAAAAAAGCTTATACATTACTTATGTCCATCCCGAGGGCGTGGCGGTTTGATGCAACCATTTGCATCATTATCGCACCATTAATGTCGTTTTCTCTTTGTTTGGCTCGGTGAGCCATTCTACCGGTCGTTCCAAAGATGGAAGCGCCCGGATGTTAGTGCAATCGAAGCTCCTTTTCACTCATCTTTGCCACGATGGTGAAGGGAGGGTTCTCGATGGGAGAAGCGGGGGGTTCTTTGGAGTTGTCTTCCCTTGGAGGAGAAGGATTAACGCTAGAAGGAACATATCGCCGAAGGTGGTCTTCAAGCTGGGACCATTATAGCAAGATAGGGAAGAACACTCAAAAGATAAGAATACGTGACTCTTGATGGATCCACTTATAACGTGGATGTAGGGTTAGGGGTTAGGGTTAGGGTTTTATTTGGCAAAAAAAAATAATTTCCCTCGTGGCGTCATTTAACGGCGCCGAGGTCGACGCGGTCCCGACACGCAGCGTGCCGACTTGGCACCGGCACACCATGCCAAGCGGCGAGGTGACACGTCGGCTTTGTCGGCGTCGTTCAACGACGCACGACGTTGGCGGCTTCTTTTGACGCGAAGCTGCCTTTGGCAATGTTGCCATTTCCGCAGCGGGACGCTTCGCCAGAATGTCGCCGCTCAACGACGCCTAGCCGACGGTTTTGACGAACGGCAACCTTTGGCACCAGCACCATGCCAAGCGTGGCAGGTGACACGTCGCCTTTGTCGGACGCCGTTCAACGGCGACGCCGGGCGCTGTCTTGACACGCAGGCCGCCACCTTTGGCAATGCCTCATTTCCACGCCAGACGCGGGCGATGTCAATCCGGAGACGCCGCTCAACGACGCGGAGCCGATGTGGTTTTGAGCTGGCCAGCGATTACGCCACGCAGCCAATCGGGCGTCAGCCCGTCGATGTCAGTTGAACGACGCCGAACGACGTTGTCGCCGTTGAACGACGCATGTGTCGCCGGCAAAACGACGACAACCCGCCGTTCGCCCACGCCTCGGCGCCGTTGAAGGGCGACTATCCCTTGTAGTGTGAACTACATTATCTTATAAATTTCCGTGCAAAGCTTTCTAATTACGCCATCATCGCGGCTATTATTTCCCTATCAGGCCATCAAATCTTTAACGCAAGTGTTGCAAACCTTCCGGGCCCTCGATGAAATCCCGGTTGCTCCGGCCTATGCCCACTGCGCACCCATCATAAAGCGCACACCCTGCCCTTGTTGCCTCATTGTCACTACCTATATGCCGCATGTAGCCTCCTTTGCCCCTCCCCTCCCCATGGACACCGCATCTTCGCCTCCATCTCTACGCAGCCCTTGTGCGGTCTCCTTTGAATTAACAACCATATCTTCTAACAACAAATAGGAATTGTGTGTGCCTTGGTTCTTTGGAATTGTCGGGACTTCCCATGGCGAGAAAGGAGATAGTCTCAACTCGATTCTTTGCACCTTATCGCCTCATGGAAATGTGGGAGCATGCGTGGGAGCCGGATTACCCGACTTGCCTAGATACTAGTGCTATTACGTCTTCAATGAGTGCCTTTGGAAAGAGGGATGGGTCGCTGTTACGACCGGGCAGCCTTAGCATAGTCGGTCTCCCCTGCAAGGCGGACGTGCATAACTAGTATCTATGGGTGTGTGTACAACACCGCAATGACACCCTCTCATTTTGGCGACCTACTACTTCCCACATGCCGAGAGCAACTTCTATCACACCCACCACGGATGTGGATAGAATTTTGGACCTTTACGTCGATCTATATGATGACATCCAAGCAGTTGAGTAGAGTCATTCTTATTGGAGACTTCAATGCATACACCAGCACGAAACAACCCATGAGATTTGATTCCCCGGCTAACGATATGTGGCAACTGCGTCTCTTAGAAGGAGCTTGGCCAAGGGTATCAGATGGCAATCAGGTCACACGATATGGTAGGCAGTTGGTGCTATTGTGCAGTATCTTTGATCTGGTGATCTGCAATGGACTGGCGTGGTGGCCATCCTCTCGCAAGCACACTTGCAGGCAGGAGAAGCAGGAGGGCGGATCTAGTGTGGTGGACTATGTGTTGGTGATAGAATATGATATGCATGTTCTTAAGCAAATCCGAGTGGGAACGGATAGTAGAGATGAGGAGGTGGACTTAGACCACCTACCACTCTACTTGCAACTAGCTTGACATGTTGTCCCAACCTCCTATGCAGCACCCCCTCGCGTGCCTCAGCTGCAACAGAACTATGAACACGCAAAGCCTTACGCCCAGATGCTTACAGATGACTTGCCAGACATTTTGCAATTCCCTACGCTAGACAAACATGTAGACACATTGATTGACGTCCTTGGGGTAGGTGGCAGTAAGATGCTTTGGGAGAAGTTGTCTATCATTTGAATGGTGTCTACTGAATGGAATATGTGATTCCATCTTGTCTCATCAGGCCGAGGGAGATGCAACCCCGGAGTTACCCAGCAAGATCATGTCTTTGGCAGGCTACCATTGGCACATGATGCTCTTCAACCTGTCTACCTACTATGAACAAGGGCGCGTATAGAGCACGAGGGATGCACTTAGAAATAGATGGATGGATGGATGGACAGGTGGACAGATAGACGAATGGACGGACAAACCTTTTACATCATGCCATTCATATCTTCAACAGGCTACTGTCGGGGTCTGATGCTCAACCTATCTGCATACTATGCACAAGAAGGCGGATGGAGCATGGGGAATGCACTTAGAAATAAGTAGGTGGGTAGACAGTTAGGTAGGTAGGTAGATAGATAGTACTTTTCTTGTGCGGATGGAGCACAGAGATGCACTTAAAAATAGGTAGGCAGGTAGGTAGATAGATAGATAGTACTTTTTCCGTAATGCCATATGGCAGCATCCCATATAAGGACATGTGACGACGTCCTAAAAGCCCCAACAGAGACTTGAACACAAGACCTCCTAATCGCTAGCCCAAAGAACTAATATGGCATCTACTGGAAAGATAGACAAGACATCCCTAGTATGCTCATCTTCAAAAGCTAATTTAACCCTTAAAATATATATTTTATGTTAGATAGTGGTAAAGATAATGATAAGTATACAAATACAAAATGGTATTAAAAACAAAAAAGGGAGGGGAGAGAGAAACAAGGGGACACCTTTGGTGTGTACTCATATGCCCCATACTACAAATAATACTTAATCCCTTTGGGGATGAAGTGGTCAACTCTAGTCACTGTTCTATGCCAACCAACGCCATTGCCATCATTCAATTTGCTAATATTGGAGACCTTAGCCGTCATCTGTACTCCCCATTGAGTCTGAGTCTGAGTAAGAGCCTCGTTATGTATTTGTTTGTATGTTGTTATTTGATGATGGATGGATGCCAATTCATGGGGTGGCACATTAGATTGTTATGGTATGCTAGGGCTGATAGTGTGTTGCTTCCACTGTATATCGGTGCCTCTAGAAGAAGGGACGAGATGATACTTCTATGTCTTCTACTTGCCTACCTGACCATCCCACGTACGAGTTCGATGGAGATCACGTTCAATGGCGTAGCCCTACCTGATCATCCCAGATATGAATCAGACGGAGATCCCGTTCAACAGAGTAGTAGAGTAGTCGTTGGAGGGGGCAGGTCCTACGGAGTATACGACGAGTTGTCGTATGCAACAAAGGAGCGTCACAATTAAGCATAAAAGAATCATACACCTTGTCTATCATCACCTGTATGTCTAAGATTGCTAGTCATCTAAACATGCAATCATTCTTGTATTTCTAGTTACAGCTTCGTTCAATTAAATCATATTTGTCTTGTAAAGTTAGTTTCATGAACCGTAGATGTTTGTTATTGCTCTTGTCACCTTTATTGCCATATATTTGATGGTCTATTGATAAGGGATCGGAGGATGGAAAAACTTCATAAACTACATAAAAGGGTTTGGCTAAATGGATCAACTGGCAGTTGTATATGCTACGAAAGATACAAGCATTTTCATAATGCAACATGATATACCTTTGCAATCAACTTTGCAGAAGGATTTATGACAACTAGTGTCAGAAATATCAATTGTGCTAAAAGACATCCTTAATGTGTAGAGCTATGTTTTTGCCAATCCTTGAGTAAAGTTTTGTAGGCTAGAGAATAGCATTAACAATGTGGCTTGGGGTATTTGATAACTATGACCAGAGCAAAAGTTCTTTATGATAAGCTATTCCCATCTGATTCATTGCCGTCATTTCTTATCCATCATCTGTCTAAAGCTTCCCATTTTATTTGTTGCATAGGGTACTAATTAGGCACATGTCTTAACTTTGTTAAACACGAGAATAAGCTGCTCTATATAGCACTTGAATCATTGTGTACCATCCTCACTGTAGATCAGATTGCCGGCTTGCATTGCCAATGGATGATGCGCCATATGTAGTCTTTGTGTGGAGTTTGCGGTTGTGTCTATATTTAAATTCGAGTATCTTATTGCAAATAAATACCAAATCCAATCTCCTTTGGGTCTGATTCCAACATCCATGGAGGCCTAAATATCCAAGTTCAAGAATGGAATGGGTTAAAATCAACAGATCTAATATCAACGAGACACAAAAAAAGATACCTGTTCATTACAAAATTAATTGTGCCAGTTGATGCATGCTCCAACAATGTCCTCCGAGCTTCTAAAGGAATTCCTTCCTCCTGTAACAATATAGCAATATGCATTCTGATTTATATTCTATATCACACTTGTTTACATCCTTACCTGCTCAGGGTACCATACTCCTGGTTGTGTTTTTCCTTGAAGCATTACATTCACAAATGCTGCAATTGCTATCCCTACACATCTGTACAGTGTTGGAGACCAGAGAATATTATGGCTTACTACTTGTCATAAAGATTAGCAAAGAACATTCTTACACTGAGAGCTTCCTATGTGTATAAAGCCCAACTGCTTTCTTCCCATCTTTATATTCCAGGTCTACCTGCAGTAATGGCATTAGTCTCTTGCGAGCAACAGATTTTTAATCCAAGAGCTATTTTAACAACGAAAATTACCCTCATGGACATCAGTTCACCAACAATTCCATCCAAAGCATTGACAAATGGATATGACAGCTTTACAAGAGAATTGACCTTGGTCCTGTCTTCCAAGATCTCCTGTGTACGTAGAAAACGAGCTCTTAAAATGCTCAACCTTTTCTTATATTAACTGTCTTTGATTACAACAGAACTATTTACCCTTGGAACAAAGTTTGCAACAGCTCCCATGGCCCAGTTCCAGATGTCTGGTGCAGTACCAAAGCGAGCACTAATACTTGGAATATTGAACACTTCACGAGCCGATGCCACCTCAGGTAGGTTCCTAAATTGCCCAAGTATAGTCAACTTAAATTAAATATTTGTGTTTCGAAAAGAAGGAACAGAAATCTCAATTTTACGTGGTAATTTAGAATTGCTAATGCTTTCCCAAGTTCATAAGATGACACTCACAATAAATAGACAGACTTTTTCCCCACGCCCTTCCCAAAATCCACTTGGAGTTCCCCACTATATGGCCTCATCTTGATTTCATCACCTATAAATACAATAAAAGCAAGAACTAACATCAATAAGAGACAACCAGTTAAAACTATTCAATGGGAAGTATGGAGAATGATCCACCTTTCCGATAAGCAATTACTTCCTCCCCCAGCAAAAGAAAGCTAGTTGCCAAAATTGTGGGGCCTGCTCCACCAGAACCTGCTGTAAAATAGGAAAATCTGAAACCAGCTTTTAGGATTACCGGATCTCATGCTTTTCTAGTTGCCGCACATCCAGAACAGAATGTCACAGTCAAATGAGAAGGAAGGGAGCCTACCTTAGGCGTTCAGGCTGACCACCTGAAGATATTGCCATTCTCACAAGTTCGGCTGCCATTACTATGATGCAGTCCAAATAGTTGCATTAGCCATTATTAAACTATCCTTCTTATAACAACCATTCAAAAACAAGAAGAAAGACCTACTATTACTAACTCCAGGATAAATTCCTGACATAGTTATTGCAGAAACATTTGCTGCTGAGGCTTTGTCATGAAGAGACTTAGCAAGTCGTGAATATTCCACGTCATCACAGACATCAAGATATGCTGTCTATGGCATCATGGAAAAATAAGAACTTAAAAGTTATGAACTTACAAAGCAAAGTCATGCATATACAGAACCTTGTTCCTTATGGCAGCTTCTAATAGAGTACATCGTTTCTGCTGTTGAAATGGGCCTGCTGCGTGTATGATAAGATCGACACCTGCAGTGATGATAGCTAATGAGGTATTATGGTGCTGCAGGCATGCATTTAAAACTGGGCCACCATGTTTCAAGCCTATCTGTTCTAGCACGCTTAATAATTTAAGAAAGGGTTTCACATGAACCATGTAGTGCTGCTTCAACTGACAACATATCTTCAATATCAACCTCGCGAAATTCGCTACCTCCTCCAATCTCTGCAGCCAATGTTTCTCCCCTGTGCCTGTAAGTAAGAAAAGAAAAAATAGATCCAGTTTTCTGCATTGGACTCTTTTTGTCAGTCAAATACCAAACTTGTGTGTCAACAATACAAGTAATACAGGAAGAAACGAATACAGATAACACCTATGAAAAAACAATAAAGGTTAATGAGTACGATAACTTATCCACTGAGCTTGTTAAGGCATTAACCTGGCAATGAACTATACTTGTCTATGCCAAGGGAGTTGATGGTCACTTCATTTTTTTATTTTTTTTTTAAATATTTCAGACTCTAAATGGTGAAGAAAACAACATAAATGTTATACCTCAAATTGCAAAAAGTGCAATAAGCATGAAATAGTTATACCAACAAATCAAAATTTGCCAGAGCTGGACATTGGCATTTGCCATCGGAGAACCAGGCCAATTCAGCAAAGAGAAACCTTTCATGTCTTGTTGCAACATGGTAAGAGGGGCGGGGTAACAGAACATGCTCAATTATTCTGAAGCTGGCAGATAAAAATGGGCAAGAAGTACAAGCATGAAGCAACAAAGAGCAATGTACGCGCTGGACAGACTTGCAAAGCAATTGTTTGAGGACCTATGAGATTATTGTGAAGCTCAGTACATGGTCAATCAGAGTGTGAAGATGCTATATCGATCTACAGCATTGTATAAACAAGTAGGACATAAGACAGATGCTTCTGGTTCGAACAATTATATTTCCAATAAGGTATCTATAACCAAATGAAAGATTGCTAATCAGATTCCATTTTCCTCTATCGGAATTCAGCCTAGGCTTCATGTAAAAACTTGCTCCTGAATGAAAATTGAAATGAAGATTGACAGAAACCTGTTTCTTCCTGCCAGAATGAGATGGAGATGAGGAGCAGTAGAAGCCAAAGCCCGAGCAGCGGAGGACCCAACACGTCCAGTACCACCTACTATTATTACATTAGTCTGGTTGCTCTGATCCCCCGCGCTGCATTTGCATATTAGCCTGTGCCTGTTTGACAATGAAGATGATTTTAGGCTCAGAACTGGAGTGATGGATCCCCGAAGAAGCATTTTCCAGTTTCTCTACTGCTCCCTTATCCGGTAACAGTGAGGGCTTGGCGCCACAAACACATTGAATCCCATTCTTTTATGTTTTGAGAAATAATTTAATATCCTTAAAATAAAAAATCGCCCCTATTTCACGGCTCAAGATAAAAGTACCATGGTCTCGGGGATCCCCGAGGTGGCGATCCCCTTCTCCGGGATGACCATCAGAAAAAATCCCGTCCTCCGGATCACACGGTCAACTGCGCAGTTAATGGGTTATTGCGTAGTTTAGGGCTGATTTTTGGCCGGATTGAAGCTTGCTGATTACAGCGGCACTCGCTTCGATTCCTCCTTCGCTCATACCTATGCCTCTGATCCAGCTCATTCCGACCATCCTCGAACTGACCCCATTCGATTTGATTGCGGATCAAGGGAGAAAATCCCACATGAAATCCGCCCCATTTTTTCTTATAAAGAAGGGCCAAAAAATCTGCGCAATTACTACGCAGTAAGGGGGATCCCGTCCTCCGGGATCACACGTCCTCAGGGATCCCGTCCCCCGGGATCACACCTCCGAGATCCCCCAATCCAGGGTAAGATTATCCTAAGCCCTATTTCAGCCTGAGCAAAGCGTGTGGGTACACAATAAATGGAAAGTGGGTTGCCGTGAGAGCGGAGCAGCATTTTAGTGGCGCCATATGGCATTAGCAAATATCACGGAATAGAAGTAGGGTAACTCCACTCAGCCAGTCGACAACAGGTCTGCAACAGGTCATTTTGCATGCTCTGCAACAAGGCATTCTGAAGATTTTTGGCTCGTTCATCAATATAGAGTGGGCCTTATAGCAAGTATTTTGCAGATAGACATCGAAAGAGTAACAAACAGACAACGACGGAGTTTTCTCAAAGAAGCAAACCTTATAGAGAGTGTTTTGCATCATTTTAAAACAAATCCGGCGATGTGGGCCTTCAAATCCGACAAGTGGGTCTTCAAGATTGAAGTTCTGGCATGAAAAAACTCCACTCGAGAACAAATCCCGCGATCTGATCTGAGTCTTCAAGATTGAAGCTCTGGCATGAAAAAACTCCACTCAAGAACAAATCCCGCGATTTGATCTGAGTCTTCAAGTTTGAAGCTCTGGCATGAAACACAAAGATTTCTTGGCTCCCCAGTTTTCCATTTTGTAAGGGAATGGCAGAAGGGGCTGCCTTTCTACAACAATGGCAGACCCGCTCCTCGGCTGTTGCCCGATCACGGGCCCCTGCCGCTATTGCGGAAAGGCAGCCCCTTCTACCATTCCCCTATACTTTTTTTAACATTGAAATTCTATTCCATTATATTTCAATTCTACTCTATCTTTATATAACACTAAATTCAAAATAAAATGATATGTTGTGCACGATTCTGGACATTGATTTTATTGTGTTTCACAAGTTCCATTAAGGTCATTAAATTATATGCAAAACAATTGGAAGCTGGGGGGTTCATCTTTGATTTGTGTATAACCCATGAGAATTCAATGGAGGGGTGTTTTTGGGTTGCCCCTAGGGGGCAACCCTCTTGTTGGAGGGTGGAGTGACGTATAGAAGGCCTCGATTTGTTCTGAGTGTAATATGCCATAGAATATTCTATATTTGCAGTTGCAATTGCCTGGGATTTTTTAGGGTTTTTGTGACGCTCAATGACACTTAGACGACAAAGATTTGTTTGGGATGTCTCCAACGGTAGAGATTATTTGGGTCTCTACCATGACCTCTTGGATATGGAGTCAGCTAATCCGGTATCGTTTTGTTTCTGACAAATGTGACCTGTTGTGGCCCGCTAGACATGGCTTGGCTTGGAAATATGTCTACGGAAAGTACAAATTGGAGTCTCCTCTGAACCAGTCAGGCTTTGCGGCAGCTCTGCTAGCTCCAGCGAATTTAATTCTTCGTTTGTTGTAAGCAATCTTTCCCTTCTGTTGTTTGCTTCTCCATAGCCCACATCTATAAGGAAATTGACCCTCCTCTTTCAACAAATTCTGGATTTGCATTGAACGAAGTTGATTTGCATATGACACATTTTTCTAACATTAATCATTAGAGCTAGACAGTCATACTTGAATTTCGCCGTATTATATCAATACAGGCCAATAGCCTCTAAGAGAAACCGCAAATGGGCAAATGCGAATTGTTAAATGTGCAATTTGGCAAAATTTGAAGAATATTTTGGGTTTTCCTCTGTAATATTTAAAGTTGACTTGGCAGTAGCATGGTAATAACTAGATGTGGCCTTTAATTGAAGAAAGTTTAACTAAGCAATGCAAATTGCAATTCCTAGTTTTTTAATTATTTTCATTGTTTGGTATGTAAGCATGATCCTACAACTCTAATCCCAAGTGTTTATAGCCATTGGTAGAACATGGCAATGTAGCTTTTGTCAGTAGGACTGTAATATGACAAATGTGTAAAGACATGAATGGTTGACGTGCTTTTGGGCTTCCTGTTGATGCACCTTTGTTTCTTACATTGTGAATTTTGAAGCAGGCAAATTGATAAGAGGCATGGAGTTGAGATATGCATGGTTCCATGGAAAACATTTGAATGTGACTCGTCCTAATGCCAGTTGTCCAATGTTCACTTTTGCTCTTTCCTCTATGAGATGGAAATTTGCTTGACTGAGAAATGGTGAAGCAAAGAGGAAATTTGGAGATTCATAACTGGCTGGTTATGGACTCTGTTTTGTGGTTTCTTTGTTATGCCCATTTAAAACGCGATGCACCTGGCTAGGATGATGTTTATTTTGAGTGCGTTTGGAAGAAGTATCCACTGGCTTTCTTTGAAAGACTCAGACATCTATAGTGCAATATCATTATTTTCAGACAGCTTATTGTGTTCACTTTAGCGTTAACAGATGAGGAGCCTAGCCCAAGTATTGTTGGATGTTTGTTGTAGAAACAAGAGTAAGTCAAAAGAGAAGCTGTTATAGCAAATATGCAGATTGCAGCAGAAATCTTCTAAGTGCCATCTTGAACATCATTGGAGAAACAATCTCCAATATGGCGACTATATTAATCATGATCATATTGTTCTCAATGTGCTTGCAAGCTTACGTAACTTACTCAGTTAGTGTGAAAATTGGCACTCTCTTAGCTTTAAATACGAGCATTGGTATGATTGCACTTTCGGCTATGAAGCTTGCACTTGAAGATATAAGCAGGGATGCCAGTCTGCTTAATGGCATCCAATTGGATCTCATTGCTTTTGATGAGAACTGCTCTGCCTTCCAAGGTGCAGCTGCAGGTATCATGATGCATTATATGTTTTCTTTTCTTCGCGGCGTATTGTTCTTTACTTTGTATAGCTTCATTTTGGAGAGTTTGCATATCTAATGTTTCTTCCTGCATACAGCCATGGAAATAATTGGAGAAGAAGTGGTGACCGTGATAGGGCCACAAACCTCTGTAGTGTTTCACTCTGTATCCCACATGGCAACAACTACACAAATACCTCTTGTATCATTTTCCGCAACAGACCCAAGTCTTGCAGAGCATTAGTATCCATATTTCTTGCGAGTTGCACAAAGTGATAGTTCTCAGATGGAAGATATTGGGAGTGTCATTGCATCATTTGGTTGGCAGGGAGTTGTGGCCATATATGTTGACGATGATTTTGGAGTGAATGGCATCAATGCACTTGTAGATACTCTTCAAGGGCTTGGGATAACTATTGTCTTTCGTGCAGCACTTGATTCTTCTTTTACTTCTAATAATATTACTGATGCATTATCCGAAATGCTTGAATTGGGATCAAAGATTTATGTGATCCACATGCTCTCAAAGATTATTTTTAAGCAATTTCAAGCATTTTCTCTCTGTAGACAAGTACATCATAATATAGACACAATATCATAATAGGGTCGTTTTTCTGTTGGGTGGTGTATTTTTGTGCTGCCACGTCGGCTCGCCTGTCCCAAAGTTAAGGAATATAATTGGGTCATCTAATTTCGTGTTACCTGTTCAATAGATAACCTGCTTTAGAATGATTTGCAACAGCTCGATGAAGGTCGGGGCTATGAGCAAGCTGAAAAGGAGAAGAAAAGCTCCGTTTAGAGACAGAAACAGAGGATTTGCAACCTAAATTTGAGCAAAAATCATAATAATTACTCGGTTTACAGAGAGAAACATGGGATTTTATAACAAATTCTGAGCAAAAATCAGGCAAATCCGCGCACCATAGCCGATCTTCATGAGTTCTTGGGGGCCAGATTGATCAGAAAAGAAATGCATCGAGAAAGAAAGCGCTAAAAAAAGCTCCCCTTATATAATATTGTAGTTGTGAGCTAACGGGTCCAATTTTCCCGGTTAGTTGCTCAACGATTGCCACATTCTGCCAATGAAGACCAACATTATGTCTTACTTGCAACATTGGACACTCATAATTTTCCAAGAATTCCAACTGAACTTTCTACAAATTAACATAAAGATCTTCCAATTTTTATCTTTAGGACGTGGAAAAAGAAATGCATTAAAAGCAAAAGCTTTTTTAGAGTGTGTTTACACAAGCTCAAACACATCCTTTAGCTGATGCTAAAACTACAGGGCTTATCATTCCCTTTAAAAACTTCTGTCATTGCAATAACAAAGTTGAAGGCAATAGATAGGACAATACTAGTTCTCAATGTGCTTGTTATTGAAAGAAACAACTATAAGACAGACCGTAGTAGTGGAAATAAAAACAATTAGGAAGCTAATGTTACATAAATAACAAACATTCATGCCAGAGCAATCCATAAATAGAATAGAATAGAATAGTTTTTTTAACGTCCACGGAGACCAATAGGTCATGGGACCCATACAATGGGCTAGTACAATCATTACTACTAGGATTAAAAAACTTCTGCCTCGAAAGGTTTTCAAGGGAAAAACCTTTGCAGTAAAGCAACCCTCCACTAAACGACACTGAACGATTGAATACATAATCACGAAAACAAAAGCATTTTACGCTCTATTTAATCGGAAGTACAACATTGTCTCTTATCACAATAGTCTGTAATTGTGCATGCGTCAATGTCTCCTTTAAAGGGCAACCCATTGATGTGTTAGCATCTTGTTTAGACCATTTGCGTACGTATACATAAGGGTTAGGGGTGTTTTAAGCACTGATCTGGTGCAAAACATATACACAGACGGGGTCAAATTGCCTTTTGAAAATGCGTATACAAGAGGGGGGGGGAGTTCTGCTACCCTTTGAATGCAGATGCCATATCCCCCTTATGTATAAGTGCATCCCTTGGGAATTGGAAAAGGTCGTGCCTGGTCTTTTCATACTTCGGTGGATACATTGTCTCAGATTTTATTCGGTTCTGGGCAGTTCCACCGCTTCTTGCAAGATTGAGGATAAAGGTACTCCTGCGATAAGTGGAGAAATCAACCAAGCAGATGTAAAATAAAACTTTTGGTTTCAGTAGAGAAGGAATACTTGTTGGGAACTTCGCAAGAAGCGACTTATGACATTCTTGGATTTTTAATGAAGCAGATCCCCACTTTCATTTCCAGATTTGTTATGGATTACGAGAATGACACTAGCATCCGTTATGGTAGCATGCCTTGACAGATGGTTTTTCTTGGAAAATCCCTTGTGTTGCATGGGATACTTTGCGATGCGATCCTTTACTTCAAATTATCATTCATTTGGCATTTCTTATTTCTAACAACAGGCAAATTTTGAAGCACACCAAAGGTCAAATTTGTTTGCTGAGTGCACACAGAGTTAGGTAGATTTTACTTTTAATTGACTTTTTCTTTGTTTAATATCTATGTAGCTTGTTGTTGGCAGGGTTTTGGTCTATACAGATGTAGGAAATTTCCATCATGTAGATCCATTTTTTTAGCTTCAATCTTTCTCCTTTTGCTCTTCTTGGTTCATAAGTAGATTATCTATTTAACTATTTGTTCTATTTTCTTTTTCCATCTGAAATGGAATGATAATGTGCACATAAATTTGGCATGTTTGTATGTTTTACTTTTAGTCTAGATTTATATACATAGCAAGTTGGCATGTTATAAATGGGTTTGATCTATACAAATATAGGAAATCTCCATCATGCAAATCCATTTTTTTAGCTGCAATCTTTTTCCTTTTGCTATTCTTGATTCATAAGTAGACTATCTATTCAACTATTTCTTCTATTTTCTTTTCTCATCTGAAATGGAATGATAATATGCACATAAATTTGGCATGTTTGTATGTTTTACTTTTGGTCTAGATTTATATACATAGCAAGTTGGCAGATTCGGAGCTAGGGAAAATCGGAGGATTATAAACGTCGAGGGGGGAAACCAATGGTAAGATCCCCTTCTTTATGAAAATATCTAATAGAAGATCCAGACATATTCCTCAACACACGGCCAAGTTGATACTTTTTAAGATCATGAAATTGTATTTGGAATACATAAGGGTAAGGAATCTTGCAAATGGCAGAGAAGGCAATGATCAAAAGTGGAGGAAGAAAGATGAAGGATATCCTTTTCTTTTGAACAATATTTCTCGCCCAATAGATATTCCTTCCTTCTATAGTTCAAAATCAAATCGCTTTTGAACCATTAAGAAGCTTTATTTTTTATCTTCTAAGGCCTACTTAATTAGAATGTGAATGCTAAAATTTATGGCTTAGGACCGCCATCTTCTTTCGATTGATCATCCTTGATTTCCCTTCTATTTTTATTTGTGATTTATACTATAAGAGGATGGGGGGTATAGTGTCAACCCTTGTGACAAGCCATAGGTCCAGTGACAACTTTGTGTCAAATGCTGCTATCTTGATACAAAGTGCTTGTATTGTATCAAAATTGTGTCTAGCACATAGCGTCAAATATTTCATCAAAAGAATCTCCTCCTTTTTTGTCAACTTTTTAATGCAACTTAAGTAGGTTATTGTAATCCCGTCAGCCAAGGCTTCCCGCATTCACTTACCAGGGACAAGAGGTAGAGGTGGCTCCGACCTGCAAGTACTTGGGGATCGAGTTCTCAACTACCACCCATTGGGATGCTGCCATCAGGTTGCGGGTCACGGCGGGTTGGAAAGTACTATATGCCATGTAGAACAACAGCCACAAGGCAGAGTTGTATGCCTGGGGCCACCAGTCACACTTGCTTCGGGCCTTGGTCGAGTTGGTCCTTTTGTATGGGGCAGAAGTGTGGGGTCCGGTGATATCCCTCAACACCTGGAATTACCTCGAGCAGGTGCAAAAGGCCTTCTTGGCAAAGGGCCCTGGGGGTGAAGTCCACAGTTCCATACCAGATCCTACTCCAGAAGACAGGCTTTTTACTCCTTCAACGGGCCGCATTGGAACGCCACATCGTTTACTTCCAAAAGGTGGTCGCTATGGATGATACACGCTTGCCCCACCTTGCTTTGGCCAAGGTGATGGGTCCCCAATGCCTGAAATCCTGCTGGAAAGACAAGCAAGCTCAGTGGTTCTCACGCTGGGGTGTGCAGGCAAACAGATGCGTCCAGGTCAGGACAAAGAAAAATCGCAAGGCACTTAAGCTGTACCTAGATGCTACTTTCCTTCGCAAGCTCTGGGATGCAGATGCTCTGACGCACGTTAAGCTGGCACACTATCAGCAGCAAGTCAATCCTAGGCTCACAAGAGGCCCACACCAGTACTTGTACACCCAGCTGCCCATGAAGAAGCGCAGACTTATAGCTTCCATTCGCACGGGTGCACATCGCCTCCGCATTGAAACAGGGCGTGGGGCTCAGGAAGCACGAGAGAAAAGGCTTTGCCAGTGTTGCCACCAGGGCGCCATTGAGGATGAATGTCATGCCCTCCAGATCTACCCAGCATTTGCCCATATCCGAGAGCGATATGTTCGATTACTAGTGCCTGGCCAGCCGTTGCATCAGTTATTGACTACGGCGTCAGTGGGTTTGTTGGGGTCATACCTCCAGGAGGTTATGGATGCACGGACTAATTTGTGTCCTACGGGACAGGGTTGAACTGTCCTATACAATTGTACAGAGTGCCAGCATACTTATTACTGCTAAGGTTTTTCCCTCGAAAACCCTTCGAGGCGGGGGTTTTTTAATCCTGTCAGTAATACGCTTGCTGCTCTCTTTTTTGTTTGGGTCCCATAGGCCAATTGGTCTCCGTGGACGCTAAAAATCTATTCCATTCTATTCTATTCTATTCTTGAACAATTTTATAGCAAAGTTGTGACAAACTTTTCTCAAGACTTATGACAAAAAGTTATCCAAAATTTCATCTTCTATTTTGGCGGAAGAAGAGCATTTGTCAACTTTATAGTGCAATTTGAAGGGGTTGTTGCAACAAAATTAAAAGCCGTTGGACTAACTAAGTCACGATAACATTTCTTAATACTTTTATACATTATTAGAGATATAGTATTGCACCAAGCTGGAATAGATTGTCCTATTGACCGCCCTAGTGACCTTCTTCGTTCATCCTCCTTAGCAGTTTCATACAAGTCCCTCCATGGTTGTAAACTTGCAGTATTATTAAGAACAAATGTGCTTACCACAAGAAGCATGTCCTTGCTCAGACTTCGTTCGACTCCATTACTCTGCAATACTTCTGATGTAATCTCTTTGGGTTCTTCTTTCTCCCACAATTTAGGATGGCAAGAGGTAGTGGCATCATCTAGATAAAATAACATTGTAGCGCTCTAGTAAAGCATCCATCTGCTAGGAGCATGTTCTGCCAACCTTATCTCATTTGGAATATATATCAATATATGTATCTGTGTATATAAGCACATTACTATTTGCACTTATAGTTGATAGAAGTAAAAGCACATAATTGCATAGAATTTGCTTAGTAATACCTGTAGGTAAAAAAAAATGGTGGGATGTCACAATGCAGTATAATCACTTCCTATCTCAGCCACTTCAATTTCTTTGTAGGATACCCACCTTGCAAATTTTCCCAATTGAAATGTAATGCTTCTTATCTGTGGAGTCAAGAAGTCCCCTGTCACACATGAAAGTATATGCTGCAAAGTCCGTGTAGTATCATTGCATATGTTGCAATATAATTTATCACAAAAAACAAAAGTACAATAATTAAAGTAGACCTGAAGAAAGTTGTGCCAATCATGCGTCTTTAACCCATGAGGCTTTCGTTTTTTGTAAATGCCTTTTTAGAAGAAGCCCCATATCCAGTTGACATGCGCACCTTTGTTATCGTATTATTCACTTCAACCTGCTGCTTCTTTCCTAGAACCCATCCACCTTATTCCCATATCAGAGTCTTCTTGCCTTTCCTCTCTATGGGTCAATATTTCTTTTTTATTTTGTGCTCTTTCAAATCCAATCTAGCAGCCAAGGGTTCCCATTCACCTGTTAAATGTTGCCAAAGAGAATGAGCAATATTCTTGAAAATGTGCATGGGATCAAGTAAATGGACCAACTCCAAGCCCGTCCAATACTCCAACTCATAGAATATAGATAACCTCTTCATTCTAGGAGGAAGTTTTGCATTTGCATCTTCATAACTAGTCAAATATTTTGCATTGAGATTCATTCTCTGCAAGCATCCAACCAATCCTTGGGTGTTCATCGCTTTGGCTTTGGCGTCTCATCAGACCCACATGTAGGATGTCACTCTTCCAAATACTTCTTATGCAAAATATATATATCTTCACATGCTTTGACCTGTAAGATGTTAAACTAGTCCCACAGGAAGGACTTGTTTGCAAACCTGCAATAAGAACAAAAGATAAATCAATAGAATAATCATAATTAAATACTAATGTAAATAGCACTTAGTACATGCACACCTGAAGCTTCAGAAAAACCTGGATAGTCATGAAGAGTAAAACATAATATCCCATGGAATGTAAAGTCATGTGGAGATTTAGATATGTCATACATACGCACTCTCTTCCACAATACCTCAAGTTCCTCTACTAGAGGTTCCAAGTAGACGTCCATATTCGGAACTTTATATTTTCATGCAATATTACATTTTATGCTTAATACGTAGTATATCTAAAATTATATGCACATGAATACTTGGAATAATCAAAATCAACATGATGTAGCCAGGTTTTGTCGCCAACCATGATAGCATATTATAGTTTATAATAGCCACAGGCCACACACTATGTGAGGATGATCTTGAACCCCATGGACAAACACCATCAATTTCTAGCCCAAGCCTAATGATGCGAGGTTCCAATGCAGATATGGGCCACTTCTCTTCAATATGTTTCTACGAGGCTCCATCTGCAAGGATCCTCATTTTTCCATCAGTATTACGATGGCGTGCATGATAATCCATGAGTTCTGCAAGCGTTGATGATCAAAACATATGATGAAGGCACGTGACGTAATATCGTTCGTTCTACCTTTGCTTTTTCTTCCTCATATCATGCTTCCTTGCAGTTTGGACATGATTCCTCATTTGATCATCAATGCATGCATGCACAATGTTATACTCCAGTCCAAAAGAACATAATAACTCTCTAGCTTCCCGCCTAGATTTTGGAAGACAATGCCTATCTGGTAATATCTTATCAAGCAAGCTATAAAAATATCAAATAGTCATACTTCTGTAATTTTCACATCCACACGAAACAGAGGAATGACTGAAAAGTTCAGACACACTGTTATTGCTCCAACCAACTTTGTGTTGGAGATTTATAATCAACATGCATGTTGCAAGGCGAGAAACACGGGCATTAAGGAACAATTCTTTGCTTGCTTCATCATGAAGATATGTTGCATTTTCCCTACATGCCTCGCCATCCATATTACCCATATGCTCACCATCCTTATTGTCGTCATCACTGGTTTGTTCATTTGTTGGAAAAAAAAATCCATAATGAGTTTGTGTATCACATCCTCACCAACAAATGCACTGTGTGAGCTAGACGCTTCATCGGAAGACTACATGGACCACAATGACCATAATCAAAAGTAATTATAGAAAATAAAATGAAGATAAAATTGCAATATATAAAAATTAATGTGAAAACCACAAACTTATGCCTATATAAAATAAATAGTAAAACAAATTCACCTATTGTAGCAGACCACTTACACTATTTTCATTTTGTTCAAGATCGTGTCCATCGGGACGCCCAAACTCGAGCGGCGCCCGAGTTGACTTTTGGCCCGCTTTTTCGCCATGCTGCGGCCATGTCTTACTGCAAGTCTTCATGTCAGGACAACACCACAACACCATTGCAGGGGCCCAAAAGCATGTATTGTCAAACAATCCCAATTGACAGTTCGAAGCAGCATTACACACATCGGAAGTGGAAGTTACAAATGGCATGCATTGCCCAAGTAGTTTACATCATAAAACATAACCATCACTACAAGCAGGTTAATGGAAAAAAATAAAAGTAACCCCCTGTTATTATGCTAGATATTGGAGCACCAATGTTATACACCTGCCCAAGATGCAATGTTAAACAAATGGTGATTTCATGTGGATAAATGGTAACTTGGTTAAACTAGAAACTCTGTACTGAGAAAACTGGCCAACACTTCCACAGGACCCAACGAATGCACTGCTTCAAATGCTTCATTAATGCTTTTGTAATCTGATAGTCTATTTGTATAGCAGCGACTTGTGCTTTAGCCTCTTTCTCTACAATCTCTTCAGCCAATTTCATCAGCTTATCTATGAAAAATAAGTAAGGTTACTTCTGTTACAAAAGCACTAAGAGAATCATATGCAAAAACAAAACAAACGGTTCTTTTCTTGCCCATTTGGTCTGACAATCCTTCTTATTTAAGACATTGAAATGAATCTGGCTCCTTATACCCATGACAACTCAGAAGTTTCTAGAGTAGGCTAATAAACAGTCATGGCGCATGAGAATTGTAAAAGCAAATTTAACGTTAGCTAATTTTACCCAGCTTAAAATCAAGCTGGTCCTTCTGGGAAAGAAACCGATCACAAATTTATGATCATCAGAGGCTTCATATAAGGCTCGAATCATTTGGTTGAGCAGAGAAGGTTGGCTACACAAACATAATAAAAAGCAAAACTTAAATAAGATCAATGACACCGAAGAAGTTGTTATACCACATATCACACCATATGCTCTTATATCAATAGAGTATATTGCACAGATACAACACAACAACAAAATACGAAGCGTTTAATTAACAAATCATTACCTGCAATTCGTGTAGTATGTTCTTGCTCCGTTAGAAACAATCCGTACATTTCAACTAATAAAGTAGATTCTCACCAATTCTTCTGGCAGTGTCTAGCATCCGGCTCACAATCAAGCCCTTTTTGTCACAAACAGTTGAACAGTAGAAGAAAAAGAACCCATACTTTAACCAGAACGGATTACAAATAAATAAATCACCTTGGTTTCCTTCTGGATCGTATTTTACTGTAATGGGGGCAAAATAATCGCTATTCAGACCATATTGTAGAAGATTCAGGAAGCAATGGAATAGAGACATACTTTTCACTTTCGAAACCCTTCGAACAAACAAAATAAGGAAGATTCGGCTTGTATAGGCAGCAAGCTATGGCTATGTCGGCGAATCCTTGCTCATGGATTTCGCCACCTGGGGCTTCAAACCTCAGATCCGACGACCACGCCTAAACGCGTGCTGAAGTAGATGCGGTTGAAGCGGATAAGGATAAGAACGTGGCTTCCTGGAACAACATGAGCGAAAACAATTGCAGGATGGCGCAGCCCACAAGCTAGGGTTTTGGCGCCGGTTCAGTCGGAGATATCTCCCTCCTCGGGTGTCCGTTTCCTGCGATTCTTGGTGCGTTGGAAAGCCTGTGCAGTGAGCTTTCCAACGGTGTATGGAATCAGGTGGTTTTCATGCTGCTTCAGTCCCGGAATTGGGATCCTCTATTTCGGCCTCCATGGTCGCCTCCGCCGGTATGCATTCTTGCTCGCAAGTTTCTGCCTCTCTGGCCTCTCCAGTGCTTCCTCCTAATTCTCGTCTCAATCCACTTGCATATGCCCCTGCCTCTATGGATTTGCAATTCCCTCCCCTCTCTTTGCCCCTCTGCTCCTTGGTCTGCCCCTAATACTATTGCTTGAGTATCACAAACGCGCTTCAGTGATTGGATTAAGCGAGACATGACTTCTGGTGTGCGTTCTGCTCGTGTTGCTGCGGCGGTGTCTCTTATGATGGAGAATAACAAAAGAGAGATGTCTGAATATATGAAAGAGCTGCAGGGTCTTGAAGATAGAATGGATGTTCAACTGCCTCCTGATAACGTGTTCTATGAAGCAGAGGTGTGTTCTAGTGCCTTCACTCAGGCTGGTGTCTCGGTTGTGGAGATAGATCATAGTGTCCACTTGCAAAGTCTGAACAATCTAATGTCCCATGCGGTGGTATGTCATTTCACTGGTCAGTTCCTTGATCTCAAGAGGATGGGATTTTGGTTGAAACAACATCACGCAAAAGTTGGGATTGCCTCGCGATGAGAGTCCCGAAAGTTTTGGATAGGCAAAACAATTATTTCTTAGTGATGTTCGGTTCGCCTATTGCTGTTGATAAACTAGTGGAGCGTGGAGTGGATCCTTTGTGGGGACATTATCTCTTGTATCAGGTATACACCCCTGCATTTCTTCCTAATAAGTGCGGTAAAAGGGTCGTATGCCCTGGCTGGTTTGCATTGGAGGACTTCCCAATTGAGTTCGGGTTCGGACTTCTTGATCTCCATTGCCAATGGATTAGGGTTGCACCTTGCTCATTCGATTACCAATGGTCCTCGTATTTGTATTTCCCTTCCTGCTGAGGCTTCCCTCCCCAAGTCTGTGGTCGTTAGAAGTGGTCCACTCTTTTTTAAATATAAATTATCTTTGCTTAACGGCCTAGAGCTTGCCAATATGTTTCCTGATGTTGAGGCCTTCTCTGCTTATCGTGTGCGCAGACCCTCCATTCCCATCCCTCCTCCTACTTCTGTCTCGCCTACTTCTACTTCCCCTGCTGCCATCCCTACTCCAGCCGCTCCTGCACCTGTCCTTGCCATCACCCCTTCTTCGTCTTCTACCCCAGCCATTGGCACACTCCCCGCAGTCCATAATTGTCTTCCTTCTGACCAGCAAGAGAGGCTGGACATGATTGCACGCAAGCAAGAGCGCATTGAAGAAGAATGGTCCATTGCCCGCATGAAAAAAGCCGCTCGGAGGAGGAATAGCTTCGCTCCACAGCCTTCTGCATCTGCTTCCTCTAACCCTGTTGAGCCAACTCTCCTCACCACTGTCACCGCGCGTCCAATAGCATCGCAGTTCAAATTGGGCTGATCAAGTGGAGAATGAGTCTCATATACAAGTTGATATGGACTTAGAACATCCTCCACGTCCACCTGATCAATGAAGTAATCTCCTGGAATGTGCGGGGGGGTTGCCTCCTCCCCGACTAAAAGGAGCAGGTTGTCCATGGCCCTGACTAGGTGGAACTCAGATTTCATTTGTTTGCAAGAGCGTAAATGCAAGAAAGAGGATGCCTACAAAGTTGCTGCAGTCATCAATAGGCAGTACAATGTTCTGGTGGCGGCCGTAGACTCGGCAAAGGCTGGTGTCCTTACAGCATGGAGGAGGACGATTCCAGTGTCATTTACTCAGTTGACAGATTTGGCCGGTGGATCATAGTCAATGGTTTGATAAAGGGCAAGAATGGGGATTGGTTAATGTGTATGCGCATAATCGACCACGTCAGAGAGGTGCATTGTGGGCTTCTTTGCGTTCCAAATTATTGAGGTTAGGCTCCCCTGTTGCATGGATCATGGTGGGTGATTTTAACATGGTTGAGCTTGAGCAAGACAGATGTGGCAGAGGTGCAGAGATAGTCTTGGGGGCTTTGAGCGGGAGCAATGGCACCGCTTAATGCAAGATTGTGGCTTCATAGAAGTTGAGGGTCCCTCAAGTTTTACTTGGTGTAATGGCTGGTTGGGTGGTGGTAGAGCATATGCAAGACATGATAGAGGCTACTATAATGCTTTGGTAGCAACCCTGTTGCCTGCTTTTCATCGTGAGAACCTCTTGAATACTGCAATTTCTGACCATAATCCAAAGTATTTCTCTTGCTCTCATACGGTGGTGCATCTTTGCCTCTAAGACATATTTCAAAGTTGAATACATTTTTCTTGAAGGATGATGATTTTGTGGTGTGTCAGACAAAGGCGTGGTTCACTTCTTTCTCTCGACACGGGGGCATGGCGGGTATTGTTGATGCTCTCGCTTTGCGGAAGTCTTTTGCTAAAGGTTGGGGTCGTGAACGGGCTGCTGCTCACCGGAGCCTTCTGCTGGCTCTTTATCGACAACTTGAGGCATGCAGGTTTGTTGCCCCATTAGATGGTCATGTGGAGAAGCAAATTTTGTGTAGCATTAGGCAGATGGAATCTGAACAGGTGCACTTTGCTCGCATTAAAAAGCCGGGTTGCAATGTTTCAAGGAGGGAGACGGTTACCGCGTGTTTTTCTTCAGAGTCGCCAAAACAAGAAAGCTAGCTACATCTCTTCGGTCTCTGAGACTTCGGGATGGGTGTTGTTGTTTCAGATCCGGTGAGCTTAGAGGCTTTTGCATAATCACTTTTCAGCTTTCTTCATCGCTTTCGGCGTCTTCCCTTTCAGTCAGATTTTCAAGCGGCCTTGCTTGCTAAGGTTCATCCTATAGTCACCAATGAGCAAAGGGCCACTTTAGAGGCTGAGATCAGCCAGAATGATCTAGCTGAGGCCGCATTTTCTCTCAAGAGGGGCAAGTGTCCGGGTCTTGATGGTATTCCAGTGGAGTTTTTCCAGGAGTATTGGGATTGGCTTGGTGCAGATGTGTATGATGCTTTCAGGGATTTTAAAAGACAGAGGCACCTGGACAAAATCCTCAACTCTGGTTGCATCTCCCTTATTCCAAAATGTAAGGATCCCTCTTCCATTTCAGATTGGCGCCCAATTACTTTGTTGTCCTCAGTGTACAAGATCTTTGCTAAAGCTTTTGCTCAGAAGTTTTGTGGCGTGCTTACCGAGTCCATCTCCTCCACGCAGTCAGGTTTCTTGCCTCGCCGGTGTATCTTGAATAATGTGGCAGCAGCATATGAGGGTCTCTATTGGGCTAGAATGCATGGTTACTCCATTGTATACTTGAAGCTGGATTTTGCAAAAGCATATGACAGTGTTGACTGGAGTTTCCTGGAGCAGTGCCTTTTACGTCTTGGTTTTGGTGCCCAGTTCGCAACAGATGTTATGAAACTTCATTATTCTGCTCGTTCTTCAGTTCTTTTTCAAGGAGAACCATCAACATTTTTTCAGGTGGGACGTGGCATTCGCCAGGGCTGTCCTTTGGCACCGTTGCTTTTTACAATTGTGGCGGAGATTCTTTCTCAGGTATTCTCTCTTGCAGTGTAGGAAGGCATCCTGCATGGTCTTCCCATGAGTAATGGTTCACAAGAGATCTGTAATCAGTATGCAGATGACACTTTCTTGTTCTTAATGGTCGATGAGCAGAAATTTGCGAGAATGCCATTTCCTTGTTGGACGATTTCTCTTTGGCTTCGGTATCTTTGTGGGGTGGCAAAAGTGTAACGCCTTTGTGGGCCCTAGACTCTCGGTCTTGAGTCTTACGTGGTTGCATTTCCACGGAAGGTTCTTCCTCATGGGAAGGCAACTAAGCTTCTAGGCATTCCAGTTGGTATACACCTCTCATCTGGTGATGCGTGGGATGTCATTATTAAGGGGTTGGAAAGGCATTTGTTCTGGTGGTCTACGGCTAAGTTATCCATGGCTGGTGGTGTAAGCGTGGCAAAGTCGGTTCGAGTGGTACACATGTCTACATGGCGTCCATCTTGCTGGCACCGCAGTCAAAGATGCAGCTCATTGTTCGTACTGTCAGGAACTTCATCTGGGGTGGCACTGAAGAAGGAGCTGATGTTAAAGTTAGTTGGGCGAAGTACATTATGCCTAAACTTTGTGGGGGGCTGGGGATGATTCACTTTCTTCTCCGAGCAAGGTCTTCGATCTCTAAGTTCATGTGGCGGATTCTCAATAATGCCGATAATTCTCAGTGTGCGTCTCATTCACCGGTCTTTCTGAGGTGCATTTCCTTTGGCTCTCCATCCATTAAGCCTCTCCTCCCATGGGCATTATTCTATCCACTTTCTCCATATCCTAATGCATCTCCTTTCCTCAAGCCTCAAGGGGTTGCTAGCTGCTTGGGAGATTGTGCGCACTTTGTTTCAGTTCCATCCAATGGCCCACACCGATCCTACAACCAGTTGTTGGTGGATCCCTTTGGGTGACGGTCATGCAAATTGTCCCCTGGTCTCTTCTGTCCATCCATTGACGCAACGTCGGTGGCGAGCAACAGGTGTGCTCACGGTATCTGCATGGTATAATGAGACAAGATTGTTGACGTGGAATGAGTTCAAATTGAAGTTCCTTCTCCTTCGTTGGGACCGGAGCATTTGGGAAAAAGTAGCTGCTACACTTCCTCCACACCCGGGGGATGCACCTATCCTATAGGGGATATGCCACCTGCGTACATAGGGTTGTAAAAAAACCCTATATACGACACTTTTTTAATCAAAAACCCCTACCATACGATTTTCAAATTTTGCATGCATATACCCCCACCCAATTTTATACGTCATTTATCAATTAAAAAACCCCTCGTATACGACCTTCTGTGAACATTACATATACCCCCAATATGTATACGTAACTTTCTTTAAGTATATATAGTTACTTCATTCTGAATCAGAAATAAAAGACCTCTGTTTTTTTATAATTTGAATTGTCTCCTTTATAGATCAAAAGCCTTTTCTCACAAAGACATCCATTTTCTATCATGTATGGAAGATCATTATAATCACTCATGAACAGCAAATTCTTCTGATTAATACTTAATGCCTAAATGTAGTATGCATGATCCTTGCACGTACCTTTAGAACAATGAGAGCAAAACTGCATTCATCATTAAGCTTGAATTGAATCTTGTAAGCCACAATAACACAGAACTAGCAATAGACAGCTGGTACATCTGCAACCTGTGGCAGCCAAATCATTTCAGCATTCGTGACCCATCCTCCAAATAAAATGAAAAAAATCTCAAGAGGAAGCCAAATCATTTTCAAATTTGTAATCCCATCCAAGGAAAACAAAACGAGTAGAACAAAAGAAAAACATTACCAATAATCTTATTGTTGCAATCTGATTGATGCCCCTACGAATAGGCTGCCGAATCACTAAGCCCTCTCCGTATCATACCCTGTTCGGTTCCCCACCATGAAGCACCCCTCTCCGTTAGTGTACGAAGAATTCAAAAAAAAAAAGTACATTGTACTGTAGGTATACATACTAAGAACCCACAAAAGTAACCCCTTCATGTTTACGCACGTGGTTTGGGGAGTTCTTCTAAGTGACTCCCCCTTGCCTCCACACCCACAAGACGTGGCTCCCCAGCTCTGGGTGGTTCATGGCAGTGTTAAGGAGGAGCACCTGGTGCACTCGATGTATGTAGTCCTGCTTCATCCTGAGGTGTTGCCTCCATCGCCAAAGTGGCCTTCAGTTATCCCCGAGCCTCATCGTAAAGCAGTCTGGCGATGGGTATGGGATAAATTGCTTCATCCTAAGCTATCCATTTTATGGTGGCAGATCACTCATAGATGCGTGCGGGTAAACACTGTTGTTCATCGATTTCGTCCAGAAGTCTCTGTGATCTGCCCTCTTTGCACGCAGAGGGATGAGACAATTGAGCACTGCTTTTTCTTGTGTCACCATGTTCGACCTGCTTGGCAGTGGCTTCTGAGTCTTTTCCATTGTGACTTGAATAGTCAGCAGGTCCTACTGTCAGTCTATCCTAGTTCTTGGGACAAGTTGGCAAAGAGGGCTTTCCACTTAGCATCTGCTTGGATCATCTGGTCCATCTGGAAGAGACGAAATCTCCTCATCTTCAAGGGACAGCTCTTTTCAGATATGCAAGTGCTTAGCGATGCCCGTAGTCGCATTGTGAAGGCGTACAAATGTTCTTCCTTGAAGGATGACATCAAAAGTGTCATTTGGGAGCAATATCTTCAGATTCACACCTATTCATAGCAAACAGTTGTGCTCATGGTGATCTGTTTTCTCTGCTTTTCTATGTTATGTATGTGGTGGGTAGTGTTGCTCTAGTGGATATCTTCTCCACTGGGTTTTGAGTCCCCCATGTACTCTTTGTATTCTTTTGAGTAATAAAGGTCCACGTTCATCAAAAAAAAAAAAGAACGTGGCTTCCTCTGCTATTTTTCCCCAAATATTTTCCCCTCGCGATTTTTTCCCCACTCAAGAATCTAAGGGCATCAAGGAATCGAATATTGGTGAGAATCAATTATATCTAAACTATATAATTGTGATAGGCAAGATTCTTTTGGAATATACTGTACAGATTCTCATTTGATTTGTTGACACGTAAGCTTTATCTGTTTGTAACACATTAAAGCCAAATTTTCAACACGTGTCCTAAAAAACTTATGGTGCAAATACAAAGCAGAATCGGATTAAGCCCAATTCTCAAAACGTGTCCTAAAAAACGTGATGCAAATACAAAACAAAATCGGATTTAGATCCGTGATCTATTGAATGCGGCCATCAAGCTCTGTGATGTGAAATGTTCAGATACAGCTGTCAATTGAAGATGATGGCAGAGCCTGGAAACCCATAATTAATAGCTTCATGATTAAATCAGATACATAATTGTGGGCAGATTTGCATGCAAATTTTCAGGATTTGAAAGCCATGTTTCGTGGCAATATAGCTGTATCTGGCAGTGGTAGAGGATCTAGCTCAGATTTATCAAAGATTATGTTGAATCCAGTCTACGTGTAAGCTTTTGTTGGGATTCCTCTGGGTATAAATAGAGATAGATGGCCGAGGATCCTCATTACATTTCGAGTGTATGCCGCTCCATATTCCTCTTGGTATAAGGTATGCATTCTGTTTCTTTCGTGTCGAATTGCTTCATCTGTTTTGTGCTTCATGTGTTCATCGCTGCTTAGACCTTAGCTCATGGCAGACTGCTCCAGAGGCAATCTGTGACTATCTAGAAGCTGTCTTCTCCTGGATTCGCTGACACCAAACAAAATCTGGTGATAGATTATTGAAATAAAACCTCTATGGGAAGCCTGAGATAGATTCACCTCTATGGGAAGCCTGGGGTAGATTATCGAAATAGAACGTGTATGGAAAGCCTTAGGCAACAAACGAATTTGATTAGGGTCTTAAGATATCCTGTAGGTGTGTGTTAGAAGTTAACACAAAGCTGAGAATGAACTCTGATGGAGGTTTTGAAAGCCACATCAAGCAGCGGCTATGAAAAAAATGCAGGCCGGTCCAAATGCATGGCCATGGCAAGGTGAGGTTGACCTTGCAAGGGCTGAGGCTGATCAAATAGCCAGCCATGGCAGAGCCGAAAACCCTGCACAAGAACCTCCATGTGGGTCTCACAACCGGCCATTCTAGAGTTAGCGGAGGCCGACCAAATCAAATCCTGTAATAGAAAGCACTAGAGAAAAATGAAAGAGAGAAAAAAAAAACTCCCAAAGTGCTCGAGCTCTATTTCTTGCAGGCATCGAGTATAGCTCCCCTTGCTTCGTCTGTAGATTTGGTTTCATCATGCAAAAAGATCAAGCAAGCCATTTGAAGCAGGAAAACTTTCATCCTTTTTTCCACCCACAATTTAAATCTAATTAATTGTGAAGTAGTGGCCAGTAATATCAGACTGGTACCGGTACTGCAGATCTGTTCACAAGCACCTGCTCTTTTCAACAACTTGTTGGAGTGGATATGATGTTTTATGGGAGGAAAAGATCCTTCAACCACCATCTATATGCTGTTGGAAATCGGCATCCAGCATTCAGGATGACGTGGCAACAAATAAAAAAAGAAAAATTGGAGGAAGTCGGTGCAGCGAAGATACATAGAAGCAGAGGTCGGATGTGGAGAGTGTGTGCAGGATTTTGAGCATACAGGGATCTTACTGTCGTGAAAAAACCGGCAGGAGGCTTGGAGTAAAATCGCATGAAAATAACAGAATAGGGTGGACGAAACAGGAGAAGGCAGAGTTAGCCGGAATTGGCTCTAGCTGAGTCGACTTGCTTGAAGAAGGAGAATCGGTTGTTGCCGAAATCTTCTAGTGCCCTGTCTTGTAGCAGAAGGAGTATTGGAAGCAAGATTACAGGAGCCGTGATTGTTGGAGGTCGAGAACCGGAAATATAAGCGGGTTCAATTCCGGCCTCAAGATAGGGACCGAAAGTGTTGTTGCGGATCGGATAGGCGAGGATTGGAGAAACGGATAGAGAATCCAGATTGGGTATTGCTTTGTGGTTGGATCCCCGCCGCAGTACCGCAGACCCGGCTTATTTACGAGATATTTTAATCGAGAAGTTTTTGCTGCGAAGGAAAATTTGTCCCAGAAGTCTAAGCATAGATTGGGTCTATTTTATTGCCTTGAATTTCTATCATTGGTATCAGAGCAAAGTTTGCCATGAAAAAGGATTCAGCAGCAGTTTCTTTGACTATTGATTCCGGGGCAGAAAGAACCGTTATTGCATCAGAGAAGTTGATAAAGAAATTGAAGGAGCCTGATACCCCTTGCGTACAAATGGGAAATGGTAATTTACATGAAGTCAAGGGGGTGCGGAAATTTGGAGTTCTTTCACAATGGTGAAGAGAAAGTGAGTCTGGAAAACGTATTGTATACTCCTGGTATGTTGTTCAATTTAATTTCAGTAGCAGACTTGGTAGATGCAGGGTACAAAGTAAACTTTGATGCATCTCGTTGCGAAAGGGTGGGTAATGGTAGAAATATATATGCTAGAAGAAGGGGTAAATTATATTGTTTGGATGCTTTTCCTTGTATTGGGAGTATTAGCTCTCTAGAATTGTGGCATCTGAGGTGTGGTCATGTGAGTGATGGGACTATAAAAATCATGAGCAAACATGAATTGGTAGAGGGTTTGCCTACCAACATAGATGCAAGTGAACATAGAATATGCCATGGGTGTATGCTTGGGAAGCAGACTAGAAACACTTTCCGGCCTCGCGTTGCTAAAACATTAGGAATTTTGAATTTGGTGCATAGTGACTTGTGTGGTCCGATGCGTGTTCAAAGTATGAGTGGCAAAACATACTTTATGACATTCATAGATGATTTTTCTCGGAGGACGAAGTGTTATTTTTTGAAATCAAAGGATCAAGCATTCGGGCATTTCAATTGTATGCGTATGAACGAGCGAGAGACGTCTAGAAAGTTGAAGCGCTTGCGCTCAGATTCAGGGGGAGAATATATGTCTGGGGCATTCATGCAGTTTTGTCGTGAGAAGGGGATTCGACGTCAATTTACTTGTAGGCATACCCCGCAGCAGAACGGTATTGCCGAAAGAACAGAACTCTTATGGATGCAGTAAGATCTATGTTAAAGCATGCAGGGTTACCAAACTATTTGTGGGCAGAAGCAGTGCAGGCTGCATGCTATATCCAGAACAAGTTACCGTCGTCTGGTATTGAAGGAAGAATTCCTGAGGAGGTGTGGTCTGGAAAAAAAGCGATCATGTGGAAAGATTGCGTGCATATGGTTGTTTAGCATATATGCATGTACCAAGTATATTGCGATCCAAGTTAGACGATCGAAGCATAGAGACTTATCTTGTTGGTTATGAGGAGCGGGGATACAGATTGTATGATCCCAAAACTAGGGAAGATCTATGTAAGTCGAGACGTGGTGTTTGATGAAACTAAGTTCTATAGAGATAGAGTTGTGACACAAAGTTTGGCACCGAGAAAGGAAGAAAATCAACCTTGGGCTCCAATAGGTTGGTTTGACGATGATGACGATGACATAGAAAAGGAAGAACATCCAATAGAAATTGTACAAGCTCAAGAGGTAGAAGATAATGATGTGGAGGAGCAACCGGAAGGCGGAATATCAGAACTAGAAGATCGAAGTATGGAGATAAGCTTGGAAGAGCAGACTGAAGAACAGGCAGAAGAATTAGAGGCAGAAGAATTAGAACCTGTAAGTGTAGAAGAGCCGTCCATGGAAGAAACTCATTTGCATAGAAGTGATGCAGAAAGATTGAAGCGGGAAGTATCTTTTGATACATCAGCGTATGGGAGAAATGAGCATGGTAGAAGTACTACTCGTGGCGTAGGGCCACCATCAAGATTTAAAGAGTATGAATTAGGAGGCAACAAGACGGGAGCCTTGACCACCTACCGTGTCAAGCGTCATGGAGCCTAAAACATATGATGAAGCTATCAATTCAACAGATGCAGATAAGTGGAGGAAGGCTATGTGTGAAGAACTCGAGTCATTCAGACGTACAGGTACCTATGATCTTGCACCTCGACCGAAGGAGAAGAATGTGGTCGGATGTAAGTGGATTTTCAAATTAAAGAAAGGACCGGACGGGAAAATTGAAAGGTACAAAGCAAGACTTGTAGCTCGTGGTTTTACACAGAAGTATGGTAAAGATTATCATGATACATTTTCTCCTATTGTCAAGCTAACAAGTTTGCGAGCTTTAATTGCTTTAGGAGTAGAGCATGACTTGGAACTTGATCATATGGATGTAAAGACTGCATTCCTGAATGGAGATTTGGATGAAGAGATCTATATGGAGCAGCCAGTTGGCTTTGAGGTGCAAGGTAACAAAGTCTGCAAATTGAAGAAAGCAGTGTATGGGCTTAAGCAAGCGGCTAGACAATGGTATGCATGCATAAATGGGTTTCTATTATCTCAAGGATTCGAGAAATTAGAAAGTGAGGGTAACTTGTACATAAAGAAAGTAGATGGTAAATTCTACATTATTGCTTTATACGTTGATGATTGTGTTATGAGTGCAAGTGATCGAAGTATTTTAGATGATTGCAAAGCTATTTTGAAAAATAGATTTCAAATGAGTGATCTCGGTGGTTTGAAGAAACTTTTGGGTATGGAGGTTTATAGAGATAGACAAGCTGGAGTGTTGATCTTAACACAGGTACAGGGTATTAGAAAAATGCTGGATGATTTCTTTATGACAGAGTGTAAGCCAGTACCAACTCCTTTGGTGGTTAATAAGAGAATATGTGGAGATATGTCTCCTGTGACTATTGAAGACAAGAGAAAAATGCAAAGAATACCATACAGGGGAACTTGTGGGAGTTTGCTATAACGTGGCAAATGCCACTAGACCGAACATTGCATTTTGCGAGAAATTTATTGAGTAGATATTTGAATAATCCAGCCGGGAACATTGGATTGCAGCTAAACGGGTTCTTAGGTATCTAAAGGGCACGCGTTGCAGCTTGGAATCTGTTATACTAGAAGTCACGACAAAAATCCGAGGAGGTGGGTTATGCAGAATGCTTGGCTATCTGGATGCGGATTGGGCTGGAGACTTAGACTTAACGCAAATCCACAAGTGGTATCTGTGTAAACTCAACGAACAGTTATCTCATGGTGTAGCAAGAAACAGAACTGTGTGGCGATGTCTAGCGCAGAGTCTGAATATGTATCTGCATCTCTGGCAAGCAGAGAAATTGTTTGGTTGAGGCGATTATTGAATGAATTAGGAGAAAAGCAGTCATGCGCAACAAAATTATATTGCGATAATAAGAGTTTCATTGCCATTGCTAAGAATCCTGTCTTGCATTCGAGGACGAAGCATATTGATCTTCATTATCATTACATCAGGGAAATAGTTGCCAGAGGTGAAATTGACTTGCAATATATAGCTACAGGTAAACAACAAGCAGATATTTTAACGAAGGCATTGAATGAAGGAAAACATCTACAATTTAGAAAAGACATTGGCATCACAGGAAGATAAATGCCGGGCTGAGGGGAGTGTTGGAAATCGGCATCCAGCATTCAGGATGACGTGGCAACAAATAAAAAAAGAAAAATTGGAGGAAGTCGATGCAGCGAAGATACATAGAAGCAGAGGTCGGATGTGGAGAGTGTGTGCAGGATTTTGAGCATACAGGGATCTTACTGTCGTGAAAAAACCGGCAGGAGGCTTGGAGTAAAATCGCATGAAAATAACAGAATAGGGTGGACGAAACAGGAGAAGGCAGAGTTAGCCGGAATTGGCTCTAGCTGAGTCGACTTGCTTGAAGAAGGAGAATCGGTTGTTGCCGAAATCTTCTAGTGCCCTGTCTTGTAGCAGAAGGAGTATTGGAAGCAAGATTACAGGAGCCGTGATTGTTGGAGGCTGAGAACTGGAAATATAACTGGGTTCAATTCCCAGCCTCAAGATAGGACTGAGTGTTGCAGTCGGATAGCTGAGGATTGGAGAAACCGGATAGAGAATCCAGATTGGGTGTTGCTTTGTGGTTGGATCCTGCTGCAGGTACCGCAGCCAGCTTGTTACAGAGATATTTTACTGAGAAGTTTTGCTGCGAAGGAGAATTTGTCCGGTAAGTCTAAGCATAGATTGGGTCTATTTTATTGCCTTGAATTTCTATCATTGGCATCAGAGCAAAGTTTGCCATGAAAAAGGATTCAGCAGCAGTTTCTTTGACTATTGATTCCGGGGCAGCAAGAACCGTTATTGCATCAGAGAAGTTGATAAAGAAATTGAAGGAGCCTGATACCCCTTGCGTACAAATGGGAAATGGTAATTTACATGAAGTCAAGGGTTGCGGAAATTTGGAGTTCTTTCACAATGGTGAAGAGAAAGTGAGTCTGGAAAACGTATTGTATACTCCTGGTATGTTGTTCAATTTAATTTCAGTAGCAGACTTGGTAGATGCAGGGTACAAAGTAAACTGATGCATCTCGTTGCGAAATGGTGGGTAATGGTAGAAATATATATGCTAGAAGAAGGGGTAAATTATATTGTTTGGATGCTTTTCCTTGTATTGGGAGTATTAGCTCTCTAGAATTGTGGCATCTGAGGTGTGGTCATGTGAGTGATGGGACTATAAAAATCATGAGCAAACATGAATTGGTAGAGGGTTTGCCTACCAACATAGATGCAAGTGAACATAGAATATGCCATGGGTGTATGCTTGGGAAGCAGACTAGAAACACTTTCCGGCCTCGCGTTGCTAAAACATTAGGAATTTTGAATTTGGTGCATAGTGACTTGTGTGGTCCGATGCGTGTTCAAAGTATGAGTGGCAAAACATACTTTATGACATTCATAGATGATTTTTCTTGGAGGACGAAGTGTTATTTTTTGAAATCAAAGGATCAAGCATTCCAGGCATTTCAATTGTATCAGGCAGAAGCAGAACGAGAGACGTCTAGAAAGTTGAAGCGCTTGCGCTCAGATTCAGGGGGAGAATATATGTCTGGGGCATTCATGCAGTTTTGTCGTGAGAAGGGGATTCGACGTCAATTTACTTGTAGGCATACCCCGCAGCAGAACGGTATTGCCGAAAGAACAGAACTCTTATGGATGCAGTAAGATCTATGTTAAAGCATGCAGGGTTACCAAACTATTTGTGGGCAGAAGCAGTGCAGGCTGCATGCTATATCCAGAACAAGTTACCGTCGTCTGGTATTGAAGGAAGAATTCCTGAGGAGGTGTGGTCTGGAAAAAAACAGTCTGTGGAAAGATTGCGTGCATATGGTTGTTTAGCATATATGCATGTACCCGAAGTATTGCGATCCAAGTTAGACGATCGAAGCATAGAGACTTATCTTGTTGGTTATGAGGAGCAGGGATACAGATTGTATGATCCCAAAACTAGGAAGATCTATGTAAGTCGAGACGTGGTGTTTGATGAAACTAAGTTCTATAGAGATAGAGTTGTGACACAAAGTTTGGCACCGAGAAAGGAAGAAAATCAACCTTGGGCTCCAATAGGTTGGTTTGACGATGATGACGATGACATAGAAAAGGAAGAACATCCAATAGAAATTGTACAAGCTCAAGAGGTAGAAGATAATGATGTGGAGGAGCAACCGGAAGGCGGAATATCAGAACTAGAAGATCGAAGTATGGAGATAAGCTTGGAAGAGCAGACTGAAGAACAGGCAGAAGAATTAGAGGCAGAAGAATTAGAACCTGTAAGTGTAGAAGAGCCGTCCATGGAAGAAACTCATTTGCATAGAAGTGATGCAGAAAGATTGAAGCAGGAAGTATCTTTTGATACATCACTGTATGGGAGAAATGAGCATGGTAGAAGTACTCGTGAGCGTAGGCCACCATCAAGATTTAAAGAGTATGAATTAGGAGGCAGCGCACGGGAGCAACGGCCACCTACCGTGTCAAGCGTCATGGAGCCTAAAACATATGATGAAGCTATCAATTCAACAGATGCAGATAAGTGGAGGAAGGCTATGTGTGAAGAACTCGAGTCATTCAGACGTACAGGTACCTATGATCTTGCACCTCGACCGAAGGAGAAGAATGTGGTCGGATGTAAGTGGATTTTCAAATTAAAGAAAGGACCGGACGGGAAAATTGAAAGGTACAAAGCAAGACTTGTAGCTCGTGGTTTTACACAGAAGTATGGTAAAGATTATCATGATACATTTTCTCCTATTGTCAAGCTAACAAGTTTGCGAGCTTTAATTGCTTTAGCAGTAGAGCATGACTTGGAACTTGATCATATGGATGTAAAGACTGCATTCCTGAATGGAGATTTGGATGAAGAGATCTATATGGAGCAGCCAGTTGGCTTTGAGGTGCAAGGTAACAAAGTCTGCAAATTGAAGAAAGCAGTGTATGGGCTTAAGCAAGCGGCTAGACAATGGTATGTATGCATAAATGGGTTTCTATTATCTCAAGGATTCGATAAATTAGAAAGTGAGGGTAACTTGTACATAAAGAAAGTAGATGGTAAATTCTACATTATTGCTTTATACGTTGATGATTGTGTTATGAGTGCAAGTGATCGAAGTATTTTAGATGATTGCAAAGCTATTTTGAAAAATAGATTTCAAATGAGTGATCTCGGTGGTTTGAAGAAACTTTTGGGTATGGAGGTTTATAGAGATAGACAAGCTGGAGTGTTGATCTTAACACAGGTACAGGGTATTAGAAAAATGCTGGATGATTTCTTTATGACAGAGTGTAAGCCAGTACCAACTCCTTTGGTGGTTAATAAGAGAATATGTGGAGATATGTCTCCTGTGACTATTGAAGACAAGAGAAAAATGCAAAGAATACCATACAGGGAACTTGTCGGGAGTTTGCTATACGTAGCAAATGCCACTAGACCAGACATTGCATTTGCAGTAAATTTATTGAGTAGATATTTGAATAATCCAGGCTGGGAACATTGGATTGCAGCTAAACGGGTTCTTAGGTATCTAAAGGGTACGTTGCAGCTTGGAATCTGTTATACTAGAAGTCACGACAAAAATCCTGAGGTGGTCGGTTATGCAGAATTAACTGGCTATACAGATGCAGATTGGGCTGGAGACTTAGACGAACGCAAATCCACAACAGGGTATCTGTGTAAACTCAACGGAACAGTTATCTCATGGTGTAGCAAGAAACAGAACTGTGTGGCGATGTCTAGCGCAGAGTCTGAATATGTATCTGCATCTCTGGCAAGCAGAGAAATTGTTTGGTTGAGGCGATTATTAAGTGAATTAGGAGAAAAACAATCATGCCCAACGAAATTGTATTGCGATAATAAGAGTTGCATTGCCATTGCCAAGAATCCTGTCTTGCATTCGAGGACGAAGCATATTGATCTTCATTATCATTATATCAGAGAAATAGTTGCCAGAGGTGAAATTGACATGCAATATATAGCTACAGGTAAACAACAAGCAGATATTTTAACGAAGGCATTGAATGAAGGAAAACATCTACAATTTAGAAAAGACATTGGCATCACAGGAAGATAAATGCTGGCTGAGGGGGAGTGTTGGAAATCGGCATCCAGCATTCAGGATGACGTGGCAACAAATAAAAAAAGAAAAATTGGAGGAAGTCGGTGCAGCGAAGATACATAGAAGCAGAGGTCGGATGTGGAGAGTGTGTGCAGGATTTTGAGCATACAGGGATCTTACTGTCGTGAAAAAACCGGCAGGAGGCTTGGAGTAAAATCGCATGAAAATAACAGAATAGGGTGGACGAAACAGGAGAAGGCAGAGTTAGCCGGAATTGGCTCTAGCTGAGTCGACTTGCTTGAAGAAGGAGAATCGGTTGTTGCCGAAATCTTCTAGTGCCCTGTCTTGTAGCAGAAGGAGTATTGGAAGCAAGATTACAGGAGCCGTGATTGTTGGAGGCTGAGAACTGGAAATATAACTGGGTTCAATTCCCAGCCTCAAGATAGGACTGAGTGTTGCAGTCGGATAGCTGAGGATTGGAGAAACCGGATAGAGAATCCAGATTGGGTGTTGCTTTGTGGTTGGATCCTGCTGCAGGTACCGCAGCCAGCTTGTTACAGAGATATTTTACTGAGAAGTTTTGCTGCGAAGGAGAATTTGTCCGGTAAGTCTAAGCATAGATTGGGTCTATTTTATTGCCTTGAATTTCTATCATTGGTATCAGAGCAAAGTTTGCCATGAAAAAGGATTCAGCAGCAGTTTCTTTGCTTCCGGGGCAGAAAGAACCGTTATTGCATCAGAGAAGTTGATAAAGAAATTGAAGGAGCCTGATACCCCTTGCGTACAAATGGGAAATGGTAATTTACATGAAGTCAAGGGTTGCGGAAATTTGGAGTTCTTTCACAATGGTGAAGAGAAAGTGAGTCTGGAAAACGTATTGTATACTCCTGGTATGTTGTTCAATTTAATTTCAGTAGCAGACTTGGTAGATGCAGGGTACAAAGTAAACTTTGATGCATCTCGTTGCGAAATGGTGGGTAATGGTAGAAATATATATGCTAGAAGAAGGGGTAAATTATATTGTTTGGATGCTTTTCCTTGTATTGGGAGTATTAGCTCTCTAGAATTGTGGCATCTGAGGTGTGGTCATGTGAGTGATGGGACTATAAAAATCATGAGCAAACATGAATTGGTAGAGGGTTTGCCTACCAACATAGATGCAAGTGAACATAGAATATGCCATGGGTGTATGCTTGGGAAGCAGACTAGAAACACTTTCCGGCCTCGCGTTGCTAAAACATTAGGAATTTTGAATTTGGTGCATAGTGACTTGTGTGGTCCGATGCGTGTTCAAAGTATGAGTGGAAAAACATACTTTATGACATTCATAGATGATTTTTCCCGGAGGACGAAGTGTTATTTTTTGAAATCAAAGGATCAAGCATTCCAGGCATTCCAATTGTATCAGGCAGAAGCAGAACGAGAGACGTCTAGAAAGTTGAAACGTTTGCGCTCAGATTCAGGGGGAGAATATATGTCTGGGGCATTCATGCAGTTTTGTCGTGAGAAGGGGATTAGACGTCAATTTACTTGCAGGCATACCCCGCAGCAGAACGGTATTGCCGAGAGAAAGAACAGAACTCTTATGGATGCAGTAAGATCTATGTTAAAGTATGCAGGGTTACCAAACTATTTGTGGGCAGAAGCAGTGCAGGCTGCATGCTATATCCAGAACAAGTTACCGTCGTCTGGTATTGAAGGAAGAATTCCTGAGGAGGTGTGGTCTGGAAAAAAACAGTCTGTCGGAAGATTGCGTGCATATGGTTGTTTAGCATATATGCATGTACCCGAAGAATTGCGATCCAAGTTAGACGATCGAAGCATAGAGACTTATCTAGTTGGTTATGAGGAGCAGGGATACAGATTGTATGATCCCAAAACTAGGAAGATCTATGTAAGTCGAGACGTGGTCTTTGATGAAACTAAGTTCTATAGAGATAGAGTTGTGACACAAAGTTTGGCACAGAGAAAGGAAGAAAATCAACCTTGGGCTCCAACAGGTTGGTTTGACGATGATGACGATGACATAGAAAAAGAAGAACATCCAATAGAAATTGTACAGGCTCAAGGAGTAGAAGATAATGATGTGGAGGAACAACCGGAAGGCGGAATATCACAACTAGAAGATCGAAGTATGGAGATAAGCTTGGAAGAGCAAACTGAAGAACATGCAGAAGAATTAGAACCTGTAAATGCGGAAGAGCCGTCCATGGAAGAAACTCGTTTGCATAGAAGTGATGCAGAAAGATTGAAGCAGGAAGTATCTTTTGATACATCACTGTATGGGAGAAATGAGCATGGTAGAAGTACTCGTGAGCGTAGGCCACCATCAAGATTTAAAGAGTATGAATTAGGAGACAGCTCACGGGGGCAGCGGCCACCTACCGTGTCAAGCGTCATGGAGCCTAAAACATATGATGAAGCTATCAATTCAATAGATGCAGATAAGTGGAGAAAAGCTATGTGTGAAGAACTCGAGTCATTCGGACGTACAGGTACCTATGATCTTGCACCTCGACCGAAGGAGAAGAATGTGGTCGGATGTAAGTGGATTTTCAAAGTAAAGAAAGGACCGGACGGGAAAATTGAAAGGTACAAAGCAAGACTTGTAGCTCGTGGTTTTACACAAAAGTATGGTAAAGATTATCATGATACATTTTCTCCTATTGTCAAGCTAACAAGTTTGCGAGCTTTAATTGCATTAGCAGTAGAGCATGATTTGGAACTTGATCATATGGATGTAAAGACTGCATTCCTAAATGGAGATTTGGATGAAGAGATCTATATGGAGCAGCCGGTTGGTTTTGAGGTGCAAGGTAACAAAGTCTGCAAATTGAGGAAAGCAGTATATGGGCTTAAGCAAGCAGCTAGACAATGGTACGTATGTATAAATGGGTTCCTGTTATCTCAAGGATTCGAGAAATTAGAAAGTGAGGGTAACTTGTACATAAAAAAGGTAGATGGTAAATTCTGCATTATTGCTTTATATGTTGATGATTGTGTTATGAGCGCAAGTGATCGAAGTATTTTAGATGAGTGCAAAGATATTTTGAAAAATAGATTTCAAATGAGTGATCTCGGTGGCTTGAAGAAACTTTTGGGTATGGAGGTTTATAGAGATAGACAAGCTGGAGTGTTGATCTTAACACAGGTACAGGGTATTAGAAAAATGCTGGATGATTTCTTTATGACAGAGTGTAAGCCAGTACCAACTCCTTTGGTGGTTAATAAGAGAATATGTGGAGATATGTCTCCTGTGACTATTGAAGACAACAGAAAAATGCAAAGAATACCATACAGGGAACTTGTCGGGAGTTTGCTATACGTGGCAAATGCCACTAGACCAGACATTGCATTTGCAGTAAATTTATTGAGTAGATATTTGAATAATCCAGGCTGGGAACATTGGATTGCAGCTAAACGGGTTCTTAGGTATCTAAAGGGTACGTTGCAGCTTGGAATCTGTTATACTAGAAGTCACGACAAAAATCCTGAGGTGGTCGGTTATGCAGAATTAACTGGCTATACAGATGCAGATTGGGCTGGAGACTTAGACGAACGCAAATCCACAACAGGGTATCTGTGTAAACTCAACAGAACAGTTATCTCATGGTGTAGCAAGAAACAGAACTGTGTGGCGATGTCTAGCGCAGAGTCTGAATATGTATCTGCATCTCTGGCAAGCAGAGAAATTGTTTGGTTGAGGCGATTATTGAATGAATTAGGAGAAAAGCAGTCATGCCCAACAAAATTATATTGCGATAATAAGAGTTTCATTGCCATTGCTAAGAATCCTGTCTTGCATTCGAGGACGAAGCATATTGATCTTCATTATCATTACATCAGGGAAATAGTTGCCAGAGGTGAAATTGACTTGCAATATATAGCTACAGGTAAACAACAAGCAGATATTTTAACGAAGGCATTGAATGAAGGAAAACATCTACAATTTAGAAAAGACATTGGCATCACAGGAAGATAAATGCTGGCTGAGGGGGAGTGTTGGAAATCGGCATCCAGCATTCAGGATGACGTGGCAACAAATAAAAAAAGAAAAATTGGAGGAAGTCGGTGCAGCGAAGATACATAGAAGCAGAGGTCGGATGTGGAGAGTGTGTGCAGGATTTTGAGCATACAGGGATCTTACTGTCGTGAAAAAACCGGCAGGAGGCTTGGAGTAAAATCGCATGAAAATAACAGAATAGGGTGGACGAAACAGGAGAAGGCAGAGTTAGCCGGAATTGGCTCTAGCTGAGTCGACTTGCTTGAAGAAGGAGAATCGGTTGTTGCCGAAATCTTCTAGTGCCCTGTCTTGTAGCAGAAGGAGTATTGGAAGCAAGATTACAGGAGCCGTGATTGTTGGAGGCTGAGAACTGGAAATATAACTGGGTTCAATTCCCAGCCTCAAGATAGGACTGAGTGTTGCAGTCGGATAGCTGAGGATTGGAGAAACCGGATAGAGAATCCAGATTGGGTGTTGCTTTGTGGTTGGATCCTGCTGCAGGTACCGCAGCCAGCTTGTTACAGAGATATTTTACTGAGAAGTCTTGCTGCGAAGGAGAATTTGTCCGGTAAGTGTGAGCATAGTTTGGGTCTATTTTGCTGTCTTGAATTTCCATCAGTGGTATCAGAGCAAAGTTTCGCCATGGAAAAGGATTCAGCAGCAGTTTCTTTGCTTCCGGGGCAGAAAGAACCGTTATTGCATCAGAGAAGTTGATAAAGAAATTAAAGGAGGCGGATACCCCTTGTGTACAAATGGGAAATGGTAACCTACACGAAGTCAAGGGTTGTGGAAAATTGGAGTTCTTTCACAATGATGAAGAGAAAGTGAGTCTGGAAAACGTATTGTATACCCCTGGTATGTTGTTCAATTTAATTTCAGTAGCAGACTTGGTAGATGCAGGGTACAAAGTAAATTTTGATGCATCTCGTTGTGAAATGGTGGGTAATGGTAGAAATATATATGCTAGAAGAAGGGGTAAATTATATTGTTTGGATGCTTTTCCTTGTATCGGGAGTATTAGCTCTCTAGAATTGTGGCATCTGAGGTGTGGTCATGTGAGTGATGGGACTATAAAAATCATGAGCAAACATGAATTGGTAGAGGGTTTGCCTACCAATATAGATGCAAGTGAACATAGAATATGCCATGGGTGTATGCTAGGGAAGCAGACTAGAAACACTTTCCGGCCTCGCATTGCTAAAACATTAGGAATTTTGAATTTGGTGCATAGTGACTTGTGTGGTCCGATGCGTGTTCAAAGTATGAGTGGAAAAACATACTTTATGACATTCATAGATGATTTTTCCCGGAGGACGAAGTGTTATTTTTTGAAATCAAAGGATCAAGCATTCCAGGCATTCCAATTGTATCAGGCAGAAGCAGAACGAGAGACGTCTAGAAAGTTGAAACGTTTGCGCTCAGATTCAGGGGGAGAATATATGTCTGGGGCATTCATGCAGTTTTGTCGTGAGAAGGGGATTAGACGTCAATTTACTTGCAGGCATACCCCGCAGCAGAACGGTATTGCCGAGAGAAAGAACAGAACTCTTATGGATGCAGTAAGATCTATGTTAAAGTATGCAGGGTTACCAAACTATTTGTGGGCAGAAGCAGTGCAGGCTGCATGCTATATCCAGAACAAGTTACCGTCGTCTGGTATTGAAGGAAGAATTCCTGAGGAGGTGTGGTCTGGAAAAAAACAGTCTGTCGGAAGATTGCGTGCATATGGTTGTTTAGCATATATGCATGTACCCGAAGAATTGCGATCCAAGTTAGACGATCGAAGCATAGAGACTTATCTAGTTGGTTATGAGGAGCAGGGATACAGATTGTATGATCCCAAAACTAGGAAGATCTATGTAAGTCGAGACGTGGTCTTTGATGAAACTAAGTTCTATAGAGATAGAGTTGTGACACAAAGTTTGGCACAGAGAAAGGAAGAAAATCAACCTTGGGCTCCAACAGGTTGGTTTGACGATGATGACGATGACATAGAAAAAGAAGAACATCCAATAGAAATTGTACAGGCTCAAGGAGTAGAAGATAATGATGTGGAGGAACAACCGGAAGGCGGAATATCACAACTAGAAGATCGAAGTATGGAGATAAGCTTGGAAGAGCAAACTGAAGAACATGCAGAAGAATTAGAACCTGTAAATGCGGAAGAGCCGTCCATGGAAGAAACTCGTTTGCATAGAAGTGATGCAGAAAGATTGAAGCAGGAAGTATCTTTTGATACATCACTGTATGGGAGAAATGAGCATGGTAGAAGTACTCGTGAGCGTAGGCCACCATCAAGATTTAAAGAGTATGAATTAGGAGACAGCTCACGGGGGCAGCGGCCACCTACCGTGTCAAGCGTCATGGAGCCTAAAACATATGATGAAGCTATCAATTCAATAGATGCAGATAAGTGGAGAAAAGCTATGTGTGAAGACTCGAGTCATTCGGACGTACAGGTACCTATGATCTTGCACCTCGACCGAAGGAGAAGAATGTGGTCGGATGTAAGTGGATTTTCAAAGTAAAGAAAGGACCGGACGGGAAAATTGAAAGGTACAAAGCAAGACTTGTAGCTCGTGGTTTTACACAAAAGTATGGTAAAGATTATCATGATACATTTTCTCCTATTGTCAAGCTAACAAGTTTGCGAGCTTTAATTGCTTTAGCAGTAGAGCATGACTTGGAACTTGATCATATGGATGTAAAGACTGCATTCCTGAATGGAGATTTGGATGAAGAGATCTATATGGAGCAGCCAGTTGGCTTTGATGTGCAAGGTAACAAAGTCTGCAAATTGAAGAAAGCAGTGTATGGGCTTAAGCAAGCGGCTAGACAATGGTATGTATGCATAAATGGGTTTCTATTATCTCAAGGATTCGAGAAATTAGAAAGTGAGGGTAACTTGTACATAAAGAAAGTAGATGGTAAATTCTGCATTATTGCTTTATACGTTGATGATTGTGTTATGAGTGCAAGTGATCGAAGTATTTTAGATGATTGCAAAGCTATTTTGAAAAATAGATTTCAAATGAGTGATCTCGGTGGTTTGAAGAAACTTTTGGGTATGGAGGTTTATAGAGATAGACAAGCTGGAGTGTTGATCTTAACACAGTACGTGGTATTAGAAAAATCTTTGGATGATTTCTTTTTATGATGAGAGTGTAAGCCAGTACCAACTCCTTTGGTGGTTAATAAGAGAATATGTGGAGATATGTCTCCTGTGACTATTGAAGACAAGAGAAAAATGCAAAGAATACCATACAGGGAACTTGTCGGGAGTTTGCTATACGTGGCAAATGCCACTAGACCAGACATTGCATTTGCAGTAAATTTATTGAGTAGATATTTGAATAATCCAGGCTGGGAACATTGGATTGCAGCTAAACGGGTTCTTAGGTATCTAAAGGGTACGTTGCAGCTTGGAATCTGTTATACTAGAAGTCACGACAAAAATCCTGAGGTGGTCGGTTATGCAGAATTAACTGGCTATCTGTGATGCGATTGGGCTGGAGACTTAGATTTAACGCAAACCCACAACAGGGTATGCGTGTAAACTCAACGGAACAGCTTATCTCATGGTGTAGCAAGAAACGTAATCGGCGTGTGGCGATGTCTAGCGCAGAGTCTGAATATGTATCTGCATCTCTGGCAAGCAGAGAAATTGTTTGGTTGAGGCGATTATTGAATGAATTAGGAGAAAAGCAGTCATGCCCAACAAAATTATATTGCGATAATAAGAGTTTCATTGCCATTGCTAAGAATCCTGTCTTGCATTCGAGGACGAAGCATATTGATCTTCATTATCATTACATCAGGGAAATAGTTGCCAGAGGTGAAATTGACTTGCAATATATAGCTACAGGTAAACAACAAGCAGATATTTTAACGAAGGCATTGAATGAAGGAAAACATCTACAATTTAGAAAAGACATTGGCATCACAGGAAGATAAATGCTGGCTGAGGGGGAGTGTTGGAAATCGGCATCCAGCATTCAGGATGACGTGGCAACAAATAAAAAAAGAAAAATTGGAGGAAGTCGGTGCAGGAAGATACATAGAAGCAGAGGTCGGATGTGGAGAGTGTGTGCAGGATTTTGAGCATACAGGGATCTTACTGTCGTGAAAAAACCGGCAGGAGGCTTGGAGTAAAATCGCATGAAAATAACAGAATAGGGTGGATCAAAACAGAGAAGGCGCGAAGTTAGCCTTAATTGGCTCTAGCTGAGTCGACTTGCTTGAAGAAGGAGAATCGGTTGTTGCCGAAATCTTCTAGTGCCCTGTCTTGTAGCAGAAGGAGTATTGGAAGCAAGATTACAGGAGCCGTGATTGTTGGAGGCTGAGAACTGGAAATATAACTGGGTTCAATTCCCAGCCTCAAGATAGGACCGAAAGTGTTGCAAAATGATAGCTGAGGATTGGAGAAACCGGATAGAGAATCCAGATTGGGTGTTGCTTTCTGGTTGGATCCTGCTGCAGGTACCGCAGCCAGCTTGTTACAGAGATATTTTACTGAGAAGTTTTGCTGCGAAGGAGAATTTGTCCGGTAAGTCTAAGCATAGATTGGGTCTATTTTATTGCCTTGAATTTCTATCATTGGTATCAGAGAAAAGTTCGCCATGAAAAAGGATTCAGCAGCAGTTTCTTTGACTATTGATTCCGGGGCAGAAAGAACCGTTATTGCATCAGAGAAGTTGATAAAGAAATTGAAGGAGCCTGATACCCCTTGCGTACAAATGGGAAATGGTAATTTACATGAAGTCAAGGGTTATGGAATTTGGAGTTCTTTCACAATGGTGAAGAGAAAGTGAGTCTGGAAAACGTATTGTATACTCCTGGTATGTTGTTCAATTTAATTTCAGTAGCAGACTTGGTAGATGCAGGGTACAAAGTAAACTGATGCATCTCGTTGCGAAATGGTGGGTAATGGTAGAAATATATATGCTAGAAGAAGGGGTAAATTATATTGTTTGGATGCTTTTCCTTGTATTGGGAGTATTAGCTCTCTAGAATTGTGGCATCTGAGGTGTGGTCATGTGAGTGATGGGACTATAAAAATCATGAGCAAACATGAATTGGTAGAGGGTTTGCCTACCAACATAGATGCAAGTGAACATAGAATATGCCATGGGTGTATGCTTGGGAAGCAGACTAGAAACACTTTCCGCCTCCTTGCGTTGCTAAAACATTAGGAATTTTGAATTTGGTGCATAGTGACTTGTGTGGTCCGATGCGTGTTCAAAGTATGAGTGGCAAAACATACTTTATGACATTCATAGATGATTTTTCTCGGAGGACGAAGTGTTATTTTTTGAAATCAAAGGATCAAGCATTCCAGGCATTCCAATTGTATCAGGCAGAAGCAGAACGAGAGACGTCTAGAAAGTTGAAGCGCTTGCGCTCAGATTCAGGGGGAGAATATATGTCTGGGGCATTCATGCAGTTTTGTCGTGAGAAGGGGATTCGACATCAATTTACTTGTAGGCATACCCCGCAGCAGAACGGTATTGCCGAGAGAAAGAACAGAACTCTTATGGATGCAGTAAGATCTATGTTAAAGCATGCAGGGTTACCAAACTATTTGTGGGCAGAAGCAGTGCAGGCTGCATGCTATATCCAGAACAAGTTACCGTCGTCTGGTATTGAAGGAAGAATTCCTGAGGAGGTGTGGTCTGGAAAAAAACAGTCTGTGGAAAGATTGCGTGCATATGGTTGTTTAGCATATATGCATGTACCCGAAGTATTGCGATCTAAGTTAGACGATCGAAGCATAGAAACTTATCTTGTTGGTTATGAGGAGCAGGGATACAGATTGTATGATCCCAAAACTAGAAAGATCTATGTAAGTCGAGACGTGGTGTTTGATGAAACTAAGTTCTATAGAGATAGAGTTGTGACACAAAGTTTGGCACCGAGAAAGGAAGAAAATCAACCTTGGGCTCCAATAGGTTGGTTTGACGATGATGACGATGACATAGAAAAGGAAGAACATCCAATAGAAATTGTACAAGCTCAAGAGGTAGACGATAATGATGTGGAGGAGCAACCGGAAGGCGGAATATCAGAACTAGAAGATCGAAGTATGGAGATAAGCTTGGAAGAGCAGACTGAAGAACAGGCAGAAGAATTAGAGGCAGAAGAATTAGAACCTGTAAGTGTAGAAGAGCCGTCCATGGAAGAAACTCATTTGCATAGAAGTGATGCAGAAAGATTGAAGCAGGAAGTATCTTTTGATACATCACTGTATGGGAGAAATGAGCATGGTAGAAGTACTCGTGAGCGTAGGCCACCATCAAGATGTTAGGGGTTTTCCACCCTTTGAATGCATTAGCACTATGGCTATTAAATTTGAAGACACTATCATTATTGGCATGGGTCCACATCATCAAATGTTATTCATATTCCTATTGGTCCATGTCAGTGATCCTCCCACATCATTGCCATGTCATTGATCCATGGGAAAAGGCACAAAGAAGAAACACAAAAACTACCCTTGGTCCATGTCATGTGCCACATCACTGCCATGTCATTGCCACCTAGGCCATTCTTGTTTATAAATAGGCATTTTACATGACTAAAGAGGGATCATGTATGGAGCGAGAGAGAGATCATTAGTGAAGAGCATGATCATGTGGGTATTCTTGTTGTATCTTGTGAATTTCAATAAAGAAGTGCAGTTTGAGTATCTTTTGTGATGTTCTTGTAATGTAAGTGTGGATGTAAGTGTGCTTTTGATTATCTTAATTCTGGGTGAGAGGCAGAGTTAAGTGTCTTAGTTTGTGTGCTGATGAAGGCCTTCGGGCCAAGTCCAAGGTCTTGAATTCTGTCTTGAAAGGGAGATTTTCCCTTAACATTTTGGTTCCGTTGCCGGGACCTTGGACGTTTCAGCAAGGTTTCTTGATCCAATCAAAGTGCAGTTTGGACACATACTTCATTTATATTGCCATTTTGAAGCTCCTGGATTTTCATAAAATCATCAAGAATCATTTTAACATTTCCTATTTTGTATGGATCAACCTCATTGCTCATAGAGTTGCCACTTCCACATGAATTTACATAGTCACATGTACTATGTTTCTTATCACAACTTTCCTCAAGTCTATATTCCTCCATTTCGTTCATCTCTTGTGCCTTACTATGCACAGAGCTCTCTAGTTCTAGTTCTTCATGCTTCCTAGCACCTAGAACTCTTTTAACCACAACAGCTCTCTGGACTGCTTGGTCTAATGTAGGAGGATTTTCTATTTGTAACCTTTGGCATACTTCAAATGGAAATCCATTAATATACCATTCAATTATATCTTCTTCATGCGGTCTGGGTTGCATTTCTGCAACTATATCTTGAATTCTCAAAGCAAACTCTCGAGGATGTTCTCCTTCCTCAATTTTCATTGTATCCAATATTTTTCTACATTCTCTATATGATAATTCTTCTTTGAACATGGAAATAAAATAACTTTTCATTTCATTCCATGTAGACATAGAGTCAATATTTGAGTACATCAGGTTAGCGGCTACACCTTGCAAGGTTGTTGGGAAGATCAACACCCTTATAGAGTCTTCGTCATGCCCATTTAACATGCTTAGAGCCTCGAATTGCTTTACATGAGTTTTTGCTCTCACCTTGTGAGGATCATCATGATCATAGAAGGAATATTTTAAAGCCATTTTTTTTTTCACGTTTGTTTCAAATTATGTTTGTTTTGAAGTAATTTGAAATGCAAGACTGAAAAAATCTAGCTCATTACATTTCAAAATCCATTTTTGCTCAAAATTTGTGTTAAGCTGGATTTGAACTAATGACTTTGGAGTTTACAAACAAAGCCTTTACCAATTATCCACCATATATATTCCTTATCTGAATATATATAAATTATAAAGTTATATAAGATTTTCTTTATGTTAACCCTTTGAATTTTTATTTTTTATTATTTTTTTTTTACTCGTTCCTTTTCTTTGCGCGCGGGATGCGGTTAGGGTAAAAATCCGGCCTCCGCTTCTGGTTCTGCTCACCTATCTGCGCCGCCTCTCGGGTCGGTCTAGTCGGAGGCTTGCTTCTTTGCTCAGATCTGCTGTGTTCCCCTCTCTAAAATGATAACCTGGCTTTCTTTGGATGGTTCTTTTAATCAGGAGAGTCGGGACAGAAATCAGATGGTAACAAACGGATATGGCAAATCAGAGCATATTAGGTATCGGCCATTGGCGAGTATCTGCTGTACACATCATGTTTTTAGCATCCCACATCTGTTCTGTTAACTCTGAAATCTTCTGCAGAGTTTGGCTATCACAAGAAATCACTTTTGACTTAGCTTTTGCAATGTGTTTTTGCAATTGGTATGGCAATGAGAGGTTACACCAAAGATTTGTCTATGAGAATATGAATTTTACATGAACCTTACAGTTTCCTTCTTTTTGTTTACAAGAGAAATCCACAACAAGATTTAAGCATTCTGGGAGGTCTTCGGGAACTAGGAAGCTTACGTAACATGTAGCTTTTCAAGCAAGGAAGGTAACTTGCTTTACACCCTATAGCTTTATTTCTTCTAAATTTATATCACGGGAATTCCAAAGAAATGGGGTTTCAAGAACATCTCGAGAAAAGAAACTTGTGCGTAAGAGGCTTCGTTACGTTTTATAGAGAGCCGAGTTTCCAAGAGAATAACTCCTTTGTATATCGTGCTTTTCTGATTTTAGAATTATGCAACGTATAATGTTCAATCTGGAAACCATTTGAGTTTATATAAATATAGAGATTTGAACTCTAGAGAATTGTTTTCTTTTTGTAATAACATGAGACCTTTTGTCCTAAACCTGATATATAGAACATGGAGATTGTAATTCATTTGAAACTTTGTTGAAATTTGTGTCCAAACTGCACTTTGATTGGATCAAGAAACCTTGCTGAAACGTCCAAGGTCCCGGCAACGGAACCAAAATGTTAAGGGAAAATCTCCCTTTCAAGACAGAATTCAAGACCTTGGACTTGGCCCGAAGGCCTTCATCAGCACACAAACTAAGACACTTAACTCTGCCTCTCACCCAGAATTAAGATAATCAAAAGCACACTTACATCCACACTTACATTACAAGAACATCACAAAAGATACTCAAACTGCACTTCTTTATTGAAATTCACAAGATACAACAAGAATACCCACATGATCATGCTCTTCACTAATGATCTCTCTCTCACTCCATACATGATCCCTCTTTAGTCATGTAAAATGCCTATTTATAAACAAGAATGGCCTAGGTGGCAATGACATGGCAGTGATGTGGCACATGACATGGACCAAGGGTAGTTTTTGTGTTTCTTCTTTGTGCCTTTTCCCATGGATCAATGACATGGCAATGATGTGGGAGGATCACTGACATGGACCAATAGGAATATGAATAACATTTGATGATGTGGACCCATGCCAATAATGATAGTGTCTTCAAATTTAATAGCCATAGTGCTAATGCATTCAAAGGGTGGAAAACCCCTAACACAAGATTTAAAGAGTATGAATTAGGAGGCAGCGCACGGGAGCAACGGCCACCTACCGTGTCAAGCGTCATGGAGCCTAAAACATATGATGAAGCTATCAATTCAACAGATGCAGATAAGTGGAGGAAGGCTATGTGTGAAGAACTCGAGTCATTCAGACATACAGGTACCTATGATCTTGCACCTCGACCGAAGGAGAAGAATGTGGTCGGATGTAAGTGGATTTTCAAATTAAAGAAAGGACCGGACGGGAAAATTGAAAGGTACAAAGCAAGACTTGTAGCTCGTGGTTTTACACAGAAGTATGGTAAAGATTATCATGATACATTTTCTCCTATTGTCAAGCTAACAAGTTTGCGAGCTTTAATTGCTTTAGCAGTAGAGCATGACTTGGAACTTGATCATATGGATGTAAAGACCTGCATTCTGAATGGAGATTTGGATGAAGAGATCTATATGGAGCAGCCAGTTGGCTTTGAGGTGCAAGGTAACAAAGTCTGCAAATTGAAGAAAGCAGTGTATGGGCTTAAGCAAGCGGCTAGACAATGGTATGTATGCATAAATGGGTTTCTATTATCTCAAGGATTCGAGAAATTAGAAAGTGAGGGTAACTTGTACATAAAGAAAGTAGATGGTAAATTCTGCATTATTGCTTTATACGTTGATGATTGTGTTATGAGCGCAAGTGATCGAAGTATTTTAGATGATTGCAAAGCTATTTTGAAAAATAGATTTCAAATGAGTGATCTCGGTGGTTTGAAGAAACTTTTGGGTATGGAGGTTTATAGAGATAGACAAGCTGGAGTGTTGATCTTAACACAGGTACAGGGTATTAGAAAAATGCTGGATGATTTCTTTATGACAGAGTGTAAGCCAGTACCAACTCCTTTGGTGGTTAATAAGAGAATATGTGGAGATATGTCTCCTGTGACTATTGAAGACAAGAGAAAAATGCAAAGAATACCATACAGGGAACTTGTCGGGAGTTTGCTATACGTGGCAAATGCCACTAGACCAGACATTGCATTTGCAGTAAATTTATTGAGTAGATATTTGAATAATCCAGGCTGGGAACATTGGATTGCAGCTAAATGGGTTCTTAGGTATCTAAAGGGTAACGTTAAAAGCTTGGAATCTGTTATACTAGAAGTCACGACAAAAATCCTGAGGTGGTCGGTTATGCAGAATTAACTGGCTATACAGATGCAAATTGGGCTGGAGACTTAGACGAACGCAAATCCCAAATGTGGTATCTCATGTAAACTCAACGGAACAGTTATCTCATGGTGTAGCAAGAAACAGAACTGTGTGGCGATGTCTAGCGCAGAGTCTGAATATGTATCTGCATCTCTGGCAAGGAGAGAAATTGTTTGGTTGAGGCGATTATTGAATGAATTAGGAGAAAAACAGTCATGCCCAACAAAATTATATTGCGATAATAAGAGTTGCATTGCCATTGCTAAGAATCCTGTGTTGCATTCGAGGACGAAGCATATTGATCTTCATTATCATTACATCAGGGAAATAGTTGCCAGAGGTGAAATTGACTTGCAATATATAGCTACAGGTAAACAACAAGCAGATATTTTAACGAAGGCATTGAATGAAGGAAAACATCTACAATTTAGAAAAGACATTGGCATCACAGGAAGATAAATGCTGGCTGTGGGGGAGTGTTGGAAATCGGCATCCAGCATTCAGGATGACGTGGCAACAAATAAAAAAAGAAAAATTGGAGGAAGCGGTGTGCAAATAAGATACATAGAAGCAGAGGTCGGATGTGGAGAGTGTGTGCAGGATTTTGAGCATACAAGGATCTTACTGTCGTGAAAAAACCGGCAGGAGGCTTGGAGTAAAATCGCATGAAAATAACAGAATAGGGTGGACGAAACAGGAGAAGGCAGAGTTAGCCGGAATTGGCTCTAGCTGAGTCGACTTGCTTGAAGAAGGAGAATCGGTTGTTATGAAATCTTCTAGTGCCCCGCCTTGTAGCGAAGGAGTATTGGAAGCAAGATTACAGAGCCGCGGATTGTTGGAGGCTGAGAACTGGAAATATAACTGGGTTCAATTCCCAGCCTCAAGATAGGACTGAGTGTTGCAGTCGGATAGCTGAGGATTGGAGAAACCGGATAGAGAATCCAGATTGGGTGTTGCTTTGTGGTTGGATCCTGCTGCAGGTACCGCAGCCAGCTTGTTACAGAGATATTTTACTGAGAAGTTTTGCTGCGAAGGAGAATTTGTCCGGTAAGTCTAAGCATAGATTGGGTCTATTTTATTGCCTTGAATTTCTATCATATGCTGATTGGAATACTCCAACTTCTAGGACTTAGTTTTTGCTGGTTGAATGTTGGGAATTAAATGGCCTTATTATCAGCAGACATGTCATCTCTAGAATATTTGAACGGTTTAGTCCTACCCACATGCTCGTTATCAGTTGTGTTGGTGTTGGGATAGGGCTACTAATTGTCCAAATTGTTGCTTCGTGGATCTTATTGCATTGTCCTGCATTGTTGGTGGTCCATTGCCAACTTCACTGTCTAGCCCACTTCATTGCTAGTGGATTCAGATGCATAAAACACTGAGTTAAGCTAAGGCAATGCTTACATAGTTACATATACACAGAAGCCAAGTCAGCAACATTTAATTGCTGCTGTAAAGTTTCCCTGGGTAGAGGGGAAGGTAACCGTGAGAGCCAATAATTCATACATGTGAGAACCTATGTCTGGTTGTGTAGTGTATTAGTCTTAGATGTATCACTATAGGCATGCAACAAGTGTGCTGCCTTGCAATAAAAGTGTTCTTGAGGATTGCAAATCCAGAACGGATGTAAATGCACAACTAAAAAGCATGCACCATAGTCAAGGCCCAAGACCTTTCTAAAAAAACACTTGCTCTATGTTTGCCCAAAATCAAAGGAACTTACAATTTCCAAATCTTTCAAAAGACACAATCAAAAGATAGATGTACATCAAAGGACATGTCAATGGCTTACGTCTAAAATCTGTCTTGTGGCACGTTATAGTTGGATTTAATAAGAAATTATAAGCCACGCCATGTATCCCAATTTCTTAGAGCTTCAATTCATTACTTGAGTGTTTGATCTGTTTTCCTTGAGGGGGCACCTTGTCCTTTTGTGAATCTCCAATTTTCTTGTGGTGCATATGTAGCCTTTCGAAATTTTCTTCCAAATTGACATCTACTATCTTCTTTCTATCAAATGATCTATGCAATCTTTTTACCTATTCCTATACGTATTTTGCCAATTTAAGAGCTGAACCTTTTCGATTCATATCCGTTGATAGTAGAACTATTGCCATCACCATCAATTCGCCGAACTTCTCTAGATGGTTACAAACCACTTCACATGCAAATTTAACTAAAAAATTTATCAAATGCTAGGCATTAATAGTAATTCCCTAGTGAACATGGTTGGAGCAAAAAAAAAAAAGTTCATGGCTTAGACTCCGTGTTGTCATACTGTGGTGCATATGTAGCCTTTTTAAATTTTCTTCCAAATTGACATCTACTATCTTTTTTCTATCAAATGATCTATGCAATCTTTTTATCTATTCCTATACGTATTTTGCCAATTTAAGAGCTAAACCTTTTCGATTCATATCCGTTGATAGTAGAACTATTGCCATCGCCATCATTTCGCCGAACTTCTCTAGGTGGTTACAAACCACTTCATATGCAAATCTAATTCAAAAATTTATCAAATGCTATTCCCTAGTGAACATGGTTGGAGCAAAAAAAAATGTTTATGGCTTAGACTTCGTGTTGTCTTACTAATAGAAATATTGGTCTTAGCATTCCTAGAGTAGGTGTAGATTTAGGTGTGTGAAAATTATGGTTTGTTATAGAACTAGTTTTGTCTTTTACTAGTGATGCCTTTTCCCTTGATTTATTATGTTATTATGTATCCAGTATATGTATGGTTGAAATTATACGTCCAACTATGTGCTACTAGCCGAGAACAAAGAAAGGCAGTGAAGAAAAAAGTCATGTAAGTTACCCTTTACACCATTGCAATAAGGGATTCATATAGATGTGAATTTTCTTTCACTAGACATGGCTCGAGATCGAAATGCATATCGTAGACATTGGTATGCAAACTTGAGTGAGGAACAGAGAGAGAAATGAAATGAAATGAAATGAAATTTATTATTACGTCTTCGAGACCGCCAGGTCTATGAGACGATTACATTGCACTCAAAATTATAAAATAAGTCATCCAGTGCGTCCTCAGAGAACAACACACTGGGCTCCTCTACCTCAATCTCCGTCACCCTTTGTTGCTTCATCAGGACCTCTCTATGGTTAAGAATGTCCATAATACAACCTCCAATGCATGAGCCTGCCTGTCGAAAGAAATCAACAAGCGAAATAGCACTGACCCCATGCTTGACCCGGATATCCGAATAAGCGCGACAAAAAAGCAGGACATGGGCCTCATCTTCTACTACTCCCGCATCACATAGCTGACAATGTCTAAGATCATGCGCGCCAATCCGCCCATCTCCCGATCTCCACACCAAGTCGGTGTGAGCTCAACCGTATTCTTGCGATTGCATGCCTAAGTTTCAGCGATATGGGTTCCCTAAGATAATGCGGCTTCTTGCGAGAGATGGATTTATGTGAGCCTTATAATACTCTTTCTTCACAACCGGGCACGCTCCATGACTTACTCAAGAAACTATCTCGAACCCAACCACTAATGTCCTCTTTGTGCATCTCCAAATCTCGTATGTTCATCCCCCATTTCATAAGCCATCTGTCTATATCCGCACACCAGCTTTTTACTTACGGTTTCCTCTAAAGCAAGTCTAGGCAAGCTATTATTTAAGCATATCATATAGGACTTTGCACATATAGCGCAAGATAGTCTACAAAGAGCCTCTTCGAAAGTGGCATCATTCCACTTTCAACTAGCATCATGTCATATGGTGTTTGCATCTTTGTGCCCAACTCCGTATGAAAAAATTTCTTTCAGATATCTTTTCCACCTTTTGCCAGCTATCATTAGCAAGGCCTGGTCCCCAGACTTCATAGCCATATAGCACAACCGTCTGGACAAGCACCTTGTAGAGCATATGCTTCATCTCAAAATTCCATATCTCTCTGCATTCACACACTTCCTTTGCATAGCATACAACGCTTTTAGACCAAGATTCACCCTATGTTCCACCGCCTCGATTCCAATTAGGACTCTTATCTACGGTTAGGGCCCAAATATTTGTAATTCTCTACCACTTCCACTTGCCTATCCTTATAGTAGAATCAACATGTTCCGTCTTTTTGCCCCAAACACCCTTTGCCTTGGTCTTATCTAGATTCACCCAAGATGCCCTTATCCTCGCAAAATGCTTCAAGCACATCCAAATGCTTTTGCATCCCTTGTATGCTCCGGGACAACAATACTACATCATCAGCATATAATAGAAGCATGAATACATACTCTCTCAGAGCGGTACCATCTCCCCCATGTGCTCGTACCCACCCTTCAAGTTGGTCTATGAATAAGTAAAAAGAGTAGGTGACAGTGGACATCCTTGCTTTACTCCCATATTGCTTTCTACCATCTCATCACATAACTCCACAAAGGGGAATGACAGCTGCACTAGAACCTTGCCATAAAGCACACCTACCGCATGTCTGAGCTCAATCGGGATGTTCAGGTCTACCATTCTCTGCCACAAATTCCGCCTATTAACCATGTCGAAAGCTTTGCTAAAGTCTACAAAAGTAGCATACAGTGGTTTCTTCTTGCCGACTACTGAGTCCATCATAGCACGGAGAGTAACCAAGTGGTCAATTGTGGACTTTTTGGGTCTAAAGCCCGCTTGTCCAATGGCTCTAGCATTGTTATCCTCTGCCCAAGCACTTATCTTGCGCTCAAGGATAGAAGCGAATAATTTTGCATATAGACTGCCAACCATAATAGTGCGGTAGTTACTCGGATTGGATACTTCCCCTGATTTATGTAGCGGTACCACCCTATTCACCTGCCAGGATGTTGGAAAGCCATCTCTCAGTGCCATATTAAACATATCTATCAGCTTAAGTGCTACTTCTTCTCCTGCCCATTTAAGCATTTCAGCCATAAGACCACAAGCGTCTGCAGCTTTGCCATTGGCAAGCCTTTTAAGCCCATCTTGCACATCGCCTATGAGTGAAAGCAAGTGTATCCGATATAGCATATGTGTCTTCATTTGCCTCCATCATAGCTTACGCCTCGGGGAACATTATACGACTTACATTACATGTGCCATAAGTGCCTCTACATGTAATCCATCCGTTCTATATTTCATGGGTTTGAGTCTTCTCCAGAACTTCTTCGGATCTACCAGCAATTCCTCCATCATTTTCTTATGTTTCTTGTATAGGTATGCCTTCTTTTTATTTTTAATCAGCCTAATGTATATCCTCCGTTCACATGCTTTCTCTGCCCCCTTCGCCGCTCTAAATTTTGCCCTCTGATGCTTGCACTGCGCATCGAACCAGCTATTGCAAGGCAGCCCCATCCTTTGACGATATGATACAAAGCAACTATCCGCTGATTGCAACAAAATCTCGGACAATGCATCACTTTTTCCTTGTAATGTGTCAGGCCATACAATAGAAGTCACTTTATGTTCACATATATCACCATATTTATCTACTTTGTCGTATTTCAAATATATTCGTTTGCTTTTATGTATGGCTTCACCCTTACAGCTCCATTGCACCTTAATCTTTATAGAGATGGGCACATGATCTGAATTTTCATTTTCATCTCCAATTGACATACCAACAAGCTGTTCGGCAAAAGAGGGTTTGGCAATGACATAATCTACTACACTGGCATTTCTGCAGTACGTTTGCTCGATCCGGGTATCTAGCGGTGCCATTAAAGATTACCATCTCAAAGCCACTACACAAATGCAAAGACATGACGCCCTGCGGTGTTGGCCATTTCACACCATCATCTAATAACCTTGTTGCGCCCTGATTTTTTTTTTAGTTCGTCATTATCCATCATCTCCAACCACTCTGTTTCTCCATCCGGACTAACCATAGCTGCCTGTTGGTTTCCCGTTCGTCCATTAAAATCCCCTAACAATACTACTTCCCCCGCCATGCTCGGTGTTAGTATATCCCGCCCGGATGAAAAAATGGGTCATCTTTATCCAAATCCCCTTTGTTTATACTGGCTGACTCTCTTGGTGGAAAATAACACCCTACCACGTAGATCTTACCAATTCTACCCGGTAGCTCAATCCAAATGTCTTTGTCTTTGATGCTTTATGTTCCAACACACAAACTGCATGGGCAATTTCATTCCTAGCATAACATGCAATCCCTCCAGAACCCTTAAGATTCCACCCTTTATTATTCCATACCGAATGCAGCATTGTGAATCCAAAAATATCCGGGAGACCTTTCTCTTCATGCTCACATGTTTCCAAGAAAAAAATTACATCTACATCATCTAACAGATCTGCCATAGTGCATACTTTGCTATGTTTTAAGGTATTTATATTCCAACATACTAACCTGGCGGTCGCTATTTCCTATGCATCTTCTATCACCGCTTTTCCTCCTCTCCAGTAAGTACGTCTTCCTGCTGCCCTAGCCTCCTTCATTTTCACAATGTCTTCTTTCCTCTGCTGAAATTGCATCCTGGTTAAATCATCGTTAATCCAGATAAATTGGCCCTTAAGCGCCGACCGTTTCTGCATCACTCTCGCTTTAGCTTCTTTGCTTGCACATTTGACCAGAGAGAGAGAGAGAGAGTGCGTGAAAGAGAGAGAGAGCGCATCAGAGAATGTCGAGCATCAAACACGATCCAAATTAAAACTCAAAGATATACAAATTTGACTGAGGAACAGAGTGAGATAAGGCGAACACGATCGAGAGAACATGCAAGACGACGTCGAGAGATGGGGAGTACTACTTTTAGTACTGTAGGATCCACATCTACTAACACATTTACAAATCAAGACGCGTGTATATCTGTAGAGGCTATAACGTCAGACACAAGCTCGATGGGTGCATACTCCAATAGAACATCAGAAAGTATTAGCACATACAAACACTCACAAACTGAGAATAACCGATCAAGCGCAGAATTAAAACTCAGCTCTACTAGGGTCGATGCACAAACGATGTGCATGCCTATGGCAATGTGTAGTTTTTCAACTTGTGATGCTTTACTAAATTCAGATGCTATTGAGTCAGATGTAACACACACCATTAGAGTGTCGTCGGATGTGACTGGAGAGAGAAGGCAGGAGAGATTGATAGAAATCGCTAGAAAGCATCGAGAAAAGGAACTTATACAGGTCTAGTGCTCTATATTCTTAAGGTGGCATATTCTTAGCCTAGTCCCAGTATTATGCAGGTCTAGTGCTCTATATTCTTAAGGTGGCATATTCTTAGCCTGGTGCCAGTATTATGCAACAACTTTGCATGTTCTTACTGGTTTTGGTTCTTACTGGTTTTGCAAAAATTAATCTTTTGGATTGACCACCTACAAATTTAAACTAATCATCTGTCAGGTTTGTCGTAAATTTTGATCCAATGTAATTTATTCATCAGTTCACGCAACTGGCTGCATCTCTCAAAAGTTGAATTATCGAACTTTGATGTTGCTTGCACAGAACGGATTACAAATAAATAAATCACCTTGGTTTCCTTCTGGATCGTATTTTACTGCTATTCAAACCATATTGTAGAAGATTCAAGAAGCAATGGAATAGAGACATGCTTTTCACCTTCGAAAGCCTTCGAACAAACAAAACAAGAAAGATTCGGCTTATATAGGCAGCAAGCTATGGCTATGTCGGCGAGTCCTTGCTCATGGATTTCGCCACCTAGGGCTTCAAACCTCAGATCCGACGACCACGCCTAAACGCGTGCTGAAATAGATGCTGTTGAAGCAGATAAGGATAAGAACGTGGCTTCCTCTGCTATTTTTTTCCCAAATATTTTTCCCTCACGATTTTTCCCCACTCAGGAATCTAAGGCATCAAGGAATTGAATATTGGTGAGAATCAATTATATATACAAGAAATTTATCGTGGCGGCCAAGGCCGCCGCGAACATTTCTCTTTCCTGACTCCTCTACATTTGGGAAGTAATTTTTACAAAAGCAGCACCCAAGCAAACAGTTTATACAATGAATGCCTGTCGGTTCAAGAAGACACAGGATTTGACCTGTGAGCCATTGTCGTAACAACCATGGAGTTGTCCATGGAGTCTATTAAATATGGAGTTTCGGTTCATAACAACCATAGTATTCCCACTATCGTGTATCTAACCAACAATGAGAAACATAACAAAGGCCTTGTCTAAACATTTATCATTTTTACTCGAATGGAAATGAAGTTAGTAATGTTTAAAACTAGTAATGTCTAAAGGAAGCTATGGAAAGGGATTTAATGTGTTTGTTAATGTAATTTTTCAATCCTGCCAAAAGGTTGTTCTCGTAATATAATTGGATCAATTTTAAATGCATTCTGAAACTGCATATCTGGCAACCCCAATTTAGATGTTACATTTGTTGGGTGCGAGATATAGTTGCAAGTTTAAGGGACATCTATATGATGGAGTGGCTTCTAGAGAACTAGAGAACCAATGGGTTGCTGAGGAATGACCGTGGCAATGTCAGTGAGTACTGCAAAAGTGTAGTAAATAATATTTTTTTAAGAACTAATGTTTCCTAAAACTAGCTAGCATTTTATGTAATTTACTAAGAAAAGAATACAGTATGGACCATTTACTCTCCCCTACAACATAATTGAGGAAGTAATTGGCAGGATCCATCTCCACCAGCCTCTCCTTTGCCCAAAAAACCAACCTGGCACCTGTATGTGAAGGCCATAGAAATCAGAGACGATGGGCCAGATGCTATGAAGAGGAGCAGAGATTACACCCTTCACTTCTTCGTATACTAAACTAGGACATTCCATATCCATATCCATAGCCATAGCCATCGCACCTAAGCTTGGGAAAAAAGATGGGCAATGGAATGGTGTGGCATTGGGTTGGGGAGCAGTACTTTAGAAAGGGGACCACGAAAATTCACCGACCTGGGCAGCAATCGTCCATTCGATATCCAATCTTTTTTATCTTCTCCTGTTTTTTTTTTTTTTCTTCCAACCAATTCTTCATTTATGTATATGTATAGGCTTGCATCCTCAATTTCCGGCCCAATTAGAGCATTTCCCAAGCTAAATCCACCGAAACCCAAATCATTTTGTTCACAACTGAAGTTTTTGTGACATCTTCATCCTCGAGATGATTTCTGCAAATAGATCCTACATATAATCTTTGAATTTTGAGGCGGCTTTATACATTCACACAACACAAACACGTGGAATCTTGGTAACAAAACTAAGCGAAGAAAGTGAACAGTTGCAATCGGTCTTTAGTGATTCTTCATAAATCACGGGTTCTGTGATATGGAGCAGGCACGGGGGAGTGGTCCATGCAAAAAGGGTTAAGGCAATTATGTAAAGGCTAGTTCTTAAAGTTCCCAAGAATATAAGCAAAAGGGACTTGGGAAGGCATTTCTCCAGGCCAATATCAAAGTTATCTAAGCAAAATGAAAAAGGGGCTAAAATAAATCAAGGGAGAGCGGATCATAAAGACTTCTAGGGTTTGTTTATGACAGTCGAAATTGCCTCGCAAATCTTCATGCACAAGGCTCCAATTTGTTGATTTATATTGCCTTCTTTCCTCCTCTGCGCTGGTTTCCATTTTTCTCTGAAATTTTCCCCGCATTCATTGCCTCTGTCTTCGCAGAATAATTTATTTCCATGCTTGTGCGAACAGGAATGATGGTTCTAACTCACCCATGTACTGATTAGAACAAATGGGCCAGGCCCAAATCCCTGTGCCGGAGTAAAGATCAGCTTAACCAAGATCAGTTGATCCTGCTTCATCATTTTTTAACCCACTTGGACCTTTTCTTTTGTGGGTTTTTATTTTGGGCACCTTTTCGTTTGGTGGGTTTATCTTGCCCGGAGCTCAAAATACTCTGATCTTGTTGTTTCTTTTGGGCGCAAGATCTAGTTTTGTGATACACAGGTTGTCGGATGAGAAAAAATGCTTAAAGAAAACTTGTTTCGCAGGTTTAAATCTAGTGAAGCAGAAGTTTCAAAGACGGACATGGATTCAGCTTCTACTTCCGCGCTTTCTGAGGAGGCTCAAGAAGCCGATCGAGGGTCCCCTTTGGGTCTTTCTTCGCGTCTAAAGGCAAACACATTATCGTCAGTTGGAAGTTCCGAGCTGGATGTGTCCCAGGCCCAATTCGATTGCTTCAGAGCACATCTGAGCCTGTAACTGTTGTAGAACAAATGGTCTCCTTGGCTATGGCGGCTGACGGTGAAGGCGGTGCAGGCCTCAGGAACCAAGCATCATTTTCTCATTTCTTTTCTTCTCCGTGGATGATAAAAATACCTTCCTTCCTTCCTTCTTGCAAAAAAAAGTCCGGGAAAAACATGCGTTAACGTTAGAATGCATGGCTTGTTGCCACGTGGGCGTTAGTATCGGACATAATAGATTATATATGTGTAGATATGTGTAAATATTTCTGAGCAGTTTATTACGCGAGGGAATCTCATTAGAGGAAATTTCGCGCACGACAGATCACTGAAAACAGAGCTATGGCGTATACGGCGGAAGAGCTACGAAGGGTGTTAGGGTTGAGCCAACATCCGGAAGGCGGCTTCTTCGTTGAAACTTTTCGTGATACGTCGTTCCAGATCCCTCATAGTCTGCTGCCTTCAACGTGTTAGTGTTCCACATTTGTTGCACTTTTCATTTTAAGCTGTAATATACTAGAATTAGTAGCTGCTTCAGTAAAATAGGATGTATGCCTTCCAAACTAGATGGTTCAAACAATAGATCTGTCGCTTCTCAAACATACCATATAGCTACAGTATCACGGGATTTCTAGGTGGAGGATTCCCTTTCGAAAGACAAGAAGATATGACTATTGATTTCTACGTGGATGTATTGGATTTTTTTTATGGTTATTAAAAAAAAAACCAATCCAGCTTACTTGTTTGTCTCTAATATTCGAATGTCTAAGCTGAGGCTTAACCCAAAAATTTTGGCTGCAGTTAAATTAGGAAGGCCTGTAAGCACTTCAATTTATTTCCTTTTGCCAAGTGGATGCATATCTCGTTTGCACCGCATTCCATCAGCAGAAGTTTGGCATTTCTACCATGGAGATCCTTTGACAGTAAGTTCTTGATTGAGTTGTTAATTTTCTTTATGCATGTCATCACTTTGAATGCTATTTTTCTAGGTGTTTGAGATTGATAAAGCTGGAAACACCAAGCACACGGTTTTAGGACTTGATTTAGCTGCTGGACAGAAGCCACAATATGTTGTTCCACCGTTGGTTTGGTTTGGGGCATATCCAACTAAAGATATAGATATTAAAGATGGGATTCCTGTAAAAGCTGAACCACGAGATCCTGAACAGCATTATTCACTTGTTGGCTGCACTGTGGCACCAGCGTTTCAGTTTGAGGATTTTGAGCTAGCCACGCGTATCGACCTTGTAAACAAGTATCCTCTAGCTAGCCCATTCATTGAGCTCCTAACTGATCCATAGAATGAACAAATTTGAGCTTCTTAAGCTTCTTTGACAAGCAGATTCAAAATGGCAAATAAAGTGGCTGCTATGAAAAATATTGGTTTCGTTCCTGCCTTTATGGTGGCAAAATCTGATATACTATTTTACCATCAAATTGCAGGCCAGTAGGAAGGCAGGATATAAGATTGAAGGCAACTACGAAAACAGTTAAAATAAGAAGGGGAGAAAAAAACTGTTTGTATTCTTTAAAGGAAATCTTCAGCACAACACACTTAATTAAAATAAAGTTGAACATGCAATGTTTCACACCAAACCAGATGGTTTATAACCCTGATCTGGTTTATAACCCTGAACAAACGGTTTGTTTTTATTTCTAAGCTGCTGTATTTCTAGGCCGTTCCAGCCTTGTTTTCTACGCAACCTCAAAATGAAGTGGCTGTTATGAAAAATATTAATTCATGGTTCCAATCCTCCCTTTATGCTGAATCCAATTGCAAACTATGCAAACTGGCCTGTGCTTGGCTAAATCTGATATATTATTTTACCAAGAAAAGTTGATGGCTAAGAGGAGGTTAACCTCCTCTTCGAGAGGGTTATGCAAAATAACCTTGGAGGCCAATTTGGAAATCACCCAACTCGACTACTCACCTAGCAATACCAAGCTGTAACATAAAGACAATAAGACAATATTTGTCACTCGGCATCCTTACACCAATTTGTAGCTCCTCTCCTCGAGCAAGCAGTCCACAAATCTAAAACTCCAAGAATTAGGCTTAGGAGCAATAGGTTATTAAACAAGATCAGCAGAAGCTTGAGGAAAAAGTAATGGCTTTCTTTCGAAGCAGATTTAATATTGAAGGATTATAGCGATCTTCTTTGACCCCTTATGCCTCGTTTGACAATTTCTCACTCATATGGATGAACACCGGAGAAAGTCCTGCCCCAATCAGAATTAGACTCCAAGAAAGTTCCAAGAAAGTAAAATTCGTCCAAAACATATCTCCGGTTGCAGAGAGATTGCCAATTGAAACTTTGCTCCTATTTATAGATGTCTCTACGACTTTAGCCTTTCTTTGCGGACCTTTGTCTTTGTCTTTTTGCATCCAACCCTAATATACTCATGGGAGCTACTAGCACTATTGAACTTCCAACACGTGTTGGAAGATACACTACATAGAAGGTGGCCAAGAGAAACATGCTAAAATTGGAGCACTATGTCTTGTCATATGCTAGACTTCTAACATCTGTTAGAAGTTGCACATGACGGTCCCAAGGTTCTATTGTGCTACATATTGGAAGTCACAATACATGGGAATTTCTAGCACTTACAAAACTTTTAACTTCTAACACGTGTTAGAAGTTTTGTAAGAAAGATTGGCCCAACAAGACATGACAAGCACTAAAAAACAAGAACTAAAAACTTGAATGAGCAAAACCATATTCGAATTTTTCAACTATGTTTTGCATACAAGAAAGAAAGAATGGAGCCAAATATACTTCACATTCAAATCTAAATTCAGTGCACATTCAAATCCAATTTAAAAGAGTATAGATACATCATCAAAACTGACTCCAGCAACCAATTTGCAAAGCAAAAAATCAATTGTTCTTAAACATAAGAAAAAATAGTTTCTTTAAAGAGCAAATTTGGTATTTCACTAAATAAACCTATCTTTCTTCGTTGCCATAACAGTTCTCTTCTGAATATGTGCTTTCTCCTTGTTTGTTGATAAAATAACTAAATTTTGTCTTCTCGTGTTGCTGTACTTCACTGTCCTTGGAACAATTCTCTTTTGAATAGGTGCTTTCTCCTTGTTTGTTGATAAAATAACTAAAATTTGTCTTCTCTTGTTGCTGTACTTCGCTGTCCTTGGCACTTGCAGTCTCCTTCCTTGGCGCTTGTACTCTCCTTGGCGCTAAATTGATCAAACAAGAAAAGAGGAAACGACAATAGATGCATGTACCAACAAAATAAAGAAAGCACTAAATATAGTACGCATGTACTTTCAACTCATATGAGGTTAAAAAGCTAGAAACTCACATGCCTTAAATCTCTTCAAGGTTTTGGGTGTATGACCACATTTTTAGCTATAAGCTATTCATTTCTTTACTCTGTATTGTGCACATTCAAAACATGTTTGATGTTAGGTTCATTAATATCATAGTGTGAGGTGTTCAGATATATATCTCACTGAGATAAGCACATGGTAACCTTAGGGACTCATAACTTGTGTATAATATAGTTTTATGTTGGTTCCATGTGTTCTAGACATAGATTTTTCCATTATGGTAGATTATTTGAATAACCTGTTTGCAATAACTTGATTACATTCAACACACGTTCCATGTGTCGCTAGGTTTCCTTTTGTTAGTGAGTTTCTATACATTTTGTATTTGCTTAACAGTTTCACCTCTTCTTCCAGGAGACACTAAACTTTGCAGATGGGATGAATGTCATTTTGCTGAAAATGATATTGAGGTGGCAAAAGGCACAATATTAACTATTGATCCAGATAGATTTTGCTACAATGAAAGGTTGGGCGAGAAAAATGTGAGCATATCCCTGGAGGATGTGTACAACAACCCAGGGTTATCATGTTATGAATATTTGGTTGAGCATAAAGGTTCCTTTGTAATCCAAGTGCGCATTAAAATTGCAACAAAATAAGAAAGAGGATAGTCATTTTAATCCAGAAGACCAATTTACTTGGCCAGGAAATAAAGTTATTCTGATAGACAAGGACAATAACTGTTTGGCAACAGCTTTTATTATGGTGGCTTTTACAAATGAAGCCATTGATGGTACCCGGTTAGGCGGGAAGATATTGGAATTACAGTCACTGAGGTAGCTATTGACAAAGACATGTTTGAGATTGGAAAGTTGATAAGATGGCCAATCAAACACTCGATATTAATAACTGGAGAGCCGCTGGTTAAGGATAATTACTCTATTAATGATTATCAGCTTCAAGGAGATAAGTTCTATGAATTGGAAGGACTACATAGATATAAACGCATCTACCAGAAAGCGAAAAAGGAAACAGAAAGAGAGCAAGAGACCTAAAGGTGATCCATATGATATGCTAGTAGTTGCCAATGTTGCAACAATTGATTGTTGCCACCAGCAATGTTGCCAATTTGCAGATCGGAAAAAAGTTTTAGCAGCTCGTCAGGAATATCATTCACTCAAATATGAAGATAAAGTGACGTTCATTTATGATAATTTTTCTGCTAGTATAATGGATGAAAATGAAAAATACCAGGGTATGTTATTTGAAGGAAATATAGTTTGTTGCAAAGGTTGGTACACAATATATGGCGTGAAGAAAAGCACATTTTTTAGAAGAAGAAACGAGTGGTTGCATGGTGCAAAAAAAGGGAATTCATGGTAACAAGTTGGTAAAGCGAAAAACAGAGAGAGTCGTTGCAGCCAAGGTAGCACTTAGCCAGTTTATTGATATTACTGCCAACCAGATGCCTCATCGAAGTAGAACTACTGCTGATGGTGAAAGAGATTGTCAAAGGGTCATGCCATCAACACATACTCTCAAATCAATGTTAAAGGAAGTGAATGACACACTCAGCATGCAAGGGCTTCCTCCTATTTCACAATCAAGTATTAGTAGATTATGGAACACAAAGTTCAAAGATGTCATTATTGCTCGTAATAGTGGTGACTTTTCAAAATGTGAAATACGTATGGATTTGAAAATAGATTATCATGTACAAAAAATCCACAAGAAAGGGTGAAGCTCTTAGAATTGATGGAGAAGCATAACTTTGAGCAAAAGAGTTGTCGCAATATTTATTACTCATGGCGATACTTGCCTATCTTCCATCCGAAAGAGTACATATGTTTGATACATGATAAGGTGGATCAAAAGAAAACATGCATTCCTCGGCTTAAGCCAAATCCAAATACAACAAAGAATGCTATGCAATTACCCATGGCTCTAGCGGGGATACTCACTCATGGGCATAGGCCTCACTCCTTTGGCCATTTTTCCACATGGAATTGGGCATTTGATCCTAATTTTACAATTGGATCTATAGCAAAATGCTTGAGAAGTTTGGAAAGTTTTAAGGACAATGATAGGGGAGATTTAACCCCAAACTTCACCTCCACAACGCAACCTCTTCATAAAGCATTGTTAACTAGAGCTAATGGGCAAGAACTATCAAGAAATGATGAAGCATCTCAGTTTAAGCCTTTGCCTAAAGTTCTACTGTTGCAGGTTGATAACTGCGTGTCAGAAAATAAAAATAGATATGTTTTAGCATATCCACCATTGCTTGTGGCCAGAGGTCATTTCAAAGAAGTTAACATGGCATTTCTTATGGTTGGGCATATACATGAAGATATTGATGCCTTTTTTAGCAAATTTGGAGAAAGCTTAAGGAAGAACCATGCTCACACATTGCCTCAGTTATTTGAGATATTTGAGAAATGCTCCGAATCTGCAAAAAATATTCCACATCTAATGCAAGAAGTACCAAACTTTAAGAATTTTTTACATGGTTATATAGAAGATGGTCAGGAAAAGTTGATTGGGCATACTAAGCCATTGCATTTTTAGTTATATATGGATGGGAATGTTCCAAATTTTCAATACAAAGTTCATCCAAAGGAAACTAGTTAGAAGCCAAAAGAAGGGTGTGAACTAATTAAAAGGGACGAAGATAGAAAAGTATTGCTGCCAATGGGGGAGCCAAAACCATTGCCTCTAGTTGAGCGGATGAGAGAACATGATAACATTATATCAGGCATTTCTAAATACTTAGACTTTTGGAAAATTGGCCTGGGTCATTTTGGACAAACTTCTAGTTATGATGACGTAATGAGACCTGTTATTGAATATTGGAAAAATGTTCTGAAAGAACTTCAACAAAGCCCTATAAGATGCAATGTGCTACATGAGGGGTTTTGGCCTCGTTCCCAATGGAACTCTGAAGAACCAAATGTTCAAGTAGTACAGGAAGAAGCGAACAACTTAGAAGAAGAAGAAGAAGATTATTATGGTCCTGCTAGTGGTCGACCTAAAGAAGTTCTTAAGGCCTGAGAAACATGTTTCACAGGGAATGTTTCTTATTGTGAGGCCTGAGAATGTCAATGAGACACCTTTCTGGTTGGGTGTAGCATTAACAAATCCAACAAGACATCCAGATGGGATTACAAAAGATTTATATGTTCATGTTCAGTGGTGGAAGCCGTTACGTCGAGGTGCGAAAACAATTCAAGCTCAGTATCGTGAATGTTGGACCAAAAAGTGAAAATGTAATCCACAAGATCCGCAACAATGGTTGGATGTTTTGTCAATCATTCATTCTTGGAAACCCAAAAAGTCTGCTGTCACAATGAAGTGCCTTCAGCAAATTCCAAAAAAATAGTCAAAATTGTACAAGACCATCTTGAATTATGTAACCGTTGAAAGGATTCAATGTAAGCTCATGTTACAATAATGCAGTACTAGCATGTGTCTTGTTCACTTTCAAATGATTTTGTTTATTTTTGTAAACGTTACTCATAATTTAATCTTCATACTCATTTATATTTGCCATATTTGTTCCACGTTTTCTAAATAAACTAGAAAATTGCCCACCGTTGGTGGGCTTTCTATGTGATTGTATATGAAATTCAGAAGAAGGAAATTCAGAAAAGCAGGGAATATTGTTGAGAATTGCCTCGCCCTGAGATGCATAGACAAAATTGATTTTTGCTTTGATGTCTCGGATCGCTTGGCCAGCTCTAAACTGCAAAGTGTGTGTATATACAAAGAGAAAAAATGGAGGTTCTAGTAACCAGGAAGAAAATCAGGATCTGGAAAAGAAAAATCCTGTGCATCTGCCGAAGCTACTGAAACATTTCTAGTAACCAGGAAGAAAATCAGGACCTAGGTTCTGGAAAAGAAAAATGCTGTGCATTTGCCAAAGCTGCTGACACATAAGCCTGCATTATGCTTGAGAATCCAAATCTGGTACTAAAGGTTGGTGAAAGAGGCAACGATGATTCTGGTCTGGAGCTTAAAACACTGCCTGATACTTCTCCGATAGCAACAAATTGTGCGAACCGCGTCATATTTGCACTGGCAGGCGATTCCAGCCCATTAGTCCACATATTATTCCCACCCAAATTCGAAAATGGAAAGGCGGGCACAGAAGAAATCCTTTGCTGCGAAATAGGGTTTGGATTTTGCAGTGAAAGCGAGGGCGACAATGGCACGGGAGCTATGGTCGTGATGGGGAAGCCGATACCTACGCTTGTGAATTATTTAACCTATATGAGAATCACGGACGCATGGGTCTGCGAAGGTAGCGTGGCGGAGGCACTATTTTTTCAAGAGGCGAAGATTAGGGGTTCTTGTTGAAGAAGCGGCTATAGCAGGATGAGCCCTATTTTCTCCAAGAAGGCGAAGAAAACCTTGCTCGGTTAATTCTCGCATCGATTTCGAACCCTTCCGGCCTTCGCGATATCTTCCCCCACGCTTTTGAACATCTTGGCCTTTTTTGGGCGGTGCCTATATATGTTGGAACTTGTAATGTTGGGGACATCAGTGGATAAAATTTCCTTGTTTAACGTAATCAAATGTTTAGTTCCTCATTATTGAGAACTCTAAAAATCGAATCAAAGTCACAGATCGCACCATCTGTGTGTCTTGTTTGCAATGATAAGGATTTTTCATGTTGTGTCAATGTTCATTAGAATGCCACAATATGAATTTAGGCCTTCCCAGGAAGTGCAGTGCAGGCAAACATGACATATCTGCAAAATGCATGCTACAAGCTCAATGGAACATGTATATTCTCTGAAAATGCTTCATAAGTGTATGCGAGGATAGACAACATTTTGAATTATGAACACGAAACCTCTGTGATAAAAAGATCCGATATTCAAGATCCAAAACTGAAAAATGAGATGTAAAGACTTGTATTGAAAGAATACCTTTTAGATGGCTGATGTAGATCAAGCCAAAGGATACCATTTGAAAGCATAATGAAAATCGTCGTTCCTTTTCAACACTCCATTTTGCAATCATTGCTCAATCATATTGCCCATCTTCTGCTTCCTTTTAACGTTTAAAAAATGTGGAAATAACAAACTTTCAAAATTAATAAACAAAATTAAATGTGTGAAACCTAATACACTTCCCACTCCAAGAGCGTTAGTTCCATGAAGACAATGCTCTAATAAATAGAATAGGTTTTTAGCATCCACGGAAACCAATTGGCCTATGGGGTAAAGACTATCCTAGCTTGTTGATTCATGGAAAAAAACAAAATGCATTGTCTAGAGCTGTTTCATCATCATTTTGCAATAATCTTTGGAAAGTAAGCTTGACCTCCATTTTGAACATGTCAATAATGTATTTTGTGTAATCATGTTTTCTTGCTTAGTAACCAAATGTGGCACCCAAGACTTTTTATCATACAGATTCGCAGTACTATGTGGGCATATTTGTCCCCTTAGGCCTGGATAAATAGTAGACACTGACCAAGTTAGTTATAAAAAAGAAAAGCATTTACATGTCCGCCATAATAAAAAAAAATGCGCTTGCTTATCTCTACGGTTCCATCTGAGCTAATAGATCTTTGAGCGTAAAAAAAAGCATATGGTATCAAATATCTACAGGTCAATAGATATATCTTCAAATGAGTGCCATGAACCCATACGCATAACCAAAACCCAAGCAAAGACTGTTTTCATGACAAAAGTAACCAAACCCATTGCACCAAAAGTAACCAAACCCACTGCATAAGCATTGAGAAGAGGAAACAAAAAGTACGTAAATAGATCTCTAAATAAATCTCTGTTGGCCATATTGTAAGCATTACCTATAGACTTGAGAGCCAAACATACGCTTTTTTTCTTTGGTAAGGAATCCTCACGTCTGGCTGGGCAATAAGCTCTGAAAAAAGCCCAAAAGAGCAAAAGACTTTTTAAAGTTAAGCATTAAAAGCTTTATAAAGATGGAAGAAAAAGGGGATTTCGAGCATTCTAAGGCACCTGAAATGAGCACTAACATAGTGAAGGTGCTTTACGCTAGAAAGATGAGATAAACTTGGCGAGAGCTAGAATTAGAGAGGCCACTCATATCTCGATAGTTAGTGTAGTGTACTTGTAAGCATTTCTGCCAAAACTACTGCGTGCTGACTGTGGCCTCTTCCGGATCATAGAATGGGTGTAAAATCAATGCTCTCGTGTATCGAAAGTACATTCTTCTGTTAAAGTAAGTGTGCATTGCATTGCATTCACAAAAATGGCACTGTATTTTTAAACAACAACCACATATTTGCAGATTTATGAAGCATCTCATAACAAATTTGCATTTATGTTTTCAACCCAAGCAAATTATGTTGATCTGTTGTAGGTCCATTAAAGTATGGCTATAAGTCGCTTCAACGAAGCTCCCACCTCTGAAAATGGCTGGTTCCTTGCTCCATCGGACATCCCCGAGAAAAAATATTAGGGTATACCTATACCTATTAAGAAGCGAGACCTCGCCAAATTGCCAAACATGAATTCAAAAACTTAATGCTTGAAAAAATACTGGGAGGAGAAGGAGACAGCTCCTCCTAGTCTTTGCCATATCGCTAGCCGTTTGGCTAAGAAATGCCATAGAAATCGGGCACGGCATGAAGTTTGATGTAATATCGAAAGAGGTATGCCACGAACCCGGTTGGATGCAAAAGCTCAAACGTTGATCTGTTTGTGCATGAACAAAGCTTGGTGTAGATTGAAGCACTCCTCTCCACCCGTTCCATAGGCACATACGAAAAAGACATTTTGCTTGCAAAGGGCATGCATTAGATGTGGTTAAAACTGCCGTTAAAACTCAAAACAAAATTTAGAGAAGCCCCATTTGGCGTGCTCAAGTTTTGCATTCAGGAGAAGAAAAAAAGGAGGATGAAGCAAGCGGGAGGAAGCCGAAAAAAAAGAAAACAAAGGGGAAAAAAAGCAAGAAAAAGAATAAGATGTTACGTGCCATGGCTATGGAGGCAGACTTCGCCCGATTTCAGCTTCTGATTTGAGGCTTCGGTAGAAAAATTCGACACCGCCCACGGTATGTTTGGTTCTCCTACTCCCATTCTACTCTGGCATGGAAAAACCACGAAGAAACGACGTTTTAAAATCTGCCCTGGCGTGCAAAAGTCACCAAGAAGCGGTGTTTAAAAATCTGTATACGCCTCATGAGTCATTTAGCCACGTGGCATGATTTAGGCCGTTCATGTGACCGGGACAAATCTGGGCCGTCCGGCGGGGGGCAGGGACATTGGCGCGATCTCGGCCGTCGATCGGGCGCACAGACCGACGCCACGGTTTTATAATATAGGATAATGAAAGTAGAGCCACATGTTGGAACATTATAGTTTCAAAACATTGAATAAGTCTCACTTTTCTTGAATATGTGATATGTAAAACGTTTTAGAACATTCTATTTTGGTTCTTTGCAAAGTTTCAAAAATAAATCTCTAGACTGAGGTGCTTATCATAAACACCTTGAACATACTATAACATTCTATAATATTTTATTTTGGCTCTCATGCACATCTGGAACATTAAAGAACTTTCTAAAATTATCTAAACCATTATAGAACATTCTATTTTGACTTTCATAAATTAAAAAAAAAAAACTTTCTATTTTTAGGTGCTTACCCATGACTATCTACAATATTCTAGAACAATACATTCTAGAATATTTTAGAACTTCCTAGAACTAAGATTCCCCTGGGTTCTGTAAGAATTTATGAAGATCCCCTTAGATTCCCTTAGACTCCCTTAGATTTTATGAGATTGCCCTGGGTTCCCTTACATTATATGAGATTCAAATAGATTCTATGAAGATTCCCCTAGATACTTTAAGACCATCAAGATTCCCTTAGATTTTATGAAGATTCCCTTAGATTCCCCTAGATTTTAAGAGATTCCCTTAGATTTATGAATATTTTCTTAGATTCTCTTACATCTTATGAGATTTTCTTAGATTCCCTTAGATTCTCTTAGAGTCTTTTACATTGTAGAACATTCTAGGACTTTCAGAAACATTCTGAAACTTTCAGAATATCCTAGAACTTTCTGGAAATATTTCCTTAGATTCCCTTACATTCTTGTAGATTCCCTTACAACTTTGTAGAACATTCTAGAACTTATTAGAACAATTTGGAACTTTCTGGAAGGATTCTCTTAGATTCCTTTTCTTCTAGAACATTCTAGAACTTTCTACAACGTTTTGGAACCTTCTAGAAGAATTCTCTTAAATTTTCCCTAGATTCTCTTATATTCTAAAACTTTTTGAATTTTCTAAAATATTCTGGAACTTTCTAGAACTATCTAGAAGATTCTAGAACTTCTAGAGCTTTCTAGAATCTTCGAGAACATTCTAGAACTTTTTAGAACTATCTAAAACATTATAATGTGTATTTTATCTTAGTTAAGTCATTCACCTTAAGTATATTTGAACATTAATTATTTTAATGAATCAATGCCTGGTCTAATGGTTAGAATGAGGGGGTTTGAGGGGCAATCACTGAGGTCCAAATAACATAAAAATTTTAAAAGCTTCTCCTAATGGCCGAGCATTCAACGTAAGCCATAGGATCTTGAGCCCAATCAAGGGTAGAGATCACCCCAGGTGGCAAAAATCTAAAGCAACATGAGCCCTAGGATCTTGGATCGACAATCAAGATCAAGAACAATCTAGACCATCGGATCTATTACATATAATTCACAAATCTATGTGCACCGTAGGATATGTCCCCAAGCAACGTGAGCCATAGGATCTCAGATCAAGGATCAGGATCAGATCAACCTGGACCTATATAGAAACTCCCAAGCCATCTGGGCCGTAGGATACGTCCCAAAGCCACGTGAGCCATAAGATTTCGGACCGACGGTCAGGATCAAATGAGCCTGGACTGTAGGATCGCCTATATAGAATCTATATAGAAACTCCCAAGCCATCTAGACCGTAGGATATGTCCCGAAGCTACGTGAACTGTAGGATCTCGAATGGATGGTCGGATAAGCGCGGAAAATATAAGAACATATATATGTTGATAGATATTAGATAGATAGATATATTGCTTAAGGTCACATATCTTTATAACACGAATCTCTTGAGCCATTCTGCTGCGAGCACAGCAAGCAATCTGATATGGTCTATGGAGCATGGGATAAGCCTCGAAAAGTTTGGGGCCCATTGGATAACGATTTCCTTGAAGGATCCACCCTTTTGATGTGTTGATTATCACTAGAGGTTTGGTATCAGAGCCAAGTTTCAATTCCTCGTGGCAACATTGGTGTGTTCCACATGCTTGAGGGCAAGCATCTCGAGGAGAGGGAGGAATTGATATGGTCTATGGAGTATGGAATAAAGCCTTAGAAAGATTGACGCCCATTTGATAACGATTTCCATGAAGCTGCCCTTTTGGTGTGTTGGTTATCTAGAGATGCTAGTGTATAACATTGATTGTTATGGTACAAGCACGGGGGATTGGTTGACGGTGAAAGTGCTATACGGTTAAGGCAAAGCTATATGAAATATTATTCCCTCAATGTTGCCTAATAATATAATATAACGATGGCAAGGGATAATATTAAGGAATAATGCTTTCATAAGCCTATTGTTATTAAAAAGAGCAATGCCTATTTTTGGAAGGACCTTTACCTTTTCCTAAAGGGCCAGCTACTATAAAACGAAGGCCAGCTTTAAAATGTCATAACTACCTTTCTGGAAAGCTCTTGAAGTCTAGTTTCAGAATTGGGTGATAGCACTTATAACACCTTATGGTTTGAGAGATATTACAGAAAAGGTGGACAGGGGCCAAACTAGACTACACGTAAAGATATGCAAAGAGAGATCTCAATTTTGTGATATCTTTTTTTAATTGAAGGCAGTCTCAATTCTGTGATATCGTTGCAAGTGTTTGCATTATTACATGTTGTCTTTATTATATATGCATAGTGGAAATGCATGTGAGATGTGATACTGGATACTTGAATCATGGTGATGAATATGATTTAAACTTTGACATGTAGGCCATGTGATAAGATTTGGATTGACATATGAGTGCATATGCTCTGGGGCCTAAGTTCATTTGCGGTGGCTTGGACTCATGATTGTTCTTGTTCTTGACATCGGGCGTTGTCACCGTGGCGAGGGTACTTCGTTGCGCTACATGGCTTAGAAGAGGTCCCCTAGTGCTGGACGCAGGCTAGGAGGGTATATACACATGAGGCTTACCCCGCCCGTATTTGCTGCAGGGCCTGATCAGCCTGGATGGTGGCCGTAGGAAGTGGAGTCGCACTGCATACTTATGGATACCTCATGGTTATTTTATGATTTCTCATAGTTTATGGTTGTCTCATGAATTGTAAAGGTATAGCATGTGTATTTTCAATGTATTTGGATCGCTTGATGATGTTCAGGCATTTCGCATGATCTGAGTTCTTATTATTATGTGCTAATATTGTATTACTTGATAGTATAGAGGGATTCTTAGGTGAGGTATGAAAGTCTAAGAGTGATTCAGGTGATTGTTACGTCACACATATATCTTGCTGATTATGCCAGTATATCCTAAATGCTTCAAACCCCCACTTAGTCTTTATGACTAACCCCATATGTGTTTATGGTGTAAGCAGATAGACATGAGGCTTGAAGGATTATTGTGCAATGGAGAGCCTTTAGCAAGGTTTTGTGGCTACAAATTGATATTGTGGATTCTTAGAGCGTGAAGCATTTTAGTTGAGTAGATTCAGATATTATGTAAATGAGGGTTGCACCCAACATGTAATTGGATGTACTAAGATTTAAGATGCAATTCTTTACCTTGAGTTTTGTGAGAATGTTGTTGCATTGACATATTTCATGCATACAAACTTATCAGTGTTAATGCAAGTCTTTAATGGGATCTCGAGTTACCTGAAGGGTTAACCTGGCAGGCCTGTTACAGCAGGCCTGTTACAATTAATGCAAGTCTTTAATGGGATCTCGGGTTACCTGAAGGGTTAATGTGGCAGGCCTGTTACAATATGTAACGTTCCAACGATATTTCGGGTCATAGTTGCCTCCATGGAGAGTCGAACTCGAGCCCTGCTCTGATACCATATAATGTTTCTAACCGGCATGCCCTTGAACAACTAGGCAAAATTGTCTAGATGTTTATGAGTAGTCGCTTCTACCCATTTATGCTGGCAGAATGCGACACCCAGATCTACTCGAGTGGTCTCCCATGGGTCCTTATAGCTTTCAACAATGCCACAAGTGTAAAATTGCTACAAATAACATGGTCATCTTGCACTCGTGGGTATAAGCCAAAAGAATGTTTTGATTGCCCATTCTTTATATATTCTAACATAAGCTGAGGCCAAGAATGCTCACCGCGATAAGGCAAACTGTTAAACACATGTTAGGCATCAGAGGCACTTCCACATGCCAAAAGTACCCCAAGACATGATTTCCAGCAATTGCATGATTTGAACAAGGCATTTTGCATCTTGTAGATTCTTTACCCTCTTTCCCCCCTCTATAATGCTGATAATGTCTCTAACAAAATATAACTCTGCTTTTGGATACCAAAATCTGATGATCATATTTAAGGTAGCTTTTTGGCTAATTGTTTCTAATGCACCTCTATCATCAATCCTTAACTTCTCTAGTTCAAGTACCCCAGGACATAGGTTAATATCTAACCAACGTGGGCTATATTAAACGTTCATATGCATCTCTTATTCTGTTTAGCCATGATTCTCAATAATAACCTACATCCTAAAGCATAACCGCAAACGAACCCAATTAGAAACTTATAGTTTGAGAATCTTCTAATGACATAATCAGCTGTGGATGAGCTAGAAAATAAGCAGGAGATAATCATTGTAGGCGCCATTTCCCTTTTATTACAGCTGACACCAGTTGCTCACACGATTGCTGGGCAGGAGTTGGATGCTTTTCCACCTTGCCGAAGATCTCCAGCCCACATAAGAGAGAGAAAAAAGAAAAAGGGCCTAACTACTCTGAGCTGTAAAAATCACAAAATTCATCGAAAAAATAGTTTTTAGATTACGTCGAACCAAAATGGAGCGATCAAAATACACATAATCATCCATATTTCAGAGTTTCCTCGGCAACTCTGACTTCGAGAATCTTCTACTTTGAGGCTCCAACCCGAGCATCTCTACTAAAGCAGAAGAATAAGTATGGGAAAATTACTTGCATTGGCAGGTTTAGGCCAACCACATAAAATGTATCAGTATATTCTGACATATTTTAGAATATTCTCACCTACACACAAAAGCGAGGGTTTGCCCTTCAGGGAATTTAATTGAGTTCATACCTCCCCATTTAAATTTTTGTTTACTCGGCCCCGTTCATACGAGATCATATTAATATGTAAAAATTAACAATTTTATAAAAATTTAATAGTCACACTGCAAGTATTTAATCTCTCCCTGAGAGAAGACTTAAAACAACTTGATTTTCTTTTGGTCACCCACTAACATAGCAACTTATGTGTGAACCCATTCTTAAAGAAATTCGTTATATTAGTTGTGAACTTCCTAATTGAATTGTTATGCTAGCCGTTATGCTAGTCATTAGCCTACCATTTTGTATATGTGAGTGTATTTTTTTTATCAAATGTCCCGAAGGACATGTGAATGCAATTTTTTTTTAATCAAATTTGTTAAGTAAAATTGCTTACATATTATATAAAATGCCCGTGTGGGCTTTTACGCTCTAAAAGAGAGAAATGCAAGGCGAAGTGGTGGGCGAACTGTGGAGGCAGCGAGTCCATGGCCAAGCCTTGCACTGAGCCCCTTGCATGGTGTAAAGCCCCACAAAGGCATTCTATAAAATATAAATGGACTTTGGTTAAATTACGTGCATACAGTAGCAGTATTAATTTTACATCTAAAAAAAGTGTAATTTGATTATAATTTCAGCAAAAGTTCTTTTATTGCAAGATAATCTAATCATACAACAATTTTATCGCAGCGGCCACGGCCGCCACAAACATTTTTTAGTTCCAACGTTGAAAAATTGGACTTCACCATAAGTTCCAGGCCTTGCAACCTATAACAAAAAGATAATACCAAAGAACCATTTCAAATGTTTCTAGCCTTTAATACATTGTGAGAGAATGCAGTCAATTTCTCAAACACTTCATGTTGTATGGCCCTTCTGCAAAAATTCGGCGAAGATTCTCATATTAGCTCCTCATCATTGCTATGGTATGTTGCACAACATCTATCCTGCACAACATCCAACCATCCAAGTTACCTAGGTTTTTTTATATGGTATGTGGGGTATGGAATAAAGCCTGGAAAGGTTGGGTCCCATTGGATAATGATTTCCTTGAAGGATCCACCCGTTTGGTGTGTTGGTTATCACTAGAGGTGCTAGTGTATAGCATTTGGTATTAGAGCTAAGGTTCAATTCCTCGTGGCAACATTAGTGTGTTTCATATGCCTGAGGGCAAGAATGTCGAGGAAGGGAAAGAATTGATATGGCCTGTGGGGTGGAAAGATTGAGTGCCATTGGATAACAATGTCGAGGAAGGGGAAGAATTGATATGGTCTGTGGGGTATGGGATAAAGCCTGGAAAGATTGAGTGCCATTGGATAACAATGTCGAGGAAGGGTGGGGTATGGGATAAAGCCTAGAAAGATTGTGTCGAGGAAGGGTAAGAATTGATATGGTCTGTGGGGTATGGGATAAAGCCTGGAGAGATTGAGTGCCATTGGATAACAATGTCGAGGAAGGGGAAGAATTGATATGGTCTGTGGGGTATGGGATAAAGCCTGGAAAGATTGTGTCGAGGAAGGGGAAGAATTGATATGGTCTGTGGGGTATGGATAAAGCCTGGAAAGATTGAGTGCCATTGGATAACAATTTCCTTGAAAGGTTGCGGGCCATTAGATAACGATTTCCTTGGATAAAGCCTGGAAAGGTTGAGGGCCATTGGATAACGATTTCCTTAAAGTTTGAGGGCCATTTCAATTTCCTTGAAAGGTTGAGGGCCATTTCAATTCAATTTCAAGAACAATTTACTCGAAGGATCCGCTCACTAGAGGTGCTAGTACTTAACATTTCTGTTATATTTGTTATATAAAGAGGGACAACGGGGAATGGACATCGTGGACAAACAATTCGTCTTCAACAGTAACTCAGCGACTTGCCGCAGTACTTTCGACGACCAGTCTCTGCAGATTAAATCTCTTACTTCGAAATTCTTCCTACTAAGCCTGAACTCTTGTGCGGATTGACGGATTGGAGAATCCTTCCATCCTTTGTGAATTCCCGGATTCCTGCCTAAGCCTGCTCTTAAACCTAGCTTCTCCTTGGATTTGCAAATTTGTTTGAGCAGAGTCTCAAGTGGTTTAAATTGTTTATCCTCAGTCTTTGTCGGAGTTTCCCTTGCTCAGGATAGCCCGTTGGGTGAGAATAGCGCGGTTGGGTGGTCAGCTTTGCCCTTAAAGGGTGGATTTGTGATTATTTCCTGTGTTTCCTAACAACTGTTGTTGCAGAAACAGGATTGAGTTTGCAGTTAGTTTCAAGCTCGTATCATTTTTTCTTGTTGATTAGTTAGTTAATTTATCATATCAATGTGCCTATGCCTAAATTTATGAGGAATGTATGAGGCAAATGTATGTATATTTCAGAGCTATCAAAATCGCGTATCTACCTTGACGTTCTTCTCCATTATCTCTAAGGAAACTCTGATCTAAATGTCCTCTTCGTCGTTTGAATATCACCCTCAAGCTTTTTAATTTGGGCCGCTTGTTTATTTAGTACCTGCATATCATAAAAGAAAAAAAATGTTGAAATGCTGCCAAAGTTGGACGTGAACTAAGAAAGGTGAGCAAAAACTACCTGGTGGAGGTGATTGAAATCAATTTCCTCCTTTTTCTGCTCAATCAGAGGATCTCTGAACCTGCTTTTAGCTTTTTCTTTCATACCCTGCATAAATTGTTTGGTAGAAAGATCTGGGTTATCAAGTAAGTACTCTCTTTTAACTCTTCTTAGATTGTCTTAAACGTTACCCGTTCAATATTGTTTATTTTCTCTTTCAAATCAGCAATCATGTAAAGGGTTGCAGCGTTTTGCTTCATAGCATCTGCAAAGGCATCATATTACTCAATTGTAGACAAGAACATCAAAACTCGCTTAACAACTAGGCTTACTGGCAAGCTCATCAGTAGCAACAGCAAGCTTGTGATTCCACTCAGCAACTTCATGTGCATAGCCAATTTCTTGATCCCTTACGCGCTCCTTTAATTCTATGGTATCCTTCTTCACACGCAAGGTGTCCACTACATCCAAGTCTATAACCTGCCATACAGCATGCCCAACAAAAGGTTTATAGAATAGTCTTCAACTTCAATAAACGTTTTGGTTCATACCTGCCCAAATCGTAGCCTCTGAACATCAACAATACGTTCTTCTAAGTCGGCAACCTTAGCTTCCCTTTCCTTCCTTTCATGATGAAGGTTTTTATGGTGTTTATGCAGGTCCCTTAGCAGGCGTCTTAATGCTGTTTTTTGTTCTACATGTTTCTCAATTGTCAACTTGAGCGATTTAAGAGTTGCATCACTAAAGACCAGGCCACCTGACAGGTCGTTTGGAAGTGCTCCATCTATAAAGTATTCTATCTGTAGAAGGTGCAGATATAAGCACAAATCCTTCTATCACTTTGATAATAACCTCAGTATAAAAACTAGACCTGATGCATGTATAGTCTCAAAGCCACGTCAATTTGGTTAAGTGCCGTTTGTTTTTCTCTTTGAAATACTTCCATATCCTTTTTAATGGCCAACATTGCATTCTCTAAAGCCTTTCTCTTTTTCAGCTTGCTTTCCTTTTCCTTTTGGAGCGCTGATAGAAAACATACAGCATATTTATCACATAAAAGAGGTGCTGGGACAAATGCGAATACTGAAACTAAACATGACATTACAAATAAAAGCAAGATAATGTAAAAGCTACTAGCTCGCATGTATTTTATATTATATATAAAAAAAAATGACTCTGTGTCAAATACTCACCATCCAATTGCTTAACATTAACAGAAAACACTTCGTCTACGTCAAGTCTTCTTTCTCGCAAACTGCAAACGCTTTGGTATAAAGCTTCATCGCATCCATTAGGGCAAACCTCCACAATCTGCTTTCCACATCATAATATCAGAACACTTTGGGTCATGAAGCACACATTTATTAGACAGTAGATGCCGTCCTTTATTAATAAAGCAAATAGATCATACCTCTTCTTCCTCCTCTTCATCATCTCCTTCATCTTCCACATCAGAAATTTCTTCTTCCTCGTCCTCCTCACCTGTATCTTTAATGCGCTTGATCTTACGCTGGTAGGTTTTCAGCAATGCATCTCTGAATGGGTTTTCCTCTCCCATTAGAGACTCAAACTCCAAAAGCAGCTGCTTTTCAAAGTTTCAAGTAAGATAATGTAGTCTAGAACTGACAACAAAGGAATTCTATGGTACCTGATGCTTCTGCTCATTTAGAACTCCAATTTCTTGCCTTTTCTGCTCCAATAATTTATCTTGGTCAAGAAGCTTGAGCTGATAAATACAATTAGAAAAGAAGAATTTTTAGATGAATGATATAGAAATCATGATACTACAAAAAAATAGTTTGCAGCATCATACTTGAAGATCAGCATCCTCTTGTAGCTTGGAGGTTAGTCGACCTTCTAATGCTGCTTCTTGAGGCTGCAAACCTTGCAGAAGTCTGAGTTCCTACATTACATGAACAACAGTCAGAAGTAAATCTAAGACAGAATGCTGTATATATATTGGAAAACAGCACATAGACTTTTATACCATAGACATCCAGAATTCTAGATGGATTTTCATGCAACATCTGGCATAGCATACAGTGGACATACTTCAACCTACAGAATTTTATCTTCTGAAATAAGGGAACAAGGATTGGGTTCATGTTTCTTCAAATCTCCTCCTACCTGATAAAGAACCAAAGTTCTCATTTCTGCACCTTTGAAGTTGATTTCATATAAAAACCGTTCGTGCCTCAGTTCCTCCAAATCATTATCAAACTTATTTGTCAGTGAGTAGAACTTTTGGAGCAGCCTTTGTTTCTCTAGCTTGACTCTGATATGAAGTGCTTCAAGTTCAGCTTTCTGTAGGAAAAAGGAATCACTTATCACGACATACTAATTAGAGGATAAAAGAGTACGATATATCCACTGCACATGAATTTCAGAAATGATAATTAACCTCTAGAGGGGATGCAGGAAAAGTTCGCAAAATAACAGGAAGTCCAGATTCCTCGGTAGGTTTTTCTGCTGGCTCTTTTGATTGTACTGTCTTTGCCTTTGAGTCATCCACTTTCTCTTTCTCTTTTTCTTTTTCTTTCTCTTTATCAACGTTTTTTGTCATGCCACCAAATCCTCCGAATCCACCAGCTTTGTTTTCCTAAATGGTACAAGGATCTTACACTTTGAACAAGATACAGTTAAAGACTAGATGATTGATTTAAGTTTCACATATATACTTGATCTTAGCCCGTACCTTCACTTTTTCCTCGGAAGCTCTTAATTTTTCTTTGAACTCATCTATGTCCTGGAAGATATATCAAATAAACAGGTTTCTTTCTAAAAGAAAATCTTACTGGTACTTTTTTATTCACCTTTGGTGACACAATGCCTCGATCTTCAGGAGACTCATCCTTGAAGGTTTCTGGCATAAACAATGTCTCGCCCTTGATTCTGTAAAATAATCCCAAGAATCATAAAAAGGAGTCCTTTTTTGTCACTGATGTCGACCCAACATGCAGTAAAACACATCTCAGGGATCTTTAAGCAATTTTAATTATCTGATTTTTTATTTGTACATTTTCTTTAAATCTTCTGTTTACATTGGTGCCCTAGTTCCCTTTCTTTTTAAGAACCTGATACAGTATCAGCAGGCCTAAACAAACAGTGGAAAGCTGGTACAGTTTAGCTACTTATCTGCAGTGACAAGTTGCAGTTTTGGAAAAGAAGGGTTAATCAGATTCCTAAAATCAAGTTTGGCACTCGAATCAAGCATTGGAAGAGCCTAATTATTTAGATCTATTAGAATACAGTTAGTCTAGTCAAGGAGACCTTACTTGAGAATGCGATTTATATCAGCAATTCTTTTGTTCATGTCCTGTATCATCTTTTTTATCTTCCGTTTTTTATCCCTCATTTCAAGAAACTTTTTGTTGAATTCCATCTTTTTAGAATGAATAGAACAAAGGAGGATAACTATCTCAGTTTTCTTCTTCGTGGCATTTGTGCGTAGTTCCTCAGGTATTACATAATGAGGATCAGTTTTCAATTTGAAATCACCTTTGGTTGTTTCTGCCCATTGAATTCCCGCACTAACATCTTTATTAACATGATTCTGCAAAATTCAAATAAATGTTATACCAACTGCCAAAAGAGAGAATAGAAAATGAATTTATATGCACCTCATCTGGTTTTGCATTGACATATTCCAAATAAGCTGCATCTCTCTGTTTCATCTGAATCCTCCTTATATCCTGCTTGGTCAGATGACGATCTTCAAGTATGGCTTGATCCAATGGAGCTTCCTCTGGCAACTGAAATGTTGTCCAACGTACCCTTCCCTTCACAAAATATCCAACATAAGACCACTTTGAGAATTTTATTCACATCGAAAACACCTTAAGATCACAAAGCTAGCGCTCTAATTCGTTTCAGAAAATTGACGACACCACCACAGGAACCGGAAAATGATTATCTATATTTAAGGAGAACTGCTGGCCAGGTGGCATTTCAATGTTTTGCATGTTAACATCTATGAGGGCTATTGGTATATGACTCTGAGGGCGATCAGGGTATGAGATTTCGCTCCACTAAGGAAGAAATTGCTAACAGTAAATAAGCCGTTTTATTGGATTTGAACCAATAATATTCCAATTGGAAATTACGGTATGTGAAAATATAAACAGAAAATCCGTCACCCTCAAGACTCACTTTATTACATATATTGTAAATAATTACTGTAATAACAAAATAAAAAATTATTGAATACCTCAATCAGATTAGCCAAAGGATTATGCACTGAGAATAACGGATTTGAACTTTCTGTCTCATTCGCTGAAGCAACAATAGCCTTCACATGAATACAACAACAAACAAATTGGGACATGACTGCCAAAGTTGAATAAAATTATTTATGATAATTTGCAATTTTTACTCCTTGACACCAACCAAAGGGCAAAGTTTTCCTTGTCGTGCAATATAACAGTACAATAACTCAATTAAAATGTAGTATGAGCCTTAGAGAAATGGAAAAAAACTATTATTACAAGCTTGAAGGGCAAAACATATTGGTATCGGATTGATGTAAGCCTGACCTGAAACTCGGGAAGTAATTTCTCAGTCCTAAAGCTCCAAACATGCGTACCAGATTGGAATGAATGTAAAACTATGTGCTCAACCTGCAAAGCAAGGCAAATTTACTAATCTTAGGAACGTAACGCAAGCTCACAGGGTAATTGACATGACGACCTCTAGATTGTCAAGAAAGAACAAATTTACTAATCTTAGGAACGTAACGAAGCTCACAGGGTAATTGACATGCCGACCTCTAGATTGTCAAGAAAGAACGTCTGCAATTTGGAAAGGGCAATAGATTTCTTCTCACTTTCCCATAGCATCTCTTTTCGGGCATCTTCAATATTCTGCTGAATCTCCTTTTCAATGATACTGTTAAAGAACGTAATGCCATAACGAACTTATAATCCAAGATTTCAAGCAGTGGTAAGTTGCCACAAAGAGTCTTAATAGTTATTTTATGACAGAAATAACATTTATTAAAGATCTAGGAGGCATGTGCTTCCTAGACGTTTAATAAAAGTTATTGCAAACATTTATTAGAAGAAATAACAATAAATATTAAAAATTGTCTCAAAGGTCCTCAATTTGTAGAGGTGCTCTATTTGCCAATGTTCTTCCAACTCAATCATATCAGGTCAGAATGGGTATTTCCTCGTCTCCATTTGAGATATGAACTAGGATGAACCAATAAGAATTGCCCCCTTGGTGCCGGAGGCACATGTATTTTACAGATTCTGTCCACTTCTCAAGCTATGAATCCGTCCAAGTCCTTCTTAGCCTGTTATTGAGGCTTTTGACCCCTTATATCCACAGCAGCACTGGAATCAAAATCGTACCAGAAATAGCATTATTGAATTGAACCTGTTTATCTCTTGTTCCTAAGAAATCCGCAATGCCATGGGCACAATCCAGATCAGTATATTTGGATTTCTTTGGTAAGAAATAGCAAACCGCAATATAAGATTCTGGCAAGTTTGATCCAATGAACCTCGTTTCATCCTCATTTCCACAGCCCGCCATATACTGCCTGCAAGTACTAGAAGGCTTTCTTTCATTTCCTATGTTTCAGATTAGCCTCCAGCTTAATCTCCAGCTTAATCCAACCAATCTCCAGCTGGTGGGAAAGAACTTCATGTTGTTTGGGAGGTCAACATCTAAATAGCCGGCCTCATAATAAAGACATGAGCTCAAATGTTAGAAAAGTTCAGGTTTGTAGCAGGGTGTTTACCCTTGCGTTCGAGACATAAAGATGCTCCAAATCACTCCTGATATTCTAAGGCAGCTTGCTACCATCTTTCAGAAAGCATGGGATTATTTAGAACAGACATATGCATTGAAAGGATTAGGAAGGGTGAAGCATTTTAAACAGCAAATGGAGAAACTCACCATCGAAGAATGCACTGGAACCTCAAATTATATTCAGAAACTTCAAGAAACTTCGAGCTCTTAAGGAGGAAGTTATTTCTGCAAGAGGGGGTTTCCAAAACCACATTCAACTCGGATGGCAGCATAGTAAAGCATCAGGGCAAAGGTATATCCCCAAGAATTTGGCATTGACTATACTGATGTTTTTGTCCGTGTAGCCCAAATGCCAACAATCAGGGCAGTTATTGCCTTAGGTGTGAGTAAAGGTTGGCCTATACACCAGCTAAATTTTAAAAGTGTATTCCTGAATGGCAACCTGCACCGAACCATTTTCATAGAGCAGCCTCAGGGATTTGTGGAAAAGGGAGAAGATGCACTTGTATGCAACCTTAAGAAGAGCTTGTATGGTCTAAAGCAGGCCCCGAGGCGTCGGCATCACAAAATTTATGTTTTCTTGCTGAAACTTGAACATAAACATTTTACAGCAGACCCAAGTCTCTATTATCAGCAAGCTAATGGTCAAGTATGTATTCTGTCCCATTTAGGTAGATTATTCCATAATTACAGAGGATGCAGCTCCCCTTATTAAAGATCTTAAGGAGCAACTGAACAAATTATTTGAAATTACAGACCTAGGACTCTTGCATTATTGTCTAGGTATTGAAATTTGGCAAAAGGATACTTCTATCATGCTTACCCAAACTAAACATATCAAAGAAGTGTTGCAAAGATTTCATATGGAAACCTGCAAGCCAGCTTCTGCTCCATAAGGCCTCAAATTTACCTTGGATATCACTGAAGAACCATGTGATACCACTTTGTTCAAACAACTGGTTGGTTCTCTCATCTATGCTACAATTACTAGGCCTGACATAGTATTAAGGAAGCATATTCCCCTTTTGTTTGCGTTAGGATCAGTTTGTGGAGTATCAGCATATGAAACTAAACCCTAACCCTAATCTATGACGTGGCCTACATATATGCCACCTATATGTGACATGGCCATCTAACTATATAAGCTATCACAGTTCCTTTTTCTAGTTCCTTCAATCTATCTTTATCGTCTTCAATCTATCTTTACCATCATCTTCTAGAATTTTACTCCGCAAGAAGTTAATCAGCTTATGCGCCATGACTTGGAGTGCCTTTATGTTTCAAATACATGGGTAAATCCCGTCAAAGATCTGCCTGCTAAAAAGAAATTCTATACGGATAACTTCCTAAATATATCAGCAGATGGTTTCATCGTAAGGCCTGGATATTTGGATATTGATCTGAGTGAGATACTCTATGGGGCAGTTTAGAGTGTCATCTCACCAGTTGGAGATTGAGGTTGGTAGGGCGAAAAATATTAGTAGAAGATCGGAAATGCCCAATGTGCGAACTAAACATGGTTGAGTCAGAAGAACATTTTATTTTTACCTGCCCAACCTACTACATAGAGGCAGATATCATTGTCTTTTTAGAGACCCCACATCTCTACAACAACTGGTAGATTATTACGATCAGAAATGTGTATCTCACTTTGCATATGGACTATCTCTAGAAAGGAGAAATATTCTCAAACAAAAGAATCCAACGGGCCTGAAGCAAACAGAAATAACTAATTTCTTTTCATCTGAGTCAAACGATGATAAGATGAAAGTGGAGTCATCACAGAAGAGGAAGTATCCTGACCCTAAAGGGGTGACTTTGGCACTGTCTAAGAAGATTAAATGATCAGCAGCCATGAAACATAAAAGGTCTTTCCAGAAGATGCCGAGCATCAAGCACCAAAGCAAGCCAAGAGGGAACAAATGGGCTATCTCCATCAAACCCTATCTGAGCAGATTCTTAGATTTTCACTATAAGTTTTGTTAACTTAATATTTTTGCTTCCATTCCCCCTGGAGGTCTTGAAGTCTGTTTGTGTTATGGTCTCATAGACCCTTCGGGTCTTACGTAGACGTTAATAAATCTTTCTTTCTTTCTTTCTTTCTCACGTTTTACACACTTATGCAGATGAATGGCATTCCTCCCATAGGCATACGATCATGTCAAAAAGAAGGGCTTTCTATCAGCATCCTGAAAGTATTTTTTAGCGTTGTTTGTCTGATTTGCATATCTTTTAGCAATCCTGGTTCGGGGTGCATTCTTCGATCTGAAAAGGTCACCCTCAAAATCCCACTCCAAATATGTTCCATAAGACTCCCATGAATCAGAACTCAAAATGAAAATTAAGTTTAAAGCAGTATAGATAGTATTCATGTATCATTGAATCCGATAGGGGGCTGTAATTGACCTTTGATACTGGTGGAAACAGTAAAGCCTCAACAGCAAGGAGCAAGTAACTCAGGCGTTTGTTCTACTATCTGGGAAAACTACGAGGTAATTCATGTTGTTCCTTTTCTTCTGAAAGACTACTCATAGTCCTTTAAGATCAACTTTGGTTCGTATGAGGTAATCCATGTTGTTCCTTTTCTTCTGAAAGACTACTTAGTCCTTGAAGATCTAGTTTAGTTCATATGGTTCTTTTCATCGCTGATAAAGAAAAGGGTTATTGGAGCTGTGTAACTTAGCAATTTCTGGTTAGAAACCTGCCCTTAATGATTAAGAAAGAGACTTGGGTTTAAGAATAGTCTTCAAAGCTCCATACTCTTACTTATAACGGGAATCTTATCCCTGTTGAGCGACAAAAGAGGCTGCCGTCCAAACACTTGCGACTCCATAGCTGATGCACTCAAGCATGCCTCCTATAATGGGCACAATATGAGAGCTTATCTGATGCCAATAGCTCGGGGCTTCATAGTTCACGCATCAAAATATGCCTTCTGTAATGGGCACAACATGAGCTTATCTGATGCCGATTTTAAAGTATATGTCTGTGTTTCTGTTAGTGTTTTTGTTGCATCAAAAAAATTGCGTCAAATGCAATCCCTGTCCAGAAATCTTGGCATGCACCATCTGAAGATATAGGTAAAATGTTCTAGCTGAGAAGAATGGAGGAATAATATGGAAACATCTATCCAAGCTCATGTTCCCAGCTCTCTTTCTTCATTTGTTCTTGCTATGCCCAAATAGACATCCTAGGTAAAAAGTAAAAAAAAAAATGTATGCTCCAAGGTATAATCTGCTTCAAGATTTTTACCTTCGTAGACTGGCATCTATTTCAAAATCTTCAATTGGAAGTTGCTCACTTGAACTTAGTTGTGCATTTTCTCGTAAGAGACCTGTTAGTGTCATCCGGATATTTTCTATTCTCTCCTTCACTAAAGACTTTTTCTGCATTGCAAGCCTCAGCTTGCTTTCTTCCTCAGTTTTTTGTTTGTCTTCTTCAATGCTATATACATTTAACCCTACATCTTCTGCATCCGCTTTATCCTCGAGTTCTGCCATCTACAAATTGTCAAGTAGAGTAAACCTAAAGAAGTTATGTTAAATATACAACAAATATTAGAATGAACCAGACAGAGATTGATTGAGAAGAGAATATTTATTAGCACCATTTGAAGTTCTTAAATCTATGACACCAACCTGCATCTGGCATCTTTCTAACTCAAAATTGCATGCAAGTACGCCTCCAAAAACGTAAATTCAGAACCAACCCATATTTGTAAGTATCCTACAATTCTATCTACGATGACGGATTTCTAGTTCGAGAGGATACAGTATGTGTCCTATCAAAACATCCATTGAATTGCTTAAAGATATTTCTAGTTCGAGAGGACACAGTATGTGTCCTATAAAAACATCCAATGAATTGCTTAAAGACATTTCATTCAGCCGTATGAGATCTCTTTTAATTTTAGGTTTTGCATGATGCACCTCTTGCATAGCAGGTGGGCGTTGCATCCATTGATTTCAGATGTATCAAGATACAATATAGGAATAACAAGAAAAAAAATAAAAATTCAGATGCACTGCAAATCCAAAATAGGCTCTTTGACTGTTTGTCTTTCTGCTGCATCTCATTTTGACTTCCTAAAAAAAATTGTTACTGCTTTGCAAGTTTGAGCATACCTCCACCTTGGATTTCCCCAGCTTTATCTGAAGCAGCATGAGGAATTTGTACCACGCCACAAAAGATGCCATATAAGCCATGCATGTGTCATGGGAGCACCACATCCTGGCTACAACATCCTTCTCTTGGAGGAACTTGTACCACACCACAAAGATGCCATATAAGCCATGCATGCATCATGGGAGCACTACGGTGTTTGAGAAAGGGCTGGCTACAAGGTTTTTTTATAGATTTCAAAATAATTAAGGGGTTCCTTATAAACCTCAACCCTCGCAATCCAACATGATTTTGAGGATAATTACAATTAAAATGTATGTGACAGCGGAATATGCATAATAGCCAGACCTGTCTCTATTGCAGTCTCTTTATATGCTGGAGCTAAAATTGCCTCATCCAGCTTGTTTATAACAAAGCTCCCATCATGAGCAACGCTTGCCTAACAACAAGAAAGACTTCTCAGCCAAGAGGGATGTGTACAAGTTACATTTAGAAAAACATGAGGAGCATACCAAATATCGGTCATCGTAACTCAGAACAGCACCACCTACAATGCCAACAAAGCTATCGTGCAGAGTACCCTGTTTTAAAGAAAATAACATTTACCTCAAGTTTCATCTTATGTTCTCCTTTCAGGACATAATAAAGTTCCACTTGTCACAGATCTCATATCAAATGACACCACATGAAAACAATAACAAAGATTTATTACCATATGTGAGGGCCACAGTTTTCATTCCTGACCTGTTACACAGATAGTAAATAACCCACGGATATCGGGGCTTCCCATGGTTTACCTAAACTGGAACACCAGTAACCTTACTAGGATGGGTCCATATCATCCCAAGTTATTTCACATTTAAATATTAGAAAAACTATAACTTAACCACAGATGAGGTGGGGTGGGCTGAAGAGGGCTGGGCTGGGGTGGGGGGGATGAGATCTCTCTTAAAGACCCTGCGGTCTAGGAGGTGAACAAATTACAAACCATTAGGAGCTAAAAAAGGAGCTATCTCATAACCAATCTGAGTATCACCTACCTGCACTAAACTTGAGTCCAATAGATCCCTATAATTAATAAGATCCATATACATTCTACCTACAAATTGCTAGGAGCAAAGGATTGCGCTCCAGGATGTCTTTGAAATTTCTTTTTGATGTCCAAAATTTGGCATCTGCCACTTTTTGCCAGAACTTGAGGTAATACCAATGTGCCTGTTGGAAGAGCAGAAACTTCCATGTACTTGCTGCCAATACAACCTGCTACAAATGTTTTTGGCATATCCAAAGTACGATGTTTAAATCGCATATTTAACTTTACTTAGCTAGACTTATACTTGATGGGATGGCTCCACCCGACCATCACACCAGAAATAATACAAGTTAAAATTGTCAGAAAACGAAAACAAAAAGCTTCTGATGATAATTTCCAATTTGTGCAATGAAAGTGCTTTCTACACTGACCTCCCAATACTTTTGCTGCTGCATCAGAGAAAGCTGGCCCGGCAAAGGAGCAGTGTGTATGTGAACCAATCCATTATCAGATCCAGAAACAACATATTGACATGAATGAGAATATCTGCAAAATTGGAAATAGAGCACACATAGTAATATCAATAGTGATATAAACAATTATTTTTATATTATTAGAAAACCATCTCAGAAAATGCAAGAATAGATACGTGAGACAGGAGAGAGAACCCGGGCTCCATTTAGAATAGCCAAGGACCTCGGGGGTGTCAATATGACACTCATAAAGTAAGCCTGCCGCTTTTCCCTGCAAAATCCATTTACCAACAAGAACATAAATAGCACAACCGACAAGGAAAGAAAACCAGTGACCTATAAAGAAAAATAACAAAAAAAGAAATCGGGTTGGCCATTTGGATAGCAATCTAGATGGATGGGAGATTATCGTTGTCCAAATTCCTTACCTCTAATGCAACATAAAATGTATTCATAACACCGTTAGTGTACATCACAGCTCGAACAGGAAATTCAGAAGAATAATGATCTTCCTCGGGCACCACCACTGACGATTTTTTCCGAGTTGTCACTTCTGGTTCTATGAATGCATCTGCATCTGCTTCTTGTGGACTTGATTCAGACCCCTCTGCTGGTCTTGCTTCACGGATGGATAATTCTTCACCGATGGATAATTCTTCCTGAGGATTATCCATATCCTCTAAAGGGTCGTTAGTTTGTTCACTGTTACTTTCCCCTTGAGGTTGTGCTGATGAGTCCTTTTCACTTTCAACAACTATATTTTTCTCCTTCTCTTCCTGGACAAATATCAGATTGTATTGCAAGCCTAAGGTGAAAAGTGATAACTTTAGTAAGATACCTCCTTCGTATTACTAGCTTGCTTTGGAGATGAACTTTTCCGCCGAGGCCGTTTTATCTTGGGCAAAAGGAATCTAAATGACTTGATTGGAAGCTTGAGTTCAAAAGTGAATCTGGTATCAGTATTTAGTTCTGCAGCAAAGGTTGCAAAATTAAACAATAAAATATTGTAACTAAATGTGTTTTACAAAAAGTTGATGCATCAAGTATAGGACTAGTATCCATGAAAGACAAATTGTCTTGAATTAGGATTTATGTCCAGGAATAGCCATGCTTATTGCCAATTATTTGCCTGTCACAAATAGCAAGCAATTTGTCGCAGCTAAGATAAAATGGCTTTCATGCGGTACCCATTTATCTAACCAAACAGGCATGTCCACCATGACATTCTCTCCTCATGCACATGAACATATGTTTTGTGATAATATAAGCTAATGATAGCTATTAAGTAGCCTGAAATACATGCTAAAAAACCAACACAATTCCCTCTTTATTCACAAGCTGTACACCACCCTTCATAATGGGTTCACATACCTGGGCGGGCAACTTCCAGAATATCACCATTTGAGCACCCCAAAAGCACATGCATGCTAGTCGGTGACCAGTCCAAGCATTTCACAGGCCCAGTAGTTTTAACAAACCTGTATAGAAGATTCATAATCATCAACACTTCTAGAATTCATTATAGACATGACAAATAAAGCAGGAAATGACTGAAAAGACAGGAAATGACTGAAAAGACAGGAAATGACTGAAAAGATGAATGATCTAGTTTGTAACAAGCAACCGCCGGACGTCGTAAAGCAAGACAAGAAAAAAAAAGACAAAAAAGAGCTTATTAATGTCTACGCGAGAGAGCCATATGGTCTATGAGACCAACTAAATACACAAGGAGCTAGTGGTAGTTAAATCTAGCAAGAAAGAAAAACTAGAACCTAGTAATAGAGCTTACCATTGGTTCTGCATCCTATGAGTTCATTAATGCACCCCCTTGTGGTCTAAAAAACCTGTGATCATAGCAGGAAATTACCTAAATCCCCCCATTTTGCTATAATTACCAAAATGCCCCAGAAACGAGGTGTTTGGCTAGCTACAACCGCAATAACTTCTTTGGGTGACCTCTCAAAAAGAAAGTGCCATTCACAAAACTTATAGATGAAGTAAGACGTTTCCAAAATCATCTAATTTGGTGTTGGAATCTTCAAGTTAAAGTTTTAAATAAGTGTTTTGTTTAACAACTCGAAAGAGAATAACTTGTGGTTTCTAACTCCAATATTGAATTTCATCTCCTTGGAAGGACCTTATTCTTATCTCCACTGTTAATAAAGACAACTTTCGAATTTGATGAGCCACAAAAGCTATATTACTATATTACCAAAATGCCCTTCATTTGGAGGGCGTTTTGACAAGAGGCATTTTGGTAATTTATGTCTACATCAACGTATGCATAACAAAGCTCTAACAATGCTAACGTGTCAATGCTCACACGGTATTCAAATTTCGCGTATGCATATCCGTTAACAGGATCTCTTAAGCCATATTGGATTGCTTGCTAACCTGCTGCTATTTCCTCAAGCTAAATCAAGGAAAAACACATCTGATCTTACCCATAGGCTTTGAGAGAGCGTGTAAATTTAGGATATGGGGGTTTCAGGTGATGTTCCCTGTTTCTACACAGGCATTGGCCATGCCAATTCTAAATGATTTGCTGCAGCAACGGGCCGCTTCAAATGGGTACAATCTCAGCCAAGGAAAGCATCTCCAACATGCTCCATTCTTCAACCTTAGGAGCCCAATGTGTTAAAAAGAAATTGCAAACCAGACCCGAGTGAGTGGGACTTCCCTGAAATCAACATAGGCAAATCATCCAACCACAAAGGCAACTTGTAAACCATCAAGGCTGAAGTCCTGAAAGAAACCTTCCAAATTGCTGCAGGGTGTGTACAAAAAGCTGCTGGAAATAAAGACTCCTACTGCAGCATCAGGCCAGTTTTGTTTCTCGATGCCACAATCGACCATAAGCACATCTGGCTGCATGCTAACAGTCTTATTCGATCTCTGAGTTCACCATTATTATGAACCTTGTCATGATCAAAGCAGAGTCTTGCAATGAGGGTATCATCATATCCTTGAAAGATGAATCACGACCTTCTTTTCATCCTTCTAACCTTCTGCTCATCTTGAGATTCCAAATGGTCTCTAACCTGCTTGGAAGGTGAGGTATAAGACCCCTTAAAGGCTGCACCAGTCATCAAATGTCGCCGCTTCGGTCTTCGTCAAGCAATTTTGGAACTTCCAAAGACTTCATGCATGAAATACATTGTCCGGCAGCCATAATCCATGTAAATTTCTTTACCTCGTGTTCATCAGCAAGGCCATTTCTTTGTATAGCAAGAAGAGTTGTTACAATCCTCAAAAGATTGGTTAAAAAATGCAACTTCTTGGGGGCAAGATGATTCTACCTGAATAGCCATGAACATGGATTCATCATGTGCTCCTTATCTTCATGAGCAAAGTAGTTTTGTGTATCTTTAGGCTCCGATTTCATGATCCTTTCAGGGCATATTCCCTAATGCATCTTTTGGTTCTTTCTTGCACCAGCAATCATGCTTTGAATAATTATCATTCTTTGACCCCTTTGAATCGTTATGAACAAAGGCTGAATCATTTCCACTTTGTTGTTGCAGCTTCAAATCTTGCTGCAACAAGACTCCAGTCACCTTTACTAAGGTCTTTCAGATTCTCTCATCTCAAAATTGTAACCAGCAGGTGTCAAACCAGCAGCATAGCTTGGATGACATTATCTGCATCAACTGTTTTCCTTTGCTTCTTATGTTGCTAATGTGAGCATGCATACTCCTGCAACCCGACAAACTTGCAGCTTGTCCTTGAGATAAAATCCATACAGCCTGAGAACCTACAATTCAAATTTCTGAAATTTGCTCATCATGGCTGTTAGAATCTATCCATTGCAATTTAACTCGCTTGGCACTGGCAGTGACTTCACTTGGAGGATCAAAGTATTTCATGCCCATGGCATAGTTTCTAGGTTGCAGCAACTATATAATTGTATTGCCTTATTCAAAAATTTTCATATAATTTTGCAATTGTATTGTATTAGTACATTTAGAATGCGATGTATTCCTATTTTTGTACAGGCATTTGATTTGTGGTTATTTTCTGCATTTCTGGCCTCCAATTTGTATTCCTATTTTGGATTCATTTTCTTTTTGGTATTTGGGAGGATCGATCTGTCCCTCTGTAAGTTCCACATTATAGGTATTTGAAACTTTTGAAAGTTCAAAGTACCTGTTCGAAATCTAGCCAGAACATATGAAATCATTGACTTGCATTTTCTATGATTGAAACTTCTTAACGTGTTAGCAGATAAATCAGCTGGAGGAGATATGTATAATGGGGTTATTATAGCTCGAATGTAAGTATCAAAATTAGAACTACTTACCCAATAGGTCTGTAGGAGTCAACAATATGAAAGAAGAAAACAGTCGCATCTTTTGAACCAGTTGCCAATATCTCTCCATCTGGGCTTGCTCGAAGTGCTGCTACATCCATCTTCAAGACAGCAATATCAAACAGTGAGCTTCATGGCTGAAACGTCTTCCAAAAAAACATGCATGACACTAATAAAATCTTAACAAATACAAACAACAGTATATCAATTATTTGCAGACATGGTGACCTTGCATAGCCTTTAGATGCTAGCTGCCATTTTTTCCTGCTTTTCTCTGACTTTTTAGAACCAACGGTTTAAATAAAAAATTCGACTACAGTCTATGTTTTCACATTCGTTATTCATCTTTGTATCAAAAAGTAACTTTGCCTGCACAGAAATATCAGATGACAGTTGATCATATAGAACAGGCTTTATATTGGACAACATTTATGCTGACAGCTGCGCGTATCTTTATATAGACCATAAATTTAAAAAACAAGTTTAATAATCCAAGATACACTTTTGACAGGATGCTTGAGATAGCACAAAGCTATACAGAGAAAGAACGTAAGCAAATCAAGAGCCCATGGGGTGTTTAAAAGCAAATCTATTTCCCATCTAACAATTTTCTGAATGGTACGAGGTTGCTTTAAATATCGGATAGGCAAGTTTAAAAAGAAGTTGGTTGAGGGTTCTCAAAGGCATAAAATTTTGCAATGCAACTCAGTCAATTTCCCCTAATTGTAGACCTTACCAATAACTCTAGAGATTGATATAAAAACATTTGAGAACCATAAATCAAAAGAGAAAGGTCATGAAGTACGACATTTCACTCTTCCTGATAGATCAGAGATGCCAGCACTAAAATATACTGAGTTTTCCTGTTCATATTATTGAGTTTGCTTTTCCCACTCAAGCTACAAGTTAGAAATTAAGTTCCACTATCTGTAGTTAATCATTAATTCCCTTATTTATCTGCAAGAGAATAACTCATAACTGTGTGAGGTTTCATCACATGAAGAAGCGCCCATTTTGAGCGGCACTGCTGCAGCACTCTCACGACTCCATCAGTGAAACCAACAGCGACTGTCTTACCTTGTGCATCAACCGCCAAAGGAAACCATGTAAGTGCGGTGGCACCAGAAGAAAACTGTCTCATGTAAACTTGTGACTGCTGGCTGAAATTATACAGCCTGACCTAAGAAAACCCAAACAAATACTGGGATTAGTTCATTCTAAACGATTGGGATCATAAAGCAGAAATGCTTGAGAAGGATAAATTGCTAACCGTGCCATCAGAACCAGCACTGGCAATGTAATAGTTATTAGGCGAACTTGCAGCCGCAATTATGGAACCAGAATGAAATTCCATGAGCTTTTCTAGCTCAAATGATGGAATATTCACTCTCCATATTGCTCCAGCTTCATCCTAAAGATGTAAAGAAATTAAATCTACTGCGAACATCCCTCTGGTCTAACATTGCTGCAACCCTAGCATTAAGAAATTATTTATCCAAACCTGAATGACCCAATGATCTGCCTCAAAAATAATTCCTTTGATGCGGCAATCAGAGCCAACTTGAAGTTCCCGAAGAGGGTCCACCTCACAAATAAGCTTTTCATCCCCATCATCAGCAGCATCTAACCACTAGATTGACCAACAAGTAATTGAAGTGTAAACACTCTGTATACTCCATGAATAATCTTTAGGCATATTTTAATACCAAGGTGAATCAGATCCGTACCTCACCAAAGCTCCAGAATTTGATATAGCCATCAGCCCCAGCAGTTATAAGCTGATTTGCTTCTTCATCTAATATAACTAATTCTATCATCCCATCATGGCATGGCTTCCCACCTTGTCTCTTGAGCTGACATTTAACAAGCTCTCCTTCCCAGACAATTATCCCTCCTGATTCGGTACCAGAAATTACCTGATTCACATAATCCAACTTTAGGCATTCCTAGATAACATTTTAGCAGCAATAAACATCAATACAATTACATTAAAGAATTCTATTTTTAATTGAAAGCCTTTCAGAAAAAAAACGACCACAAATTTTATCATGTATTTATAACCACGTATATACAACCTGCTCGCATTACACATCTTATCACATGAAAAGACAAAAGTATGGAAAAGAAAGAGTATATTAACATCTGCGGGAGAACGCTTGTGTCTACGAGACCAATTATCACAGCTGATCACGTATAGCTAGAGGGGATTGTAGCATCCTAGATATGTGCACAGCTATTCAAGATTCCAAGGAATGTTATATTACCCGGTTTCAACCCTTTATTTTGCATGTGACCCAAGAGCTCTATAGCATTGCTGAGATAGTTATACCTGTTATATAAAGTGACCACAGAAATCCATAAGACCAAGCCTGGTTCAAGTAGCTTATTTAATATGAGCCATGCATTATCTAGGTCCCCAGATTTTTCATACACATAAAAAGTACAGTTCCTATGACACATGCCATTTTTTGCAGGTATGGGCTTTTTACAGAAAGATTTTGGCAAGTGGACAAATTGTTTTATGAGAGAAAAACTAGGCAAAAGTTGAGTAATGACTTATATAGTCATTAGTGATAATGTGGCATGTGATGACGTGGCATCATCTCAGCCACACAAGTATTATTTAGGGTTAGGTTAGAGTGAAGGTTTCTAACTCCAACAAATCTACCCCGGATCTCATAATATACTGGGCATCAAAGTGCTCCTCCAACTCATTAGATTCATATGCACAGCCTGGAGCTCCTCTTGGAGCATTTAACCTGCCTGACCAGCCTCAATCTCAAGCAGAAAATGAGACCCTGAGCTGATCAACTTCATGTCTCACTTTGTGTGCTAAGTGAATATTCACATACCCTGGATGCAGAATTATTGCACCTTGATGGGAAGCTCTCTTGGGATCCGCCGTGTTTGTGTTGTGTTAGGCTCTGGACCTATACATGAAAGAAAGATACAACAGAAAAGGAATGTCTAACAGTAACACTTTAGCCAGTGAAGACAATAACTACTCTATAGGTGTGTGATTATGCCTCTTATAGGAATGCCATGGCAACAACAGATGGTTGACTCAGAAGTGTGACGTATCTAATACCTCTAAGAACCCTCCTGATTACTAACACTGAGAAACTAAGACTTCTGGAAGAGTGAAGCATGTACAGCAACCCGAGCCACAAGAGAAGCCATGTCTGCAATAACACCATAGTTTTTGAGCTATACTTCCCTTGTCCTATACCATTCTTGCTTCTGAGTGATATAAAGCAACAAAATAAGCTGCGCCTAACAGAAACACTCTAACTAGTGAAGACAATAACTATTCTAATGGTGCATGACTATGTCTCTTATAGGAATGCCACGTCAATGGCAGATGGTGACTCAGCACTGTGGCACCATCTATACCTCTAATAGGTTGTATATAAGTAATCAAGATCATGATTCATGTCTTTTTGGAACCTCTTCTCAGTTCCAGGGTTGCCTGCAATATTGACTGCATTCACATTATAATGGAAAGAAAGCAGGTTTTCTAGACCAAATCCCATAGCTGAGATGCCTTTGCAAAGCAACATTCTTTAACGCCCTTATCAACCAATCTTTTTGAAGACTTAAAAGCGAGCCATGGAAGTCTACTTTACTTCGCTGCAAGGTCCCAAGCCGATGCAATTTTTGTATAAAAGAAAAAAGCTGGAATGATGCATCCTTTTGTACAGGGGCGGCTGTGAATTCTGCTAAAGTGATTGGAGGAACAGAAATTTTGTTCATAATAATTTTGCGACAAGAAGTATATTTGAAGCCTCTCTCAATTTGCGCCCATTCCTTGGCTCTCATGTTCAACCTCTCCCCCCAACACAAAAAAAAAACCCCAAACACACAAAAGCTTGGGAGCAATTCTTTTGTAATGTTGCGAGCAAAGCATATCCATTTGTAAGCCTTGCATATGCTGCAGCATTCATGCTAAAGATGAGACCCTTAAATTGTATCCCCAAACATGTGTAATGAGAGACATGTTCACTCTAAGTTCTCGCAGCTTGGTTATTGCACAATAACATTGTATAGCACAAAGTTTGACGAGGTGATAATGTTTTGGCATCCTTTCAGTAAGGCTTTCGTATGCAAGCTTGGGCTTAGTAACATTGAGAGTGCTTGTTCCAAGATTCTTGTTGACATTTTAAAGATTGTCCGTTCTTTAAAAGGTAACTGACATTACATTTCTCTGTGTGCAAAAGTTCCCGAGTGCCAATCAATCCCTGTGTTTAAGGCCTTCAAGGGGAGGAGAATATAATCTGCATAAAAAAGGATGGATATGCACTCCTCATCTAGAGAAGACCCTTCACCTCCAATTGCTACTGCATGGTTTTCCAGCTCATCAATGCATAAGCCAAAAAGCGTAGGGGACAAGGGACAGCCTTGTTTGACCCTTCTTGTGCTGTTTATTTCATCCGACCAGCCTTTACTTGATTTCATGCTTACCATTATATTAACAAAGTAAATATAACAGAAATATAAAGACCATTTTATTATAAACCTTCCATTATACAATGTGACCTTTTTCTTGAAAAGCTTGGCCCTTTACGAGGATTTAAACATCTACTTAGGGGCTCCTACAATTGGGATGGGCCTTTTAGCATTAACAAACACATTCTTAGGTTGGCTGGTCTTAAATGTCCGTTTCCAAGGAAGAAGTTAGATGCCTCCTCTTCCTAGAGTGAAGATTGGCTGGTCTGTTGTTCCAGACAGATGCAAATGCACCATTAGGGCTTTGAATAATCTAGACACATTGGCAGATGTTCATTTACGGGTTGGAGTTTGCGCTGTTTACTGCTAACTATGGCTGCAACCATATCCAGCAACTACTGCCCTAGATGTATTTATCATCACAGCTTTTGTTTCTAATTATCACTTGCCAAAGAGGCAGAGTTGTGACAAATAGAATTTCATATAAGACCATACTTTATACAATTGCCAACAAAGAGTCAAACTTGACAGTATATCTCTTACCTTGCCATTCGAAAGCTCGACATATCCTGCAATATCACTGATTGTGACCTGTCCGAACTTCCCAATAAAACCCTAAAAAGATACAGTGGCGTTCTTAGTAACTAGCACAAAGAATATGGCACAGATTTTATCTTCCAGGACCGTTTTCCAATATGGCACACACTACTAACTGAACAGCTGAAAAATATACATAGGGTGGGAAAATAAAAGCATACAAGAGTCGGTAAAATTTGAAAAAACTTTCTCTTATTGCAATGCTTACAGCATGGACTTATTTTGATATGCACGAATCGTCTAAGAATATTGATCCAACTATTAAGAAGTTTGGACATGTTTATTAGTTTTCCACCTATATTTGGTCTCGATGATGTAAAGGATATAGACTAAAACAAACGGGGTAGTCACAGGATTTGCACTAGTAGTGATCAATTGACAAAAAAGGAACGTTGTACCATGCTGTGCTTCATTTGGTAAAGCAGCGACTCAAATTGATTTTCTTCGAATTAAAAGCATGTCTTAAATGTTAAAGGTATGCCACGACGTCAAAAAATACTAATACGATGCGTCATGTGTACCTCAAGCTTCAAGCCTGTAAAAGTATAAGCCATTTTCCAGAAACGTATATGACCAACTCCTGATGTCAGTAGCTGACCTGAGAAAAATTTGGAAAAGGAAACCTATACACAGAAGCAGAAATCAGTCTTTACGAGCAGCTCTCCTTCACATAGAAATAGAAAGTTTCAAGCTTAGTGCAATGAATATTTTAACATTCCAACACAACTAGCATACCGTGAAAACATCTTGCGAAAATGCCTTCGCTCTAAGAATAATGGTTTCATTGGACCAATCCCAAACAGTAAGCCAATAATCAGGAAACCCACCAACCTGCAAGCTTCCATAATAGAGTTCAGCATTAACTGCTTTCGGCTCCACATAATCCTTAATAACAGAATCATACTGTTGCAAGTTGTGTTCCATCGTGATTAAATGCTGCTGCAGTGTACAGTCTCTCAGTTCCATCTCTAAGGATCTGCCCATGTAGATAAGAAAAATAAGTCATGTTCATTATGGTCAATATGATTGTGTATCTAGGTAAGTTAAGAACCTTAGATGATGTCAGCATCGGATACTCATAAATGTATATACTCGGATTTGATCCTTTCTCACATACAGCAAACCATTGTCTAGACGGATGTACAGTCACGGCACCAATTCCACAGCCCTCTACGCACTGGAGCAAATGGCTTGTTATATGAACTTGATTGTCAGTTACTAAAATGCTTTCGCGACTTACTGGAAGGTATGTTGTTGAGTTCTTTTGTATGTCCCAAACATGAACGATGTTTCCACAAGAATGCAATAAAACGGTATCTGCTATATAGCATAAGTTGTGCCTCCGATTACCCTGTTCATTCAAGAAGAACTGTGTTTGTACAACTGTTCAAAAAGCAGCCTATAAAAAATAGATTAATGAACTTGTTGCTTTGTTATCTCTTGGATGTGTCATAAAAGATGTTTTACGATCTGCTGCATTTTTAGCTAATCCTATGGACGGATTGCCAAGCTCTGGGTCCCATGATCTGAGCAGAAAAGAGTGACCGCATACACCAGCGTTTATAAACTTTTGCAGACATTTGCCAACTCTCTTAATACTTAAAATGAACATGTGATCTCTCGGCTCTATGGTTTACCATTTATACCTCACACATGTGCCATTCGTTCATTGACAAATTCTTATTATTTCAAGGATTAAGTAGCAAGTCCTATTTAGAAACATTGCGCAACGCTCCCAAGCTGAATTATGGTTCAAGGTTAGGGCTTGCAATACTTATATTCTCACATAAGTGCAATGCAGTCGGAATGACTGACCTCAAAACCAAGTGAAAAAAGAAAGGCAGCTGCATTGTCTGGAAGTCTTTGTGGCTCCTCTGGCTCCGGGGTAGCCATGCTGTGCTTGTTTCAGAAACTGATGTATTTTAACCGATTCAACAAATTTTTACTTCGGCTTGTCGAATATTTCAAAACGTGATGAATATTCTTGACGTCCTCTGTCCTCTGTTACGGCGCTGCAAACGCGGTGCTTTTTATTGGCTCCAAATTTTCGAGTTGGATTCCAGAAGGGAGTGTTGGGCAGACTTTTTAATCCCTACTGGAAAATTAAAAGCACATTTTCAATCATAAATTTGTAATCTCTTTATATATAACTAGCAAAGATTGGCAACGGAAAGTTTTGAGCATTAAGCATAATTTAAAAGATGCAATAAAACCAACACTAAATGCACCTGTCTTAAAACTTTGTTAACGGAAACTCTGCAGCAGAGGAAGTGAATTTGGAACCCGCAAATGTTTGACGGAAATCCTCTCTAATTACATATACTTATATGTACTGCAATCCATAAAAGTTTTTTATTCCACACGAGGAACGGCCATGAAATATTGATTGCTGGCCTAAAATGCAATTTTTTGTCCTCCTAGAGAGGTTTTTAAGTGGCAATCTTCGCTTTCGCCTTCTCACCAAGCCCAATCTGCTTTTGCTGCTAATGGCCACAAATTGCTATTGAAGGTATATGTTGCAAAGAATTTCGGTCTCATTGAAGAAGGAAGAAGTTATAACTTTCGAATGCTAAGGATAATGCTCTGTTAATGCTCTGTTAACAGAATGCTAAGGACATTGCTCTATTAACAAAAGCCAACCAGCCTTTTAAATCCGTCCTCAACCCTATTTTGAGTTCTGCATGAATAGGCCTTTTTGCCTACATTTTGGCAAAGATGCGTATGCGTACCTTACAAATCACTACCTTACAAATCACTGGAGCGCTTGTTGTCGAGCAGCCAGTTTGCAACAAATGCACACTTAGAATCTGTGGATTCTGGGCAACTGTTGAACATTGTATTATTATATTTACCTTAAAACTCATCATGAATAGTGACAACCTAGTGGCCGCATATTAGGCTTGATTCAAATCCTTGTGCTTTCGTTTATTTTGAACATTTGACTCACCTCGTTGTCACCAATATATGCTCCGCTATATTTGTTTTCTCATTACATTGTTTACACCAAATTTCCCTTCAATTCATTCATATCTCATAAATCCTCATGCCCTTTTCTTACATTATTCATGTGAATTTAAGTTGTCTTTGTATATCTTTTAAAACAATGCTCTATAAACTTCTGCGATTTTGGTTTGGTATTTGGGAATCAGTGGTTAGGACTATGATTTTGATGTCGTATTGTATGAAAAAGGGTATATTTTGGCATGTTTGAGGAGCTTAATGCATTTAGTGGTCACCTATTTTGGGCTGTTTTAGATGTTTTTTTTTCCTGCTATTGTTAGGAGCTCCGATTTCTAGGACATGGATAAGTCTTCACGCCACTGTCTATGTTTAGCGCAGAGCAAGGGCAGAGCAGGGAGATGTGCAGGGCGGATGCGGAAGGCATGCAGGGATTGGTAGGCTTCTTGCGGTCAGAAAAGGATTTGAATATGAAGCCACCAAGCTCCATATCTGGAAAAAAGAGGCAGGAAAAGCCAGCTGAGATTCTGCGGTGAACCTAGGCCATTCTACATACAGATGTTCAGGAGTTGCACATACGCACAGGCGCCAGAACACATGCAGAACCTCTAATTTTTTTGCCGCAGTCAGAAGACACATTACTGGCAAGGAGGAGTTGGGTCCAAGTCTTGCACAGATTTGGGATTTTCTCAATGTAGTTGTGGTCAAATATTTTGTACAGAGCATTGCATCGGTTGGAGGAGGCGCCCAAGAAGATCTGGGCCTCCAAATGGTCGATGATGGCAGGCTCTTACAAATGGTCGATGATGGCAGGCGTTTTTGAATTTGGTTGTTTGCATGCAGGGTAGAGCTGGGATTCTTGATGGCTTCTATCTGCTTTCCCTCCATCTTCCGACCATGCCAGGCCCATGCAGCAGTAATCCGGCAGCAGATTCTTCACCAGTTGAACTCTTGAACCGTTGGGTTAGGATTGGGTTCATATTTGGTTCTTAATCGGCGGCGGCTACCATTGGGTTCTTATTTGGTCCAATTCAATGAATGGTAATGTTGGAAATCGACCTTAGAAAGTGGCGAAGCTTTTTTTGGGGAAAAAGATGTGAGCCGTTGATTTGGTATCATGCTGGGGATATGCTGAAGACCAATGGTTGATATTGAACGCTAAAAACAATCCCATAAACCCAGGAAAAAACATAAAATAAAAATGCTAACACTCTACATTGTTTTCACATGTTCATAATCTCAGTACATTTTGTTATCATATTATTTAATACAATTCCATTCCGAAAGCTTAAAAAAACTATATCTAATGGATGTGACTACCTTTTTCCATTTTACAGAGTGAATTCAAGCTTAAAATTGCCCAAGCCTTTTGCTGCACCTTTTTGCTATCCCTTTTTTTTTGGGTCAAGGATACATGTTGCATTTGTTTAAGATAAAAACACACAAGCATATCTTGTTGAACAAGACCAATTAAGGCCAATATTGCAAGATAATCAAGACCAGCTAAGGCCAATATTGCAAGATAGCCAAACAAGACCAATATTGCAAATTAGCATTGAGCAACAAACAATGATGTCAACTTGATATAAAAATTTTAGCATTAAAACCACTCTCGTGTTTCAAACCTTTAGAAACCACATCATGGTACGAGTGTGTGCTTATGTTATGATCCGAGATGGTAGTAATCACAACAGAGCATTGTTTGCAACAGTTGTCTTCAGTCACATTTTGCAGAGCTCATTATTAAGAATGCTACAATACTAGAGCTTTCAAGTCAAGTGCAATACTATAGCTTTCAAGTCAAGTTCTATTGGCGTGTTGACTCAATACTTTTTATTTATTCTCTTCTATGATATAAGATATAAGTCACGAGATCGAGCATGGAGAACTATGTATGGTATCTTAGGATATAGGTTACGAGATCGAGCATGGAGAACCATGTACAAATCGCTGACAAGTAGAATATGTTCTAATATGGTGGCATATCAAAATATGGGATGTCCTTGCATCCCATTCGTAACCATGTGGAAAAGATAATTCTCTTAGACCATCATGTGGAGAAGATGATTCTATTACACCACATAGGAGGTACGCATCTATTTGCCATGCTCTGCTTAAAAGTGAAACCATGCATCTGGAATGATCTGCTAGTGGTATAAATAGATAATCTTGTCACATAGAATAAAAACAATGATAACCTTCATCAATTAAACCCCTACAACAATGAATTCTTACTTCTTACTCGTAAACTTTTAGCAATAGTAAACTTTTAGCAAAGTTTTCGTAAACTTTTAGCAATAGCAGGTCGCTCCATATTCAAGTTCTGCAAAAAAACAATATGCATTGTCGTAACTCCCAACAAGACAAGCTAAAGTTAAATGTAAATAATCTTTAGACATCTCCCTCACAAAGCATTGATGTTCTCATTGCATTGTTGGACCGTATGGCTGAGAGGCCGTTTCTCTCGACCATTTCTGTACTATTGAGTAGCAGCTTATCCTCTCTGCCCACTAGAAACCAGCATCTCAGTCTCATCTACATAAATCTGTACCATTGCTCATAGTAAACAGTGTGTGCAAGCATATCACCATATCTGGGACTGTATGTAGTTGTACTATGCACTTGTACTAGGCCCTCAACTTTTGTTGTTTTCATCATATATCATGGTTATTTAAAAGCAGGAATTTTTAAACGCTGCTAGTAGATGTGGTTTCTTTTCTTACTAGAATTTCAATTTAAGTCATGTATTGGTTTCAATGGCCAGTTTTACCAAGTAAGAACAACCATGGGCTAAACTATGTAATGACAGGAAAACACAAGAGGTTCGAACCAGCAATTGAACTAAAATTCGCTGGAAATGCTTGACAGGTTCGTACACACCCGATTAGTTAGTCATCTGGAAATTTTTTGAGTAGCTTCTACTTGACAGGTTCGTACACACCCGATTAGTTAGTCAAGTTCAATTGCCTCCAGGCATAGGATATAAGGCCCCTCTGAACCCTGATAGAATAGCACTCCCTTGTGCCATCTATGATCCTTTACTTCCTACGAAGTTCTGAAGGGCATAAATAACTTCACTTAGGGTCCTCCTCTGTGCCTCCTTCCCTTGCATTCATGCTTAAACATTCGAGCAAAATATGATGCATTCACAAACCTGCTTGTCATAAGCACCAAAAATTCATGCGGATGTGGATGTTCTTAGCAGTTCTAATAATTGTTTGCTTTGTTTCATACGTTGTCTAAAATATTATGATTCTTCATGCAGTCTTGCCTTTGATACACAGTAAAATAGAGTTTTTAATGGAAATTTATAACCTATAAATAAACAAGAAAGCACTTACAGTAGAACTCCAGCAAGGTTTCCATTTGAACCAGAATAAAGACCCTTAAGAGCTGCCTGCAAAAACCTGCATATGCATAACACGATATCGTCTATAACCGTAATAAAAAATCCTCAAACAAGTATCTTAAAAATAGAAGTTACAATAAGAAAGAACTAGATAGTTAGGCATTACCCACCAAACAAAATATGAAGAAAGTTAGCGGACAAGACTGCAGCAGGTTACGGCAGGGTGAGGGTCCGCTACAAGACTTTCTTGAAGTTGGAAGCGACAAGACTTTCTTGAAAGGACACAAGCAACTAATTCTCAACATAATTCAGCTAAATCATGCTGAGCCTAAACCGAGAAAATAATTTTCAACAAACAAATTAAATAACGCCAAATGGATATTTAACTGTTCCAAAGAGGAATTGTCAATTCTATTGCATCCATACTCCTTGGGAAGGCTTAGTCAACAGTTTAGAGGATCCCTATGCAGAGGTATCCTATTATACTGAGCATATGCACAGCCCTAAACATGACAAATATATTCTGATGCAATTGCCTGGAATTGGGAAGCTGCCAAACTATAATACTCCACCTAGCCACTAGTTTAGAGGATGCCTATGTCTAGCCACTAGTCTATGCAGAGGTACCCTATTATACTGAGTATAATCACAGACCCTATAATCCAAGAGAAGAGAGGAGGCTTACAAAGCAATATGCAGAGTCATAACCTCAAAAACGAACCAAGAATTGACCTTGTTCCAGCACATATACGTTCTTTACCAGTTTGCAACATTATGTGCTGATAATAATTGATTAAGATAAACCTAGGAAAGAAATGGCAGGCTGAAGAAGCGATGAGTGGCCAGATTAGAGATACAGAATGCTGCATTTTCATATAGAATTTTTGGTTCTGCAACACATCAGCAGGTTACGGCAGGGTGAGGGTCCACTACAGGACTTTCTTGAAGTTGGAAGCGACAAGGCTTTCTTGAAAGGACACAAGCAACAATTTTCAACATAATTCAGCTAATCATGCTAAGCCCCTAAACGGAGAAAATAATTTCAAACAAACAAATTAAATAACGCCAAATGGATAGTTAACTGTTCCAAAGAGGAATTGTCAATTCTATTGCATCCATACTCCTTGGGAAGGCTTAGTCAACAGTTTAGAGGATCCCTATGCAGAGGTACCCTATTATACTGAGCATATGCACAGCCCTAAACATGACAAATATATTCTGATGCAATTGCCTGGAATTGGGAAAGCTGCCAAACTATAATACTCCACCTAGCCACTAGTTTAGAGGATGCCTATGCAGAGGTCCCCTATTATACTGAGTATAATCACAGATCCTATAATCCAAGAGAAGATAGGAGGCTTACAAAGCAATATGCAGAGTCATAACCTCACAAACGAACCAAGAATTGACCTTGTGCCAGCACATATACGTTCTTTACCAGTTTGCAACATTATGTGCTGATAATAACTGATTAAGATAAACCTAGGAAAGAAATGGCAGGCTGAAGGAGCAATGAGTGGCCACATTAGAGATACAGAATGCTGCATTTTCATATAGAATTTTTGGTTCTGCAACACATCAGCAGCAAGGTATGTAGATCAAAATGTGGATTGACTACCATTATTGTCCTACATATAGCAAAGGGGGACGTTTTGGTCTTTCAAATTCGAATCATTAATGTAAAAGAGTCATAGCCATATGCTGATGCATTGAGCTCAAATCGCCCCTTCTTATTTCATGCATTGAAGGCAGCTGGCAACTCAAGAGACATACAGACTGGCATACCTTTGTGTTGACGAATTAAAAGCCATAGACTGCATAATTGCCATATAAAGGCTAGCACCAGAGAAATTATCACTCAGGCCCTGTTCATCAGATAAAACTTTTAATCATGTCATGCAGAGGTTTTTACTAAAGAATGCATTGCACATGCCTTTGCAGCTAGAACTGACCCCACCACATCTAAACATAAACTTGCACAGATTACAGAGCACATTCTGGCAAATAGACATGTTGGTCCATACCAAAGTGAGAAATGCAAATGGCATGGCATAGTAACTCACGTCTCAAATGCCTGTGATGGCGGGAACTAAATATCATCTTAATTAAGGCTGGGTAAAGCTACGATAAATAGGAGCTATGAAAACACTAATTTGCCTTTGTGGAGCATCTTCTGACCTAACCATAGACGACAATCCATCCTTTGTGGAGCATCTTCTGATCTAACCTAGGCGACGGTCCAAAACGGCCATTGAATTTTGAAAACAGTCTATTCTAGGTCATGATCAAATGGCTTAAGCCACATCCAACTCAAATTATCCTGTGATGCCAGGAACTATGATCTTGAATATGATCTTAATTAAGGCTGAAATAGAGTTACGACAACAAGACCCTGATTTATTTTTGTGGAGCATCATATGGCGTGGATCCATACCTTTGTGAAGCATCTTCTGCTCTAACCTAGGCGAACGTCCAGAACGGCCATCGAATTTGAAGGACCGCTTAGAGTGGGTTCACATGTGACAGTCATTCCATCACAATCATGACGGTTGGCTGTTCACATGCAATAAAAAATTGAACATCGTAACGGTGGACGATGGTCCATTATCCTATGTGGCACGACATGAGTCCTACGTGGCATAAAAGGGCCTGCCATTTTACATGAGGGCGAGATTCCACTTGCAGAGATGGAAGTTTGACAGTTTTGACGAACTGCCTTCAATTGAACGGAACAAAGCTTCCGCCAAGGTATTCCACTATGGTGGAGGCAATTAAACCACAACAGATTTGAAGCATTGATCCGATGCATGGCAGCACCTTAGAGCTTGGCAACAAGGATATAAATCAACCAAGATATAAATGTAGGAGGTGCAAGAAGAGATGGACACTCGGCGGCAAACTGAGGCAGCGATGATCTCATTAATCTCGCAAATCCAAGAGCAAAATTGAGGCTGCCAACAATAACTTGGCTTTTATACATAGTATTCAGCCAATTGTATACAGTTATTGAGATTGTATAGCTGCTACCCGTCATTCACATGTATGCAATTGTACAACTGTCATTTGTAAAGACTCTTAAGATGTTTTGAATTATTGAATTCATGTATCAGATTGCTTCATTCTCTTTAAAGTGTGCTTCTGGTGGTTTCTATGTTACTCTAATATTCTACTTGGTTTCTTCATTTCTCTGAACTTGTATTTAGATGTGCAGCTCGTATGGTTGATATAACCTAGAACAGGAATGCTAAATAATTGACCGTGTGACGTTCCAAGTATTTATACGGTATACGTATAAATATACTGACACATCACGCAGTAAAGATACGCCACCATGGTGTATTTTAACCTAGGGGGTTGACCAAAAAGGGATTAATTTAGCTATGCTAAATTAATTATTAAGGGATAATTACCTATAATTAAGGAAATAATATCTAATTGACTTAAGTATGATAATTGATTGATTAGGAAGGTGCCACTTGGCCAAATTCAATTGGCCAGCATGGGAATGCTAACTTGGGGCATCAAATTGGGTCCCTATCCTATTTGACCCCAAAATCGATCCAAGAGGAGGAGCAGCTGAGCGCCCAAGTTCCTGAAGCTGTTGCTGAGCGCCCAAGTCTGATAAGCACCCAAGTTCTTCGAAGATGGAGGCACCCCATGATAATGGATCAAGTCGAAACTCGGGTTAGTAGATAGTCTAGTTTGATATCTCTAGGGCTAGCGCTTCAGTCAGTCTTCTCTGAGTCTTCTCTGGTTGTCCTTGCTTAGGATTAACCCTTCTTTGATATTTAGGATTACATTTCAATTATGGATTATGTTTTGTTATGAATGGATGGATGAATCTATGAAAGTATCTCTGTTAGCCTTCCGTAAAGCAGGGATTAGAGGGGGGTAGAGACCTCTGTGCCTTATGCTCTTAGTATGCTCCTAGTAGCTCCTTCAATTTCCAATTATATGCGGCCTGTGCACAAGAGACCACCGAGTCATGGATGCTATGGAATTGCTTAGCACCAGAGAAGGGACGCAGTGGTGAAGTGGGGGTGGGGTCTTGCACGAACATACAAGGCTCCTGGGACTCCTACAGTGGGCTAGGCCTGATAGCCGGTCACGTAGAGGGCCGGGTATGGGTCTGACACTCCCTGGGTGCAGAGGTGTGACCCGTATGGGGCACCCTGTACTTTCTGTAGATTTAGGGGAGTAAGTCGGGTAAGGATGCGGGGGTCGCTGATGCGGCACGTATTCTCTAGCTCACCCATGGAACCGTTGTGATCCTGGGAGGGGACACTTCCCCGACCTGCCTCATCGGACCAGGGCTTCATGAACCCTGGAGTAAGCTCGAAGGGTGATACCTTGAGTCTGCGTCTCCGGAAGGCTATAGTGATCCCATAGCATGATTCGACTCTGCAAAGTGTGCATAGGAGGGGCGGATGGAGTGGACAACCCTAGCCGATGTTCTATGTCAGCCAACGCCATGCCAAGATTCGGTCTGCTGATCTCTTGAGACCTAGCCGTCAGTCGATCCTCACTGGAGTCTGAGCCGGGGTAGAACCATGGGTTTGGGGTGTTTTCTCTAGTATTAAAGGTATCTTCTCTGTTGTTATCAGTTGGATGGATGTGCCACCCTTCGTGGTGGTATTTATGATATGATTATGCCTGTATGCTAACCTTGTATTCACGCTTCCGCGACATAGGAGCCCCATTGAAGGCGTGGGCTGAATGATCCCTCTGTGTCCTTCACTCGAGCACCTTTCTATAGATGGCCCGAGTCAGACGGAGGGCCCTGCTCGTGGCGAGTTGGTTGCCATGGGAGGGGAAAGTCCTTGTATGTATACGTCCGAGTGTCGTATATGTTCTGGGAGCGTCACAGTGGTATCAGAGCCGTGATTTTGGTTGCCCGAAATCATAGCACTGACCAAACCCCTAACTCGCTAGTTCGGTAGTTAGGTGGGAGTTAAGCTAGTGTGATTGTTTAGCTCTTTGATGTTTGGTTTTGTGCTAGGTTGATTTAGTAGACTGTAAGTTTTTAAGAGGTTTAGGGCGACTGGAGGACCCAAGTTTGGAAGGGCCATAACATTTTATGGGTAGCTCGAATGGAGGCGAAAATGGTTCCAATGGATCGGGCACCTCCCAAATACCCTAGGGGGCACGTTACCCGAGGGTGAAATGGCGACAGCAAGGCGAAAAAGCCAAAGGGGTGCTGCTGTCGGATGAGGTGTTTTTCTCGGAAAGTTATGACCGTATAACGCTAGCAGCGCCCCATACGGTCCCGCGTATAAAAATACGCGTCCGGTTTTTTTTTTTTTTTTTTTAATTAAAATTTTTTTAATAAAAAGTTAAAAGTTAAATTCAAATTTTGTGTTACTTTTTGAAAAGTGTGTTTGTTGGGACGACTTCCCTCCGCCATAGCCGCCGGACTTGAGCTCCTTTTCCGCCATAGCCGACCTCTACTGCCACCTTGCAACTACCCTAAACCCCTAGCGCCTTCGCCTACCCGCTAGCGCCACCTATCTAAGCCTGAGCGCCCTACTTCCTCTTTTGTTGTTCATCACTAGACGTCGCCATGCCGCGCTTCAAGCTCACAGTTGACCTAAAGACATTAAATGTCTACCAGCTCTTCTGTGTGCTAGTAGACCACCTAGGTGAGGACCATAGTGATATTGACGTGGTCCTCGATTTGTTTGTAAAGGTCGCATCCCATTCCCTATTTTTCACTTCAATGAGCGGTTCCTCATGAAGTTAAATGCTGCTAACCAACCCTACACCATTGTGGAGCAACCAGACCGAGCTTTTGCCTTCACCAAGTTTTACCCCTCGCCTAACCCTGAGGAAGATTCCGATGACCTCATTAGAACTGAGGCCCAAAGAATTATGCACCTGGCTAGGTTAGAAGACCTCCAGCAAATAGCTAGTGGCCTCCTAGAAGCGCGTGCCAACCGTTTTTACTACCTTGGTAGAGGCCATGTGCTTATATGCATGGACCACTATAATCTTCCTCCATTTCATTGGAATGCTGAGCTAAATAGCTTCATCTTTGAGAATGCATTACCTAGCTTCACACAAGACCGCATGGACATCGTGCAAGCTGACATGCGAGCTTACCCGGATCGGTACCATATGGAGATTGCAAGGCGAACACAAGTGCGCCAGGACAGGGAGGCCCGGGATGCTGAGAGAGAGAGAGGTTTCGTAAAGCAGAGGAGGATGCCCAAACGCAGCAGGGCGGGGATCAGAATGTTGAGCAGCAAGAAGATCAACATGTGAGCCAGGAAGGAGATCAGAATCCCGTTGTCCCAGAAAAGGAGGGGCGGTGGGGTAACAGGAAGAGGAAGAACACGAAGTCCACACGGGGAGGCGTCAATTACAAGACCCGGCTTCAGAAGGATGCCCAAATTGGAAAGAAGATGTCAGCTCAGCGGCGGGAGCAGATTGTCCAGAGGGCGAAACATCCCTCGACCGGCGGGAAGTCCTTGAGATTGCTTAAGGAAACTATCAAGCCGAGGAAGCCCCATAGGTTCCGACCGGGCACAGTAGCTCTTCGCGAGATACGTAAGTATCAGAAGACTACTGAGCCATTGATTCGCCGGCTACCTTTCCAGCGGCTTGTCCGGGAGATTGCCCAAGAATTTAAGACCGACCTGAGGTTTCAGGCCTTTGCTATCCTCGCACTCCAGGAGGCTGCCGAGGCTTACCTCATAGAGATTTTGAGTGACGCCAACCTCTGCGCCATCCATGCAAAGAGGGTTACCATAATGCCCAAGGATATCCAGCTCGCAAGGAGGATCCGAGGGGAGTTTCGGTGACTATGGGACCTCCTTTGTTTTGTTGTAAAATTTTGTAGACCTATCAATGTAAAATACTCTTTTTGTGAAGCTATAAATATAAAAGTGTCTTTTTCCGCCACTTGGTGTGTACCTAAGTTTAAATTATTAAATAAATAATAGTTTTTTTTATAACCTAGGACAACGTGCCGAAAAGTATAAAGTCACTTTTTGGGCCCATTAGGGTTTCATTTTCGTTTTTGCTTCTAGAGTTCGTCTCTTCCTTCCTTGCGCCTTCTTACTCATGGCTCGCCCGACTCTATAGCAGTGGTACCTGGATGGAGAACACTGGGACCCCACGGTTCCCTTTGATCTTCTCCATCCCCATCTGCTCCAGCAAGTGGACCTCATCACTAACATGCAGGCGCACCCCGACTACGCCGCCTTCTTTCAGTTCTATTGTGAGGAGATCGTGCCTGTATGTGTCTTCAATGAAGACGACTCACAGCTCTACCTCGACTTCCACACCTTGCTCGAGATGCTAGGAGGTGATGAGCATGCCCGGAATGTCATCAAGGGCATAAGGAGGCGAGGGACCAACCTCCCCATTGTTACTATAGATCGGGAAGTCTGTTTTGAGGCCCGATTTGCACTGGCCGTCATCATGGACCAGTATATTGAGGATGAGCAGATAGCTGCCGAGCATTCTTCTACACCAGTACCTCCTGACCCGGAAGATGATGAAGTCGTCGACGAGCAGGACTTTGCACGGTGGAGGGAGCTAGCCACCGAAGCACCGGCAGGACGAGATAAAGCCCTCAAGCTTGAAGGGCTAAACCTCCTCCCTACCGTACTCTTGAACAACCAGGAGTATCTTATTCTTGAGGACATTATGTGGGCTTACCGCGTCATTGCTGATATGCGGGGCCGCCGTAAGATAGAGGTCCTCTATGATCTTGCCGAGTACTGCCATGATGACTTCCTCGACTTTACGACACCGGTTGTGCATCCGCCACAAGTAGAGAACTTGCTGGTATATCGGCCAGAGGAGCTAGAACCCGTTGAGACCCTTTTATCTCTTCGGCAGTTCCTATTGACTGATACACCCCAGCCTCCAGAGGAGCAGTTTGCAGCTCACGTGAGGCCTCCTCCTGCAGATCAGCCATTGCAGATCACCATGGGAGGGGTGGATCAGGAAGAGGAAGACCTTTGGGACACCAAGGTGAGCCTTAGGGATGACAAGAAAGAAGCAGAGCAGGAGAAGATCCCCGTTAACTTGGAAAAGGAAGCGGAGACCTCCAGGGATCCCCAAATTAGGGCAATGGGCAACCATTTGACCCGATTCTTCCTTTCAGCTTTCCGGCAAGGAGAGGTCCGGTTCTTCTCCAAGAACTTGGGGCCTTCTTCTGAAGCATCTTGGTGGGCACTTCGTGCGATATCCACCTTGGCGGGCCATAAGAAGATTGACTATCACGCCACCACCATTACCTTGGTCCGACGAGATTTGGCTATCGTAGCATTGGGGGACGTGGCGGGCTGCGCTAATATGCGACTCCTTGTGGCGGCACCCTTGGCCACTTGCTTACCACCAGAGGCTGCAGCTCGAGCCGCCCTCTCTGCGAGTCCCAGCACTACCTTGATGCGCTACCGGCCACCTCCTCAGCCGATGGAAGACGATGAGGAACCTAGTTCTTAGATGTTTCTTTTTACAATTATTTGCATACAGATGTAATCTTTGCTTGGCATTTTCTAAGCCATCATATAATATATGTGTTATTTTCTTGTGCTTTATAATTATTGTATCGTTGGCTACGATTCAATTGTGTCCCTATGATACTTGTTTGTCTCTTTTAGAGTATAAGAAATTGTTCGATATTCTATATTCATTCTTGCCATCTTACAGACGATGAGCTCGAGGAAATCGAGGACATGATAACCAATGAGTTACGAAGGGACAATCAGGGACCTCCTGACCAGGATTATGGCCAACGGTATGGGGAGTATCCGGATCGGGATGATGAGTACGAAGCAGGGGACCCCGTAGAAGCAGGAGAGCCCTATGATTCAATTAAAGGCTTGGAAATAGTCAATATTCTCCGTGAGCGCGCCTTTGAGCATCTTCAACAAACTCTTCGTCGTACCTAGGATTACTGGTAAATGACAAAGCATGAAGCTTATGCCGACGCCAATGACCATTTATGGCAGATCTTTTATGCGTTAAGAGATCTTTTTAGCCTACTCATCATAAGTCCTACATTAGACTACCAATACGTTATCATCCAGGCATGGGCTCGCTACAAGGTAGTAAGGGCAGTACGGGAGAGTGTCTGTTACTCTATCATGTACCCTTTTGCGCAGCCCTAGGCCTGACCTCCTCAGTTTCTTTTTATGGTTAAGTATGAGTTGTTGAAGAATTGCCCAGTGTATAATCACTATCTCTGTATTGTATAACCCTAAGTTTTGTTAAAGATATATCTCCAATGTAACTGCTACTTTGACTTAATAACAAAGATATTTCCCTTCATTCTCTTGCATTGTCTTCATTATTATTTCCTAGCACTACTTAAAATGATCTTCTTTGTGACACGTGGTATCACAATAATTCTCCTTATACCTTCTTATGGTCAATATAGACGGTGCACGTAACGCCTCATGGCAGACACCCTCGAATGCTAGCAGATTAACACCTGAGCAGGAACTCATGTTGATGAAGCGGCAGCTAGTAGAGCTCCAGGCTTATGTGTTAAATGCAACCCACCACAGCACATGCAGGAGGACGGACCGGAATTACCTCCATTACCACCGAGTCCACCACCACAGCAGCCACCTGCACCAGAACCAGGGCCCGTACCCGCGCAAAGGAGGCACCGTTCCAAACGTCGTCGAAGCTCCTCTACGGATAGTGCCACATCCTCACAAACAGCCACTTCTGTGTCCTCAGAGTCGTCTATATCATCTGGTGACCATGCCAAGCGCCGGGGCAAGGAGTACCGTAAGACGGTTGATACGGCCATAACCAGTATATGGAAAAACAGGAAATTGGCCCAGTTTGATGGGAAATCTCGAGGCGGCCTGATGCAGAGTCCTGGTTGGACGAGATGAAGGAGTTTGGGAAATCCTATGGGATGACGGAGAAAGATACAGGAAAAGTTGCCACTACAAACCTTACAGGGGCCGCTCGTATTTGGTGGAAGGGCTATGCTAGAGCCAAGCATCTGGACAGAAGCAGATGCAAGTTCAAAAAGTTTGCCAAAGCTTTTAAGTCGCATTATGTGCCCCGTGCGCACAAATGCCAACAGATTCAGACTTTTTACAGGTTAGAGCAGAAGGGTATGTCAGTTCAGGCCTACATAGATGAATTCATGCGCTTGAGGCTGTATGTGCCAGGTATGAATGAAAAGAGGGCGGTGGAGGGCTATATTGAAGGGTTGGCCCCATCAATTAAACGAATGGTTAAGGCCATAGACCCCAAATCAGTTGCAGAGGCTGAGGCTAAGGCATTGAGCCTTGAAGAGGACGCACCACGAAACCAGTACCAGTGTCCTGCCCCTTATTCCCAGCTGCGTCCGTACACACCCTACAAGCCCCGCTCACACCGTCCTGGGCCCTCTCAGCGGAACTCTTACGGCCGCCAGGAAAAGAAAGTTACCTTCAGCATGCCCGACAAACCAAATAATGTCAGTAAGGAAGTTCGGAACCTCTTACAGTCTATTCCCAAAGAGGCTTGAGAGCAGCTCCGCAGAGAAAAGGCATGCTACAGGTGTATGCGGCCCGGGCACTTCATGCAGAATTGCCCTTATGTCACACAGACTGCCCAGCTGGCCATGGCCGACCTCGATTGGGACGATCTCGAGTCTACACCACCTGTCGAGGAGGAGGCTCCCGAGTATATTCACGGTGCGTCCCATATCCTTGCAGCCATAGAAACCGGCAATGCTGAAAGTCAGCCTGCCGTTATTTCCACCATAGGTCAAGTAGACAGTAAGCCTTTCATAATTCTTATGGATACGGGAAGTACACATAATTTTGCTTCTCCTAGAATGGCCCAGGTATTGCAGCTTGAGACTTTGAGGTCCCGCCCGAAACCTGTCACTTTAGCCAGTGGTAAAATCAGACATACCCATGGCCGTCGCATTAACCTTAAAATGCAGCTGCCAGGTGCACCAGTTGCATTGGGTGATGAGTTAATGGATATTGGCAAATATGATCTGATTGTCGGCATGGAATTCTTGGCATCTGCAAAAGCCAATATAGACTTCGAAAAATGGGAGGTTACCTTCAACGCAGCTAATGGAGCCCGCGTGACTATAAAAGGTGATCCCTTAAACCCCATTATGCAGTCTATGTCCATCAGGCAGTTAAATAAGGCTATACGCAAGGATAAGCTACTTTGCCTCATCAGACTTGCATCCATTGAGTCGGATGCTAAACAGAAGCAAGTAGTTGATGCCTTGCCAGAGGGCATTGCTGATCATCTCAGGGAATTTAGCGATCTCTTTCCAGATGAGATCCAGAAACTACCTCCATTCAGATGAGTAGAATGTGAGATAGCTCTAGAACCGGGTACTAAGCCTACCAGTAAGGCCCCGTACCGTATGAGTCCCCCTGAGTTAGCAGAGCAAGAAGCAACTTCAGGAGTTACTAAACCTAGGCTTCATTCGACCTAGTGTTTTGCCTTTTGGCGCTCCTATCCTTTTTGTTAAGAAGAAGGATGGCTCCCTGAGGATGTGTATTGATTATCGGCAGCTCAACAAGCATACGATCAAGAATCGCTATGCTTTGCCTAGAGCAGACGATCTTATGGACCAGTTGCAAGGGGCCAAGCACTTCTCAAAGATTGACTTACGCTCCGGATATCACCAAATAAGAATTAAAGAGGAGGATATCCATAAGTCTGCTTTCCGCACTAGGTATGTGCATTATGAGTTTACCGTTATGCCTTTTGGATTAACTAATGCCCCCGCAACTTTTATGCGGTTAATGAATGATGTCTTCCGACAATACTTGGATGACTTTGTTGTTATTTTCTTTGACGACATTCTCATTTATAGTAAGACCCTGGACGAGCATGAGAAACATCTTCGGTTGGCCCTACAAAAACTAAGACGTCACCAGCTCTTTGCCAAGTTCTCTAAGTGCAAGTTTGCCACTCCGAAGGTGGACTATTTGGGACATGTCATTTCAACAGAGGGAATTGCTACAGACCCAGCAAAGATAGAGGCAGTCAAGGATTGGCCCATCCCGGGTAATGTTTCAGAGGTCCGAAGTTTTTTAGGATTGGCAGGGTATTACCGTAAGTTTGTTAAGGATTTTGCAAAGATTGCAACACCTCTTACCGATCTTACAAAGCATGAGAAGGTGAAGGATTGGATCGAACATTGGAAAGCAAAGGTCCAGGGAAGTTTTCAGAAGCTTAATGATGCTTTAACGTCCGCACCAGTCCTCACATTGCCGGACCCCGAAAAGGATAAACTAGTAGCAACGGATGCCAGTAATATTGCTACCGGTGGAGTCCTAATGCAGGAGGGGAGGGTTATTGCCTATGATTCAAAGAAAATGAATGAGACTGAATAGCGATACCCTACCCATGATCAGGAGTTGTTGGCTGTAGTCTGCGCTCTGCGTATATGGAGACACTACCTTCTTGGTAGAAGATTTCAGCTTGATACAGATCATCAAAGTCTTCGTTGTCTATCAACCCAGCCGAATCTCAACCTCCGTCAAAGAAGATGGATGGAGTTTCTCGAGGAGTATGATTTTGAGATTATGTATAAGCCTGGGAAACACAATGTGGTTGCGGATGCGTTGTCATGCCATCCCTTGGTAACCCGAACCCATTGTAACGCGATTTCCACACTCACCAGTGAGTTCGGAAGACAGATAGAGCAGACCTTGGCCACGGATCCAGAGTTCCATGATGTGTGGGATAGTTTCGCTAAGGAGGCACGCACAGATAAAGAACGTGAAGCTTTCCATTCGTATAAGAAAGAGGGCAATTTGTTATATCACAAAGACAAGTTGTATGTACCTGAGACTTCAGGAGTGCGTAAGCTTATTCTCTATGATACACACAACAGCCCTATAGCTGGACATGCAGGTTTTATGAAGACCTACTTTAAGATCCGCTCCAGTTATTTTTGGCCTTCTATGAAGAAGGACATTGCCAGGTATATTAAGCAGTGTCAGGTGTGTCAGCAAACCAAGGCTGAGCAACTAAGGATTCCAGGAGAGTTGCAACATCTGGATGTGCCCAATGCTAAATGGGAAGTGATAATCATGAATTTCATTGTGGGCCTTCCACGTACTCTCAGTGGATATGATGCATTAATGGTAGTGGTCGACAAATTATCGAAAATGGCTCATTTCTTGCCATGTCATACCACGGACACAGCCTTCGATACCGCTTTGCTGTTTACAAAGGAGATCTTCAGATTGCATGGAATGCCACGAGTCACCGTATCCGACAGGGATCCCAAATTCGTAAGTGCATTCTGGAAAGATTTCTTTGCCACTATTCAAACCAAGCTTGCTATGAGTACGGCATATCATCCTCAGACGGATGGCCAGACAGAGCGTATCGCATTATAGAGGACATGCTGCCGAGTTATATGTGGAGTAAGCAGTCACAATGGTTCAAGACATAAAGAGAGAAGAGAAGAAAGAAGACGATCATGATGGTGATGCGTGACGAAGAAGACTTTATTTTTACTCTGGAAGAACTGAGTTATTTGTGTTGTGGCAAAGAGCAAAAGGAAGAAAAACAAGGTGAGTTTGGTGGTGATTTTGACTTCAATTTTGACGGAGACTTGGCAATGGTTGGGGACGAAATGTCACAACGAGAAGTCAATGGCTTGTTGTCACAAACACTCCAAGGTTTCAATTCTTGGGAGCAAGAAGAGGCCCTAGTCAACTTGAAAGAAAAACAAGGGTATGGCTTGTTGTTGGCAGCATGTGGTCTTGATGAAGGCTTTGTGAGGCAAGACTAGAGGAGACAACACAAGGAAATGGTCATGGACACATGTTTGACGTCGTCAATGTGGTAGTCAAACTGTAAAAAGCGAAGTAGAGATGATGAGGAGACAATAGAACAAGTAGCAGCTTGCTGGGAAGAATTCAACGTCTTGCTGGCACAAGCAGAATTACCAGAAGACGAGCTTGGGCCTTTTGAACATGGAAATGCAAGACCAACACAAGAAGGGGGTGAATTGGATGGCTTAGGCTTTGGTTGCTCATGGCAACGAATGATAAGAGGTGTTAAACTTGTCTTGCATGGTCATGGAGTCGAACACTCCACGACTGGCATGGTTGACCTCGTCAATGCATCCTTTCAAGTTGTAGGTCAATAACCTACATGGAGCAATAATATGTATCAGAATGAACAAGCAGTTGCAGGTCAACAAGTTACAAGGATGATGCCTATTAGTAATAATATGTATCAGATTGAACAAGCAATGGCAGCACCAAGGACGAAGAAGCAAAAGATCATGCCCCCAAGCAGTAATATTTATCAGAATGAAGAAGCAAGGGCAGCTGCAAGGATGAAGCAGCAAAAGAGACATTGTGCCTGCCCTCACTATCCAAGTGATGACACTCGTTTTGACTATTTTGACAACAAGGATATAAATCAACCAAGATATAAATGTAGGAGGTGCAAGAAGAGATGGACACTCAGCGCCAAACTGAGGCAGCGATGATCTCGTCAATCTCGCAAATCCAAGAGCAAAATTGAGGCTGCCAACAATAACTTGGCTTTTATACATAGTATTCAGCCAATTGTATACAGTTATTGAGATTGTATAGCTGCTACCCGTCATTCACATGTATGCAATTGTACAACTGTCATTTGTAAAGACTCTTAAGATGTTTTGAATTATTGAATTCATGTATCAGATTGCTTCATTCTCTTTAAAGCGTGCTTCTGGTGGTTTCTATGTTACTCTAATATTCTATTTGGTTTCTTCATTTCTCTGAACTTGTATTTAGATGTGCAGCTCGTATGGTTGATATAGAACAGGAATGCTAAATAATTGACCGTGTGACGTTCCAAGTATTTATACGATATACGTATAAATATACCGACACGTCACGCAGTAGAGATACGCCATCATGGGTATTTTAACCTAGGGGGTTGACGAAAAAGGGATTAATTTAGCTATGCTAAATTAATTATTAAGGGATAATTACCTATAATTAAGGAAATAATATCTAATTGACTTAATTATGATAATTGATTGATTAGGAAGGTGCCACTTGGCCAAATTCGATTGGCCAGCATGGGAATGCTGACTTGGGGCATCAAATTGGGTCCCTATCCTATTTGACCCCAAAATCGATCCAAGAGGAGGAGCAGCTGAGCGCCCAAGTTCCTGAAGCTGTTGCTGAGCGCCCAAGTCTGATAAGCACCCAAGTTCTTCGAAGATGGAGGCACCCCATGATAATGGATCAAGTCGAAACTCGGGTTAGTAGATAGTCTAGTTTGATATCTCTAGGGCTAGCGCTTCAGTCAGTCTTCTCTGAGTCTTCTCTGGTTGTCCTTGCTTAGGATTAACCCTTCTTTGATATTTAGGATTACATTTCAATTATGTTTTGTTATGAATGGATGGATGAATCTATGAAAGTATCTCTGTTAGCCTTCCGTAAAGCAGGGATTAGAGGGGGGTAGAGACCTCTGTGCCTTATGCTCTTAGTATGCTCCTAGTAGCTCCTTTAATTCCCAATTATATGCGGCCTCTGCACAAGAGACCACCGAGTCGTGGATGCTATGGAATTGCTTAGCACCAGAGAAGGGACGCAGTGGTGAAGTGGGGTTGGGGTCTTGCACGAACATACAAGGCTCCTGGGACTCCTACAGTGGGCTAGGCCTGATAGCCAGTCACGTAGAGGGCCGGGTATGGGTCTGACACTCCATGGGTGCAGAGGTGTGACCCGTATGGGGCACCCTGTACTTTGTGTAGATTTAGGGGAGTAAGTCGGGTAAGGATGCGGGGGTCGCTGATGCGGCACGTATTCTCTAGCTCACCCATGGAACCGCTGTGATCCTGGGAGGGGACACTTCCCCGACCTGCCTCATCGGACCAGGGCTTCATGAACCCTGGAGTAAGCTCGAAGGGTGATACCTTGAGTCTGCGTCTCCGGAAGGCTATAGTGATCCCATAGCATGATTCGACTCACCTGCAAAGTGTGCACAGGAGGGGCGGATGGAGTGGACAACCCTAGCCGATGTTCTATGCCAGCCAACGCCATGCCAAGATTCGGTCTGCTGATCTCTTGAGACCTAGCCGTCAGTCGATCCTCACTGGAGTCTGAGCCGGGGTAGAACCATGGGTTTGGGGTGTTTTCTCTAGTATTAAAGGTATCTTCTCTGTTGTTATCAGTTGGATGGATGTGCCACCCTTCGTGGTGGTATTTATGATATGATTATGCTGTATGCTAACCTTGTATTCACGCTTCCGCGACATAGGAGCCCCATTGAAGGCGTGGGCCGAATGACCCCTCTGTGTCCTTCACTCGAGCACCTTTCTATAGATGGCCCGAGTCAGACGGAGGGCCCTGCTCGTGGCGAGTTGGTTGCCATGGGAAGGGAAAGTCCCCGTATGTATACGTCCGAGTGTCCTATATGTTCTGGGAGCGTCACAGACCGCGTAGCGTTCTTTGCTTGCAATAGACTTGTTCGCAATAAAACCTGCAAATGTCATAGAATTCAAAGTTCTTTATGTCACTTTGTAGACTTTCGACATACCTAACCTGCCTTTAAGGCCAATAACCTGCCTATAGACTAATAATTTTATTTGCCTGGGATGCTATGATTGCAAACATCATAGAGCCTTTTGTCATCAAACCATGGCAGTAGGAGAGCCACGCTATGACAGAAGTGTAGGACTAAGATTTTTAGTCAATAAGTAGATCCAGAATGTGTTTTGTTACATTATCCTAATTAGTAAGCATTTGTTGTGTGGAAGGTTGGCGATTGGATATGGCAAGAAACTAGGCATTCAGTGTAATGTCTACAAGCTTCCAAACACGATGTTAACCATGGAAGCATACTGAAGGCAATTAGTGCAGCAAGGATGGTTTCTAGAAAACCTTTTGTCCTGAAGGCCAAAGATACTCTCAAATTAGATTATGGCATGCATAATAAGATTTGCAGAATCTCCATGGAGTTTTGGCAGCAAAGATAGGCTTCTCTGGCACAATGATTGCATAGGGATATGGCCCAAACCAATAGGGAAAACCCAGAATAAACTATATTGTCATTAAGCCATGACAGTAGAAGGGCCACACTGTGACAGAAGTATAAGAATAAGACTTATGGACCATAAATAGATCTAGCGCTTGTTACACTACTTAAAGTAATGCTCCAGTACACTTACATATATGTTTGATCCTGATATGGATATGGTAGCTCGGGGGAGTGGCCTTGAACGTTGGTCTTGGTGGACTAGCATGGGTGTGTGAGAAGGGCAAACTAATAGCATGGAAAGGCAATTAAATGGCAATTGTAATGGTTATGGTCAAATAATATCTATTAAGCCAAGCTAATCTCCTTGATAATATCCCAGTCCAAAAATAGCAGTTTCTAAAAGGCCAACTTCAAAAGATCATATCTCAGCGAATATAAGTCAGATTATTGCGATCCAGCAGTCATTGGAAAGCTCTCAGTGTCAAAAAGAGTGGTCGTGGGTCAGACTGGACTGCACAACCGAGACTGCCTTTTTGAAGAGAACCAAGTTCCTTGCCTAGAAATTGCCATTGCCTTTTGCCTTGCTGTTAATCTGCCAGTTCTCAACACCGGTTGGCCCGGTTGGGTGGAGAACTGCCATTATTTGCCTTGTATTGAGAATCTTCCTCTAGTTTTGGTGAACTAGAGCCGGATCATTCTGAGCTATTGGTGTAGTTCATATCAATTGGTGTAACTCGTAACTTATGTTCATTGGATATGTGCTTATTTGACTTCTTATTTCATACTTAGATCATTTTGCCATTGCTAATGGTTTATTCTGTGGATTCTGTAGCAAACCTAGACGGTTTACAGGTTATGAGATTATGATTTGTTTGAAGAGATCTGGTAATCTATTTATGATTTGTTTGAAGAGATCTGGTAATCTATTTAGAGGAGATAAAAGGTATGGTTTATTGTTGTGAATCATATCAGATCCTAATTTGTAACCATTTATTGTGTGAAAGTTTTTGCAACAACTAGGCATACTTCAGTAGTGAATGGCAAGAAACTAGGCAGTCGGTACAATTCCATGAGCTCGCAAATACGTTACCAACCATAAAAGGATTCCGAATGCAATTAGAGCATTCCCGGATAAACATTGCTCTGAAGGCATAAGATGTTGTTATATTGAGTGCATATAATTAACCCCAGCTTCGGTTGTTAACTGACCCTTATCATCTCATTTATTTTGCGCCGATCTACATTGGTTGGGATCAATCCAGATTATGGGGTATGCAACAGGATTTATAGAAACTCCATGGATTGTTGTCATCAATTCTTAAGTTCTTTGGCACAACATAGATAGTTAGATGACTTTGATGAGATGTTTTATAAAGATGCTTGTTTCTTAACCTGGCAGGTATAATCCATATGTATAATGTGTCCAAACCCATGGTTCGTTCAGGAAAACGGAGCTGCTGTGAGTTCAGTTGTGGTAATCACCTTTTGGCTTTCCTTAAATTATGATAATTGCAAAAAACCCATTATTGGTGGAACAGAGACCTTCAACGCATTGGTGGACAGTAAATAGATCCCAAACATGCTATACGATTCATGTTATGTCCTCCTGTAAGTGAAGTACCCTATAATAGTGCAGCTCGTAAGTTGGCAGCAATTATTAAAGCTATTAGGATGCGAGGCACTTGGAAGTTCTGGAAGTTCTGGGGAGTTAGCTGATTCCGTGGAGAAGTTAGTTTTGCAGCTGGATGTTATAATCTCAGGTTGAAGGACAGTGTGGCTTCCATGCCAACAAAAAGAAATGACTGATTCTTTTGCACCTAAATCAGCTGCATCATGGCAGGCTGGAGCACTACATGTTGTTTAAGCTTCGTATTGTGTTAATGCAGAAGAGCAGTAAAAGGAGTTTAGAGTTTGTTATGGAAGTTTATTAATATTCGTTCCGTCAATAGTTTATATCTTTATGCTGCTTGATACAATCTCTCTGAAGCTTTGAGGAGAAATACTTTCAAGCTGCTTCTACCAAAATATTTAGGTACTTTATCTTCCTGAGTTAGCTCTCAAGTTGATCACAAGTTTCATTGAAGACGAATGTAAGCTCTTACATTTTGACCATATTGGCACAAATCTTCTGCTCAATTATTTTCATCGTTGTAGGAGTAGTCGGCATCATTTCCCATTCAGGTTGTTTCTAGCGTTTGCTAAAGCTTTGTCTGTTGTACTTTAAGGGTTCACATGATCAGCTATATGATGAGGCTAGATTGTATTGCAAAGAAGCCAGCTTATCAGGGGCTGAGAAGGAAAAGTTGGAGGGCTTGGTTAATTGTGTTGCACTTTCAAGTGACAGACTGAGAGGGGTGATTGTTTCAGATTTTTTATGTTTACTTGGAGATGTGGCATTGGCTTTGGAAAAAAAAATATGAGGCATTGAAAGACCTTCTAAAATCTCTTGGAGTTCAGAAGACGGTGAAGAGAATAACCTGCCCAACAATTCCATAAGTTTAGAAATATCTGGATCAGATAAAAATTCTCATATACAAGAGCATACATCTCATCTCCTATCTCATCTCCGGCATGTTCAAATCTGTAGTTTATATTTAGTAGCTTTATGTTTTTGCAGCTCATGAAGAATATAGATGAGCATGAGGAGGACGATGTAAATCCCATGAACACTTTTTACATGTTATATCCATCAGATTTGTCCAAGGAATTTTACATCTCTATCGTGACACTGAGTACGTGTGCCTCTCATTTCCTGTCTTTTGTGATCTTAAGATTTACATAAACTGACCAATTTGGTTTATGTTTGCATTCTCTTGTCTGATGTTTGCCATCCAATTTTAGAAAGACCAGCGGTCCAGAACTTGTGCAGCTATATAAGAAAAGAAAGAAAGGAAGATCTTTGAGCCCTTGAATAACTTAGCTTCTTGTTCAGCAAGGAACGGAACTTCTACAGACTCACATGTAGTGCATAATTCTTCTAGAGAATCGCACTGACTTACAGATTTCATGATTCACCGGTCAGCTAAGTTTGAAAGTCACTGCTTATAAATCTCTCCTAGGAAATGCAAAACGGTGTGCATTGGAAACACTTAGTTCTTATTCTAGACTTGCCAAGGGTTTCTCCCCCTGCTTGTGCCCTTGTCCTAGCCAACGGTCTTAGTTATTGCTTTGGTAAACCTAGGGCTCACTTTGAGACAAAAATTCAGATATAGCACATTTGTTAACGCTCAACTAAGTTTGTATAAGGTTCCCAAAATGTAATTTGGGTATCGGGTACCATAAGATTTGTGATGGTTTTTTTGATGTATTCGTATATGAATACGTATTATGCTGACGTTGGATGGACTGATCTGGATTTGGGTGAGAGAAAACAGAAGGTCGATACTTTAAATGAAGGTTTTTTTTTTTTTTTAACGTCTAGAGAAGGAAGTTGCAGGTCGCGATGCCTGCGACCAGTTGAAGAAAAGAGGCAGATGTGAACAGCAGAAGCTGCAGGTCGCGATGCCTGCGACCAGTTGAAGGCAGAGGCAGATGTGGACGGCCGCTTTTTGCTTCTTTTTTGTGTGCTTTCTCATGATTTTTGGCAGCTGCGAAGATCTAGGGGTTTCTTGTCTCTTTTGAAGTTGTTGGTTTTGCATGTTCTCTGGCCAGTTCTTAGAAGGCGCAGAGATGAGAATAAGCAGTAGGCATCTGGATTAAGGCAACAATTCTTGGGCATGAGGTTGAAAGCAGCGATTCTTGGTCCAAATTTGCGGATTTCCATGGCATGTATGAAGCTTCTTGATTGCCATGATTATGAAATTGCATCTGTGAAGATTAATTCTTGTGAAGATTAATTTTTGTGGAGGACTCTTGAGCCAAAGCCGCTCCATATCTTTGTGGAAATAGCTCCATATTTTCTGTAGGGATATATCTTGTGGCGATGGTTCTGTAGGGCTCTTCCTGATGTAGTCGTTCTTGTGCTGTGGCGGTGGAGCATAAGATGATATGACTGCAATACCCAATTTTGGTTCATTTATTTGCATAAAATTATTAATATTGTAATAAGGTTGACTTGTATCTTGACTTGCTGCAATAGTGGGGAAATCATATGCTGACATGGATAATCTAGTTTGACCCCATCAAAGTTTTAACGGACGGTGGAGAGTGTGAGGAAGGGAATATATGAAAGAATATTTCATGCATCAAGGGTTAAAATTGAGTAATAAAGAGAAATGAGTGATAATTGTGCACAATTCGTTTTGTATTGCGGGAGGGTATTCTCGCAGTGGTTGGGACTATGATCCGGTATTGTACTGTATTCAAAATAGTATCTTTGTGTATGTTTGAGTTGCTTGTCTGGTTTCAAGGCATATTTCTATTCTATGGGTTTATTTATGGTTTCTTCTTGATTGTACCAAAGAGGAAACAGATAAAACAATTATTGGAAAGTTATGTTTGGCAGACACGATGTCGCTACTGATTTTGCATGTCAAGATTGTCATCTTGATCTCCTGTTGCAGCGGGGCCTGATAGCTTGGTTTGCTGGAGCGCATGATAGAGCTTCATGCTCTGTTCAGGGCTCTGTTCATGCTATGTTCATGGTTTGTTCAGGCTTCTGACTGCGTCCTTGGGTTCTGGCTTAGTTCAGGCTTCCGGCTGTAGGGTCTGAAGCTAATAGTCTAGGAATAGAATATCAGATATGACGAATTTGAGGATACAAAATAGTCAAATTTATTGTTGTCGACCCAAAAATTTGGGAGACGTTCTAGGGTAAATTTTTGTTTCTAGATTCCTCGTGCTTGCTTGCTTGTGATACAGATGTGCCTGGAGGTTCAATTCCTTCCTGGAAGTGGAATGAGAAGAATGGTCTTCTGTGATTGTAGGTTGCAGGCAACATGCATGAGCTCATTGATTCATAGGGTTTTTGGATTCAGGTGAAAGGAAAGAATTTGCAATTGGAAAGAATATCTTGTAGCGAAAGCTCTATTGGAGCAGAGGGCTCCTTCCTTCATTGGTCTTACAAGATGAAAGCTTTTTTATATAAAGAAAGAACAACATGCAAAGGAAGAGCTCTGTGTTTTTTATTTGTATTGTTATGTTCGCTCTGGTGAGGTTGTTTGCGGCCTGGAGGTTCAATTCCTTTGGCCTGACTTACTGTCGAGGAGGGCTTTTGGCCGATGTTGTTGCTTTGTTACTGATGTTTCTAACCATTTTGATGTAAATATTATGAGGGAATTATCTGCTAAATGTGATGGACCATTGAGTCTCTTAATTTTTGTTTGTACTATCGGAATTTGCATTTCGATTTCTGTTCAAAAAATTTATGGTCGTGGATCTGGCACAATCCAGGGAATATTTTACAAATCAATGGCCCACAATAAAAACTGAAAACATCACATTAACATCCCATAGACGGCAAACATCCCACCCCAAAAATGCTCAATTTAGTCATCAAACTTCACTTTTTATAATGTAAATTACGGTATCAACACTTAAACAATAGACAACTAGATTTTGTTTAGACAAATACTCTATATAAAAACAAGAATTTATTATCACCACTACAAATACTGTAGCAAAAACTGTTTAGACATGGTGATGGCCAAGTTACTGCACATTCATTGACCAACCTCAAGTTCGGGCTCAATTAAGTTTTTTGGACTGTGAATGAACCTGCTATTGCTTGTATTTAACCTAATGCTATACATCTTCTTTTATTTACAGGAGGTCCAATGATCTTGCACCACCAGCCATTTGAATCTTCGTCTGGCTCCAGAATATTAGGCCGAGCTCCAAAAACAAAAACAGTATTTTGTACACATACAAATAATCAGGTACATCTCCAGTATCCTCAAACTTGGCCACACCACAGTCCCCCTTGCTTACAATTCACTTCAGGATGCAGTCGGTTTGGTTGGCAGTTACAGTTACAGCCAATTCTGTGCAACTTCCTATGGACAGTCGTGTGCAGGTTCTAGAAATATTGGACCTCTATGAAAGAATACATATATCATACTAGCCATGATTTGCCGCCAGACAGATCTGCACACACATTACGATCAGATGCCATGGTACAGATTGAGGCAGTAGCAGAGGTGCAGCCACCCATGGTCGCGCACACAGTGCGTCTAGATGCCGCGGTCCAGACTGAGACAGTGCCAGAGGCACTGCCATCCAAGAATTCGGATGTCTAGATGCAAGATGCAGCTCAGGCGCATAAACAGGAACCAGCGATAGCGTCCGATAGCACACAGGACCCAGGTATAGGCCAACCCGAGCAGGACCGCGACTTGAATCTATGTCTAGTAGGCATCCTAAACAGCCTCCTGTTCGGACAACGAGGCCGCTGCACATTTTTTCACGGATATTATACATATCCGCAGCCCAGGAACTTTTACAACGCGACAAGTGGGTGCTAATCAGCCCGACTGGCCACGCCATCTTCTGGTACAGTTCTCGGCATCCCAGGATCGGTTGCATGTGAGCACGGGAGTCATCTCAGGGGCACTCCCTTTGCGGTACAGGTGGACCTCTCTCCAGTTCAATTAACTCGGCGACGGGTCGAGTTATGCAAGGTTCGAGAGGAAATAGATAGATAAAGTCAAGATCCCCTCTTTTCCATAAGAGAATCGAGATCTTTTTCCTTATGTGACCTATTTCGATTTCATCTTAATTAATGAGATTTATTATTAATAATATCCAATTAACTTTCGTTATTGACAAAAGGTAACAAAGCTAAAATACGAGCTCGTTTAACAGCGAGGCTCCGAAGAAAATGGGCAGTCTATCGGAGAGGTAGAGCACTTATTCTTGATCAGTGGCCTCTAAACCCCTGTACGTCTAGTCGCTTCTGCTCGGCTTCAGTCAGTTTTTGTATTGTTTTGTCCTTATTAGGGGATTTTTGTTTCTATAATGGGACTCTGTCCCCTATTTTAGTTCGGGCTTATGCCCCCTCATTTGTAGTGGATCCCGTATTCCGATGGGGTTTTCGCTGACGTTAAAATTTCTATCTATCTATCTATCTATCTATCTATCTATCTATCTATCTATCTATCTATCTATCTATCTATCTATCTATCTATCTATCTATCTATCTATCTATCTATCTATCTATCTATCTATCTATCTATCTATCTATCTATCTATCTATCTATCTATCTATCTATCTATCTATCTATCTATCTATCTATCTATCTACCTATCTATGTGACGCTTCCCGAACCTATACGATGCTCCCATCGTATAAATACGGAAAATCCCCTCTTCCATGGCGACTACTGCACCATAGAAAGGCCTTCTGTCTGACTCGGACCACTTGTGATGGGCAAGTGTCCGGGTGAAGGACACGGAGGTGTCATTCGTCCCACGCCTTCTATGGGAATCCTATATAGCGGAAGCATACATACATGTTAGCACCTGACAACAATACAAATAAATAATATACCACCACGAAGGGTGGCCCATCATCATCAATATGAATACAACAGAATACCAACATAACAAAGGAAATGCATCATAAATAAGGGCTCTACCCCGGATCAGACTCATGGGAATCAACTGACAGTCAGGGCCTCCAGATAACAACAGACGGAATCATAACAATGGCATTGGCTGGCGTAGAACAATGGCTAGGGTAGTCCACTCCATCCGCCCCTCCTGTGCACACTTTGCAGATAGGCTGGAACATGCTATGGAGTGATTGTAGCCTTCCGGAGACGCAATCCCATGGAATCACCCTATGGAACTACTCCGGGTTACATCTCCCCGGTCTGATGATGTAGGTCAGAGAGGCGTCCCCTCCCCCGAGTATGACGGATCCCTGGGTGTGCTAGAAAATGCGTGCCCCCCTCAGTGAGCCCCGCGTTCGTACCCGACTTACTCCCCTAAATCTAAAGAGCTCACCTGCCCGTTCGAGCCCAGGGCGACCAAGAATATTGGCTCGACACCTGCGACTCAGGAAGTGTTAGACCCATACCTGGCCCTCTCCATGACCGGCTATAAGCCTAGCACACTGTAGGAGTCCTGTAGCCGCGCTAGGCAAGACCCCATCCCCGCTTCACCATCATACTCGTTATCTGGTGTTGAATCACATCATAGCATCCCCAACCAGGTGGGCTCTTGTGCACATGCCGCATTTAATGGGATTTAAGGGGTTCTAACTAGGAGCATCACTAAATCTAGATAGTAGGTCTCTACCTCCCTTAATCCAATAGAACACAGGAGGAACAGAAAGAGAAAACAGAATCAGATACAAACATCCATCATCATCATCATAAGTAGATCATAGAATAGAATCTAATCATCCATCTACTCAAACAAGGGTCAGAAGAATACAACCTACGCTAAAACTAACCGGTATCATAGCTATCTCTCTGGTTCTCCATTCTTCGGGCTGGAACCAAGGTGAGCAGCAGCTCCTCCTCCACCAATCTCCTCCAATTCGAATTGGGACAAATTGGGGTGGAAGCCCCAATTTGGGTGTCCTAAATTGGCAGGTCTGCCTTGCCCAATCAATTTGGGCCAGGTGGAAGTTCTAGATTAGTTATCCCTGATTAATTGATATTTAGGCCTTTTTAATATTAGGTTAAGCCCTAAATTCGAATTAGGATTTAGGGTTAGGTTTCCACCTTAATAATTAATGATGTGCATTAATTATTCATAGTGACGTGTCATGTATTTATACCCAAAAGGGCATATAAATACGTGGAACGTCACATTCTCCCCACCTTGAAAGTGATGTTGTCCTCAGCATCAGGACTGTTCTTGCTTTGGGCCAACACATGTAATGTTGGAAGCAAGTCTCCCCACCTTAAAGAGGTAACGCGAAATTATAAGTCACACAAAAGTTGTAATGTTCAAGGTGATCAAGTTTGAAATGACGCATAATGTGCAATTTATAACTCGGCGAAAGTTGAACGGTAATTAGTTTGAATAATGTTATGTGGAAAGGAACATAAAGAGTTATGCTTTCCTTAGCACTGGCGTTAGATAGCTAAGTACAAGGAAAGTTAAAGGAAGATTGCACGGACTTAGGTGGTGATATAAAAGATATCTATAGAGATCATACGGGATCATGATTTAGGACCATAATTTGTCAAAAGACTTAAGCAGGCATAACATTGGTCCTCGGTGGACCGTAGCGTATAGGGCCTAGCAGTGCTAACAGAAAACACGTATGAATTGTTTATTCACACACATATAGCTGATTATATATTATACACAGACATAGACATAAACAACCTCTATTTCTTCTTTTAATATAATACATATTTATAATTCTCTCATTGTTTACTACAACTGATTCTAATCATACTAACTTAAGTCTATATATCTAGTATACTCACCCTTCACTTTACAGTTTGTTTTATTACAATCTGCCCTAATTTAATTTTGTATCAAAATTTTGTTTTCCTATTTTGTTACAGTTTTAACAATTCATATATTGCTACCCTTAGTGTTTTACATGCCCACCACATTTGTACTTATCCTTTAATACAGTTACGTATTGCATTATATCTCCCATTTTTAGATATATAGTTTGACATTAATTATGCACACACGTTAATGATTTATTATTCATAACCTTTCTAAAATCATAATGTAACTCTCGTTATTCCTTCTATAGTTTGTGTAACACATACATAATTATCTCATTGTATTATATTTGATTATGTGTTTAAATACTTTTCTCGTTTTATCTTTAAGTGTTTTCACACTCACACTCTATTCTATTTTATCTCAACCATAGGTTACATTCACGTCGGTACACATTTGAATTCATTTTTTATATTATTCTTATTTTCGTAAATTTATCACACATACAGACACTCTTATATTTACACGGGACAGGTATATCTCACAGATACATTTGACGTGGCACTGGTAAGTTGATATCGTCCGGGTCACTATCCGACAACGCTATGGCCATGCAATCCTCCTGTATCACAGAAGGCCAGTTGTGACTACGATAGTGGTAAGGTATCCGTATTTTTGGATCGATAGTCGAGAGAATTGGTATGACGTAGAAGGAGACTGGATATAGCACCATATATCTGAGGGAGAAGTGGTATATAATTATCTGCCATAGACCACGTTAGATAGGTGCTACACTAAGGTGGAAACTGGATTATAAGTACCCAGCTCATGAAAGGGAGACCCACTTTAGAAGTGTAGGTTTCGACAATGGTGGTGAAGGTATAGAATGTTGACCCGACATTTTATAGCTATTGCTGCTTGAATCGAGGCATGAGTCGTGAAAAAATAGAGAATAATGGGATGTGAGGACGCGGATCCATAACTACGGATTATAAAATTACGCATATATAGCGTTTGGTAAGGAGATTGTTGTTCTCGAGGTGTGCAATAAAGATGCAAGTGTATGCATGAGTAAGATAACCACGTAGCCACGTGGATACGCTTATCTTGCTAGCAGAAGGTGCAACCATCTGAAAGCTACAAGGTATATTGGAGCTTTGGTGAAGCTAGACTATGAAGGAAAGTTGAACTCCAACGAATGATACATTAGGAAGGCAAGTAATGTACCTACACGACAAGTGGGAGACAAGAGGTGCTTGAAAGTTGTTGTAAACAACATTTCAAATAGAATAGAATAGAATAGATTTTTTTATCGTCCACGAGAGACCAATTGGCGTATGGGACCCAAACAAAAAGAGAGCAGCAAACATATTATTGTCAGAATTAAAAAACCCCCGCCCCGAAGGGTTTTCGAGGGAAAAACCTTAGCAGTAATAAGGATGCTGACACGCTGTACAATTGTATAGGACAGTTCAATACTGTCCCGGAGGACACAACTGAGTCCGTGCATCCATAATCTCCTGGAGGTATGACCCCAACAAACCCACTGACGCCGTATTCAATAACTCATGCAGCGGCTGGCCAGGTACTAGTAATCGAACATACTGCTCTCGGATATGGGCAAACGCTGGGCAGATCTGGAGGGCATGGCATTCATCCTCAATGGCGCCCTGGTGGCAACACTGGCAAAGCCTTTCCTCCCCTGCTTCCCGAGGCCAACGTCCTGTCTCAATGTGGAGACGATGTGCACCCGTGCGGATGGAATCTATAAGTCTGCGCTTCTTCATGGGCAAATGGGTGTGCAAGTACTGGTGTGGGCCTCTCGTGAGCCTAGAATTGACTTGCTGCTGATAGTGTGCCAGCTTAACGAGCGTCAGAGCCTCTGCATCCCAGAGCTTGCGAAGGAAAGTAGCATCTACGTACAACTTAAGTGCCTTGTGATCTTTCTTTGTCCGTACCTGTACACATCTATTTGCATGTACCCCCCAGCGTGAGAACCACTGAGCTTGCTTGTCCTTCCAGCAGGTTTTCAGGCATTGAGGACCCATCGCCGTGGACAAAGCAAGGTTGGGAAAACGTGTATCGCCCATGGCGATCACCTTCTGGAAGTAAATGATATGGCGTTCCAATGCAGCCCGTTGAAGGGGTAGAAAACCTGTCTCCTGGAGTACGATCTGATATGGGACTGTGGACTTTACCCTAAGGGCTCGTGCCAAGAAGGTTTTTTTGCACCTGCTCGAGGTCATTCCAGGTGTTGAGGGATATCACCGGACCCCATACTTCTGCTCCATACAAGAGGACCGGCTCGACCAAGGACCTAAACAAGTGTAACTGGTGGCCCCAGGCATACAACTATGCCTTGTGGCTGTTGTTCTGCTGAGGGAAGCCTTGGCTGACGAGATGATGAGACCAGCAGCACCCTAAGGGACGCTTTGAACAGTCCAAAGTCTGGAGTATATGTATAAGGAAATAATGAAGATAAGAGTTCCTAGAGTAGACGTTAAGTATGTTCACTAGGAACTTAGGGTGGCATCTCTCACTGTGGTATTTGTGATTAGAACTCGAGGATCAAGTCGAACTAGGTTCTTTTTCTATGCATGAATCAGAGACTATGGAAAGTGTGGTGTTAAAACCACTAACATGTATAGTACAATATAACATGAAGTTGAATTATGGTGGATAATATCATCCACTAGACACATGTATTAAACATGTGGGTAGTGAAGATTGTACAACACGTAGGCAAGTATGAGCACCGCTATATGGTTATGTGCAAGAATGACATGTGATTCTATACTTAGGATTGGTTCACCCATGTTACTATATCACATAATAACAAGGTAGGGGTCATGAATATTGGAAAGTAGTATCAAATACTGTATTAGTAATGATATTAAGGATGTCGATTGTGACATTCAGATTTATGTCGTACAGGAAAATAGTAGGATATTCGTGCAAGACGAACGGAAAACAGGATAAAGTTAGAAATAAGCATAATGGTATGCTTGTACTCGAAGGTATTTAACAAGTTATGAAGTACTAGAGATAAGCATTAAAGTTATCTCGATTGTTTGGGGTTGACTGACGTCGGTAACTACAACATACTAAGGGACATGAAAGGTGTTCAAATCAAGGAAATAGCCAGAGTAAGTCTAGCATATATGGCGACATTACATTCAAAAAATATCCGGATGATGGTTGGAACGAAATGGAAATAATGGAAATAACGGATAATAGGAGTTTAACTACTCAAAGGTTCTAGAGGCCAATGAATTGATTCAGCGTTATAAGCTGAGAATATCAAGTGGGTGTGGAAATAGCAGGATGGATGAAATATCCCTTCCAATAATAATAGAAGATTAAGGTGGTGGCTTTGCCAATTATATCCTTAGGGATAACTGACAAAAGGGCAATACATACCAGTTCCAAGTCCCAATAAGGAGCAAGACGAGGTGTAGAAAGAGATGGGATGAGATTATATGAATCAGTAGTCTATATATTCTGAGAATTTCCTTACTCTCAGGGGAGCAATGCTAAATCCCGAAGGAGAGGCTCAAGGATCGCTTGCCTTGAGGTAAACAGCTCCGATTAAAATGATTTTAAGACTCTTAGACGATAAAGAATTGGATAGTCCTATGGCAGTTGTTAATGAAGGTGCGAACATAGGGATCCGTCTCATTATGAGGGAGCCAAAGAGGACAACATTTGAAACCGATCAAAAGTTGAAGGTGACATGATAACTTAAGAAAATAGGTTAATTGTGACAAAGCATGGTTGATATTGGGGACACAAAGGATATTTAGCTGAAGGAGCCTTTAGAAAAACTCCTCATCTGGGGTAGTAACCTTCAAAATTATGGCATAACCCCGTGGGTGGTATCATAGTTTATGTACACGACTGAAGTACCATAATGCACTAAAGGAATAGTTGAAGTAGCCGAGGATCCTATCAAAATATAGGCAGCATATAGAATTCCAAGATAGAGTTGGCCACTGCCCAGTTGGGAAGTCGGTGGCTCAGCCACATTATAAAGGTACATAGGCAATAGGTTTTGTTTCAAGAAACTACCAAGCTTACACTTTAGCTAAGTTAGAGCAGAGCTCTAGTATTGTGGGATGAGGACATATGTTTATCACGTACGTACTATGGACCATAGGATAAACATCTTGGAGAGGTAATCTATGCAGTGATACAGGGAGAGAAGGACGAGTTTACCCCAAATTTACCACTGAAGGGTCTGGAGTATGTCTGGAATGTGCAAACAACAGTCAATCTGTTGCATGTTAAGGTAGGATGTTGTAGTTAGAACCTGAAATAAATGTGAATGGGCAATATAATAAAGCTCAAGATGATGGGGTTGAATAGTACGATAGTACAATTCTTGGCTGGGGAGATATCCAACATGATGCCTGCTTGGATGAGGAAGAGTCGAAGTCCATGGGTTACGCAGAGTTATAATTTTAAACATCTAGGGCTAGAACATCAATGCAAGCCGGGGTGGCAGGAAATTAACTATCTGGAGAATACCAGACGTGGGGTTTTAGATAGAATTAGAAAATGCAAGGCAGGCGTCGTGATGACTCTAGGTAACGTACAAATTTCACAAAGGCTCGCTCCCTGAATCAAAACATGACTATGGCTTATGGAAGTATGCCAAGTATTTGTAATGCCGGCATAGCGGCATGACGGCAACACAAAGGGACACATCGTCTAACAGTTCTAAGGTGGATAACGACAGTAAATGATAACCCCCAATGATACGCGGGTTAAAAAGATACAGGAAAATTTAAAGACATAGCTGCAACCTTTAAGACATAGACTATAGTATCATACGACATATAATATTGGGTTAAAAGCCAAGAAGAGGGTTAAAAGATATCTGAAGGAGTAAATGGGTCGGTAACCCTACGGAATGAAAACAAAGGAGTACGATTCATTGTGGGTAGGCCACCTGGTTGGGAGGGTTACTACTTGCACAACTTTGGGGATGAGTTAGATGACGTAAGGGTAACAACGTCACTTAAGAGGTTCACTCTTGAAAATAGGGCATGAGTGTGGCGTATATGCGGATGCCAAGTTACGTGTGATGGCACAACAGTGGAATAACATCAGCAAAGAAGAACGTAAGAAATAACGATTCAAAGATCTATGAGGCTGGTTGGCTAATTTGCTCATTAGTTTGGATGTGTGCTAGTTGGCCAATTTGCTCATCAGTTTGGATGTGTCCTGGTTGTGCCTCCCATAACTGTTGCACATCCGCCATGTCAAACCCTTCTAATTCATCCTCTTCATAGTTCTCTTCAACCTCACTCATTTTGCAATCTCTTCCACATGCACCCTCCTAAACCTAGTACCCTCCTGGCCTAGCTTAACCTTTTTGGAATTGAAGGGCCAAATGTCCATTGTTCTTAAACTTGCCTTGATATTATTAGGGCTTAGTCTAAACTCAATTGACTGTGATGTTTGATCTGCTATGTCCTCCCTCTTTGGCTCTGCCCTCTCTTTGCTAACCATGTAGGCAGAGCTAAAACTCTTGAGTGATGCCTTGAATGGAGAAAAGCATGCCACATTCCAAAGGCTATAATCTATGGGGTGTGTGTGCAGGCAACAAGGCAAAGTGAATGCCCTTCTCCTTTGCTGCCCGCATGACATCAAGCTCTACATGGCTGCCATGACCATCCAAAATGATGAGGTGAGGATGTTCTGAGAGACACCACCTAGGATTCTTGCTGCAAAATGTGACAACAATGACTTGAACAATTATGATGTCATCTAAGCTGAAGACTGGACAACCTGAATTGCACCCTCTTCACATCTTGCAATGTTGTCTTGTCTAATTCGGGTATCTTTAAAAGTGTACATGTTAGAGATCCTATACCCCTCAACGTTTGCACACACTAATATGGTATCCCACTCCTTACTGTTCATGACAACCTCACTCACCTGATTGTTCCCCTTTCTTCTTATAATTTCCATCCTTTTTACCTTCCTTGCCTGAATCCTGATTTCATCAGCCTTCCATATCCTTGAAGCTAGGAAGTTGAACCCATCATAAATATGCTTGAGCCCGGTATAAAAATTATCCAAGTTTTCTTGGGTCATGGGACGAGCCTTGCTAAACTGAGTGTTTTTGCACTCTTTAATGCAACTTATAGATGTCTTTTGTTTAAAAAGCTTCCATCATTTACTATCGACACTCCAAATAACCCAAAATTACCCCATTATCTAGCCATCTATGCTGCCTTCTTCTAGGGTAACTCCCATTCCTTGCTCTATCCTGCTAAGGGCTCAATTAACTAGCTCCTTCTCTTGGTTGGTTGTCAAGATTTCTGGATGATTTGATTGCTTGTAGGTTTGATAGCCAATCGCAGATGGCAGAGTTTGGTATACCAGATCTCCTCGATGCCTCTCTAACCGAAATGCCAAACTCACTAACCTCTTCCAAGATATCTAGCATTTGCTCCTCGTTCTATTGGCCTCCTCTGGTCAGCCTCCTCAGCATTGGAGTAGTTGATGGCTCACCACATATCTGCATAGACAAAGATTAGCACATCACATATGGAAATTCTACCCAAGGCTCAGACTCAAGAGGGATGACTGACGGCTTGGTCCTCCAGAAGTCATTGCAGAATGAATTCATGGTAATGGATTTGGCTGGCATAAGAACATGGCTTAGGGTAGTCCACTCCATCCGCCCCTCCTGTGCACACTTTGCAGAGTAGGTTGAAGGGTCTTGGGACTTGACTGTAGCCCGCCGGATGCATAGCCAAAGGGGCTACTCCTGGTTGCATCTCCCCAGTTCCGATAGCACTGACCTGTGGTGCCCTCCTCTTCCTCCTGAGCATGCAGACCCTTTTAGTTGCTGAGCTATCCTGTTGCTTGGATCATCATCGATTTCGTCGTGCCCTTGTCGAAACCACAACGTCTTTCGTGCTATTCGGAGCCTGTTGTCGATAAATTATAGCTGGAGCAGGCTTTTATCTCTATCGAAGCCATAGCAGGAGTGGGGCAATTGAATTGAGCTCGGGCAATCAAATGCTAGTTTGGTCACCAATTCAAGTCAAAAGCATTGAATTCATCTTTCAAATTGGCATGCTCCGAATTTTTTCACATGTACGACTATGGAGATCAAGTGCACGATGCCTGTACCTAAATTCACACCAGAGATATAACGATAACGGTTGGTGGAGGCTGGGGTCACATTCATAGGAACCACTTGTTGGGTACAATTGACCTCTGCAGACGGTTAGGAGATGTGTGTGCCATTATGGCAGGTGGTGTCATTGTGAAGGGACGGGGGAGGGGGGGAGGAGAGGAGGAGGAGACTTGTGCCACGAGGTGCAGTCACAACGTGCTAAATTTCTTGTTTCTTATTTAGTTAGTTAATTAGTAGATTTTACGTCATACCACTTCTTTTTTATTTAGTTAGTTAGTTACTTAGTAGATTTTACGTCATACCATTTGGCAGCATCCCATATACATACGACAATTTATTTTGAAACACACATTAACTGACTTTCATTCTCAACCCACATTGCCATGCGCAAAACTCTTTAGTTCCCAAAAGCAATGAATCTTCCCTTTTGAGTTGCGAGAAGGGGGGTTTGGCATATACTATAGATCGTATAAGAGAAAGTCCAGTTTAGTGACATTCCTGGCATGTGTCGTCGATATGGAATATCACCAAAATGGCATTGGCATAGTTTTCATGTCAGGAGCATCACCAAAATGGACATTCTATGAACGTGAAATTTTGCATCTCTTTGCTGCCAGGTGCCATTTTGTAGCTCTTTGATGCCAGGTGTCAACAGGAAGTTAAACATGGCCAGAATCCTGTCGAAAACATAATGTAAACTAGAATATGTGACTAAAAACAGAATGTGCAACTAAAGTAGAATGCAAAGTAAAGTACGTTTTGCTGGTAGCAAAAGTTTGCTTTCGGCGGGAATTTCCTGACGAAAAATGTACCCCCTGCTATTTTCAGTGTTTGAAATTTTTTTTAGGCAAAATCCGGCAGAAAGATCGACAAGGCGTCAACATTTGCACCCATGGTATATTTTGTATTGAAGGGATTTGACGCTTTAGTTTGCTTTAGTTTCATAATAAATGGCAACCAAGTTAACTTGGTAGTTGAATAACAACTGTAGCTAATAAAACTACGGCTGCCTGCAACATTCAGAGAACGAGAATGCACGCTAGATTTTGGATTAACCTAAAAAATTGTAGCAGATGTGGGGAAATATGGAGCTCCACTGCGGGGAAGCCACGAGCAATGTCCAGGTTTGCAACCGGCTACTCAGCTTTCAAGCCAAAAAGTTTGGATTCTATCATTAACGTCGAAGCTCTGAGGCATTGCGAACGGGAAGAGCTAACCGACGCTTGGAATGAAGTAATAAATTTTGTATATGGTTATAGTAGATTAGGAAGAATGCGTTGCTTGATATTTGAAAATCGTTCTTTAACAGTCTTAAAGAACTAGCATTAGTTAATCTTATAATATAGCAGTTGGTCTAGCTTCTAATTACGTTCATACTTAGATACTCTGGGTCAGATCCGCGCAAGAAATTTTTTTTACTATTATATCACTGTATACCTAAAATGGTATGGTAGTTTTCATATAGCACAACTATTTTTTAAGAGGTTATTGATAAGATGCCTGGATGTCTGTTTGTGCTGAAGTGAGTCATGATAATTAACATTGGTGGTATGAGTTTTAACAGTGTTATTCTTATCTCTTATGCATTCTTGTTATAATAAAAATAGTTCATTTTTCCCGTGTGCTTACAGCACCATCTGGGAAGAGGGCACATAAGTGCTGTAATAGATTTCAAGTCCTTTCAAGCCTTTGAACAACGGTCACGTGAATGGTAGGCATATGAACAAATTTTGAAATGGTTTTTGTTGTTTTAGAACTGATTTATTTCTTTTCATTAGCCCAATGTTTGTCTTACCTATAAGGAGAGGATCTGGTTTTGTATCCATGCTTTTCCAAGGTATGTATTTTTCAGTAGAATAGATTCATGCACTTGCGGATGCAGTAAACATAAGCTTTTTACCAACCTATGCAATACTACCTTGGTTGTGTGTTTTGTCAAAATTTAAACTGTACAATTGACATGTGATCTTCGGCAGCAAAGCCACCCTATATGCTTTTTACAGGACTTGAGGACTACAAAGCTCATAGAAGCGAAGCATCTCCATATTTCACGGTAACACATTACTTGGAGTTTGCTGAATCCAAGGGCCTAGTGCTTGTGCGTGGTGACATTGTTCTTTCAAGCAAGCTCAGTGACGAAGAGGTAATAGTACTATCTGCATATGGAAACTGCTTGTGGAATTCTGGTGAGATGTGGTAATAGATAAGATTATGCACTGGAAAGTGAGAAATAAAATCTAATTGGCCAGCCCTTCACCATGTAGCAGAAGAGATTCGGTAACAGGGATTTTGCTATCACGTCCCATGTTGCCATGCTGAAGGTCTGAGTACGTACCTGACACTTTACCATAAAAGCTGTAATGAATTTTTCCAAAGCAGACATCTGCTATAATGGCTAGAAGGAGCAATAATGGAACCTGAATTCCATTCCTTTATTTTGATAGCAGACCAGGATGAAGAGTCTAGATTGATTGATGCTGTAGACTGTAATGCATTGAAGAGACCGCTCCACATTCCGTACTAGTCTTGAATCAATTGTCTACATCCAAATCGAGCAGGACATTTCATTTGTTTGGAAATCTGATCAGTTGTGTTGGAATCTAGATCTTGTATTGCCAGAAAATCGGGGTACAAGCATTGATTAGACAATGAATACAACTGCTGCACTGTTCTCTTATGGTTTACAAATCATAGCTGTAACAAAATTGGAACAAATGGGTGTTTTTAGATTAGCAAAATTTGTAGATCTGGATCCAAGAGGATACATAAAGGAATTACAGTAGTCAACTCTGATGCTATCTCCATGATGAAGAGGTCTGACACTGCTAACAATACAGTTCTTGAGTTTGAGGTATTTGAATACATTGTGATTGATAAGAGGAGGAGATGCAAACCGGCCGCAATGGAGAGATGGATATCGGATCAGCCATGCAAGTATTTACCAACATATTAAGAAAGTTTGGCACATGATCCTGAATCTGAGAAGTGCTGATATCTTTCTCTTTGCATTAACTTTTGGTGCATATTCAGACAAGGAGGTGCTCAAATTTTTTTATGAAGCAGCAAACCTAGAGTTTTTAACAGATTCTCTCTCCATCGAGGATGAAATTAAGACCTCGTCCTATAAGTTAACAAGTACCTTGCATCTTTGCTTTTTAATAATGAAGCGAATAATCACCCTAGCAAATCAATGTAGATTTCTTGAAGTATTGTTCGTTTACATGTTGAAAAAGCAAATCAATCTTCTAAAATTCATTACCTCTAACTTGTGAGTTTATTTCAGTTTTTTTTTAATGTATTTTTGATTCATAACAGGCAAAAACGTTGTTGGCATTGGCACACTCTATGTACTTGGATTATAAAAGGTATCAGCTTGTTCAACAATTCAATAAAAACAGCCAAGAATTTGATTTCCAGGACGTTTTAAGAGAATTTGGCAGGCCTTGATATTCACGGTTTCAAATTGACTCTATCTCTGTAAGTTAACAACTTGGCATAGTGTCCTTGCCTTCCTTTTTGTGAGTGGGGATCGGTGGAAGGTTGAAATGTCACAGCCGTGGGGCCTAATATAAATGGTGCCTGGAATTGCCTCCCTCAATATGATGATCTATTTGTATATTGTATAGATGAAGCGCATGCATGGAGTCTAAAAAAGTGGTGGCAGTTGTGATCTAATGGTGGAAAATTCTTTTGTGATAAACCTATTGTATAAAGTTATACTGCAATCATGTGGATAGCCGTGGCTTCTAAGAGAACTGATTGCCGTATCTGATTTTAGAGCATTGGATGGGCCTCAAATGAATCTTAGACATCTTACTGGCTGATAATGAGGACTGAGTTGTCCTCTGAGCATTGTGGGGCAAACGTTGGATCCAACTTTACAAAACAAAGCATGATCTTTTGCGAATGTTCTTCATTCCTACATCATCACACCCATGTTGTTGCAATACTCAAACCCATGTCGGGGGGATAGCCTAGGGTTCTAGAAGCAGGCAGGGTAGACTGCGTTCTGTAGTATCTGATTTCAAGATTCTGATGTTTGGGTGGTTCTCAAATAAACGTTGTTGTGAAGAAGCGTTAGCAGTTATGCAAACAGCATGTAATTTTGCAAACATATTACTTCTATGATGTTGGACACATTAAATCTAGGAGAACAGATGAAGTTTTCGGGGAATTGTTACCAGTCTTTGGAATTATCACCTGATTTGGAACTCCATAAACTTTCTACTATATATCTAACCTAAGCATCCTTTAAAGTCCGCTAGGTTGATAGAATTTAGTGTATTGTATACTATCACATGGATAAGTGAGATGATCAAGGCTAAGCGCCACAAACCCCGATCAATTGATCCATTTAACATGCCCGATTCATCTAACATACTTGTTTCATCCTGACGATTGATCCATGGAACCATGTAACATACTCGTTTCATCTTGAACATTGATCCATGGGATATTAGCAAACATGGGTGTCTTCCCAAATAGATAGATAGATTCTTCTCAAAGTTAGATAGATAAAAATTTTAAGGTCCACTAAAAACGTGTTTGATCCATGGAATATTCCATATGTGGGTGTCTTCCCAGAATAGAGAGATCGACCCTTCCCAAATTGATAGATAAAAAGTAGATAGATAGATTCTTCCAAAATAGGTAGATAAATTTTTTCAACACATTAAAAAAAAGATTGGGTCAAAGCATAGGATGCAAGTCAATCATAAAGTCGATCGAAACCAAAAGGCGGGTGCACAGAGGAAGATGTCATTAAGATAGGTCAAACTGAGATTTCCATGAAAGTTTCATATCACATTATGATTTAGAAACGATAGGATGCATGTCAACCATAAAGTCAATTAGCAGAAAATTGGGTCTTCCTGCAAGGCGGGCTATGTGCTTCAACAATGCTTCCTACAACAACCTCTCATCCAAGTGTACAAGGGGGAAAAACTAAAACAGAATTAGATTGAACCATCATGCCTATTGCAAGAAGCTTGCAACAAGCAGCCATGTTCACATGCCAAAACCAAACTACTAAACTTATATTTGAGCACAATCCATCTAATTCATGGGAAATTTGTACCCATGCAAATGAGAAAATAAGCTTGCAGTAGCCTATTTGATGAATTAATAACCAACAAAGAATGGGTCTTCTTTGTACAAACAAATCAAGAGAAGTGATTAGCTTGTAAGCTTCTTTTTAGGGGAATTTTCTAATGCAAAGCCTTTTCATCTGCGAAAGTGATCAATTCGGCGACTGGGCACCAAATAATCCTCTTAAAAGTCCTCCTATCGAATCCACTTTGTAGGAGCTCCTTACTGCTTCAGATGATGCAAATTACGGCCATTGCTTTCAGCAACATGATCATGCCCTATAAACTAGCATTCCATTGGGTTGACATATATCCACCTAGCACCTTTCCCATCATAGGTCCCAATATAATTGACGAGCTTGACCCGACGTCCCAAAATATAAACTCTTAGCCAAATTAATTGCGTGTTTCATATTCTCATCTGCCTCCTTAATTATTCGACCTAGTCTTGTTCTTTTTTGGTTTCATACCAATGACACTGTCATTATGATCTAATCCATTGCTACGGGATATTTTTGTCATGTTTTTGGTTATTAGTGAATAGAATAGAAATTTTAACGTCTACGGAGACCAATGGGCCATGGGACCCATACAATGGGCTAGAACAACCCAAAACATCACCAAACATAATGGAAACATTACAAAGTTTGGGCAAAACCCAGATGAAACTATGACTTGGCCCTTAGGCCAGATAATCAAATCAGGCTTTACATACCATCGCAAAACACAAGAACAAATAGAAATAACAACATAAATAAGAACATGGGTATACAAAAACTGTCCATGGATCAGAAGGCATTGATCCCTAATGATAGCCTGATCTCCTTTGTATATTGCCAACTTCTGTTGCAGGCGAGCTTCTCGTACCCGACATAATTCCGCTTTCCATCTGCAGAGCTATACTGGAATTAAATCCTCTTAGACAGGAAAGGTGGTCCATTTCAGATGATTGCCATGCCTCAGTATATGCAGCCTAGAAATAACATCTTTGAAATGGACTAGGAGGTGACGAGGATGGTTGGGTCGTGCTGCTCCTACCCGATGTGCCAAGATGATGCCATCCGCCTGTATGTGCATCACCACGGTAAAAAAATGCCCCGCCTCATCTGTAGCAAGACAACCACTCGTCTCCTCAATATTGGCAATATGTAGTATTTTCTTATGTATATTTTATCCAAGATACTTTCAATTAGCTAGCCTTTACAATTAGTTGTCCTTTACAATTAGCTTCATTTCATTTTTGTCAAGCAATCAATACTGAGAATGGATGTCAGGGTAAATGACATTTAACATGGATAGTAGATTGATAACATGGAGTTCTTATTGTAGTTGCCTTTAGTGAAATTACCTCGTTAATTAGAATCTCAGAGGTCTCAGTTCCCTGATATTCAGCAGCTTAGGCCCAGCTGATTGTTGTAGCCATGGTCTGATGTCATCCTATATTTTGGTTTGTGATGCACAAGAACATGGGGGGATGGGAAAGGAAAACAAGTGATTCAACAATATAGTACTACAACTATAGATGATGGTGGTTCAACTCTCTTACCTATGCCCTTTAGAGCCATTCCAGTTAGCCTCGTGTCAAGATAAATTGGTCCGTCAGATTTTTCCTCAGTTTGGAGCACAAAACTTAATCAAATTTTCTCAAATTTTCCTTGAATTGACAACCAGTTCTGGCAGTATAAAGTCCATAAAATTGAATGGCTAAAGCAGGCAGGGTCATAAATTGAAATGCCCCTCTTTCCTCTTCATGCTACCTGCCCTAAACCTAATGCTTATAGAGATGCAAAAGATTTCCATTCATGGCATCCATGAGAGTGGCAAGTGGCAAGTTGCAAATTCTCTTTTATATCGGCAAATTCCATTGCTGCATTTGCAATATTCCATGGCAGTGGGTATTTCAATCTTCGCAACAAGCAAGATTTCATTAATTAGAGAAATTTCATTTTCTCGTTTGACAACGAAATAGGTCGCGATCATCTCGGGCAAAGTAGAAAATAGTTGTAAGCAAGCAGAATGAAGCGTTTAAAATTAGTAAATCAACTCAAAGAAATTATAATCGCCAAAGATCATTTGTACACTTATGGCCTCCAGGTCGGATGACATTAATTATGGGGTTCGAAAAGCATCACTAATGCTCCCAAAGATCGCCATGGCGAAAGTTTGGACAAGAAAGCAGACAAAATATAACAAATTCACTGCTTACAACTAATTAATATCTATCTAAATAAAAGGCAAATCTTGTCGGAATAAACACGGTCGCGATCTTTTAGACAAGTAAATTCAGCAAAATTGGTAGATAACGTAAATCATGTATATTCAGAAAAGTATAAGTACAATAATTTTTTCATGTTTTGACATTCTCACTGAGTTTCTGGCACAGATTCTATGTTTAAGCCAAGCTCTGTTGCTATTCGTCTTACGTGTTCATTTCCTGCTGCAATGGTCTGTGATGTATCCATTTCTGTATATCATGTGGTGTTCGGGATATCCACATCCATAGCCACGGCTATCTCTTGCACACGCTGTGAGATCTGTGAAGTATCCAGCAATTCATCCGCCAATGCCATAGAGTATTCTGTAGAGCGAACCAACTTCTGTCTCTTTGGTGAAGGATCGCCATCTAGTCTCCCACTTCCAGATGCGCCTCCAGATACTCCAATGTATTCGAAATTATGAAGTGGTTTTTCTACAGAACCTTGGCAGGATCTTCTCAAAATTTTTGTTCAGAGCCTCTAGCTTCTTGAACTATGGATCGAGCTCAGCAGTTGCTTTTTCTGTTTGTTCTAGCAGTGCCCTGGTTTCTTGTAACCTCTCTTTGAAGCTTTTCTGATCCAGAACATCCAATATTTGATCCATCTTGCTAAGATCTGTCTCCTGAGTGATTTTGATGTCTGGGATATCTGAACTACTTGGCTTATCTGGCATTGCATTTTCTTCTTCCTCTTCATTTGCAGGCCGTGTCATCTTCTCTAAAGTTTCAAAGAAAGATCGAAGGAAACGACATACCTTATCGTCATATTCAAAGGAAACACTGCGTTTTCCTTGCATCAGAGTAACAGATTATACTAGTTGAATGGGTTCCTCCTCCCCAAACACTCTTCTTTCATGTCCAGAATGGAAACATTGGTGTCAAACTCTGGATACCGACCTTCTTTAAGAATTCCGTGATCAAGCTCAGCAGCATATGATGCAGCCTCCTCCTCACCATGACAATCTTTATGCATCATTGGGAGCACCTCCACGCCGTCAGTTCCTCACTTCAGACTGGTGTTCCTCTTTTTGGACCAAGGCTCTGGCTGGTCACGCTAATTGGACCCGCGCGCTCTCGAAGCTGTGCCGGCCAAAAAAAAAAATCAAGGACACAACCGTCCATTGGAACCAACTCCTTCACCATTGCATAAATATAGGAAGTCTTTGCCTGGCTCTTATGGACGAAGTCACCATCCATTGCTGCCCAAGAGAACTTCGGTTTACATGTAAAATACTCCAAATATTTTTTCTTCATTTTCATATCTACCTCCTCGTCACCAGTTATTGGATATTTTGAAAGGGGTGTGCTTTTGGGTGCACTGGTCACCTGAGTCAGCCTTAACTCAAGCTTCGGCTTCACAGGCAACACACGGGCTACACTTCTGTTTATCGTGACATGGGTCACGTAGTACTGAAACTCTTTGATATTTTTTTTGCTCAGCTAGCCTTGTTCTTCATAAGCCCTAAGGGAAACATGAGAACTACCTTGAATCTGACTTTGGCTGTACATGCAGTTCGGCAAATAGGCAGATCTAAGGAACATGACGATATGATAAACTTTGGCTTTTGTCATGCCTGCAATCCTGCTAAATAGATCTGTGTATTTCTTAACTTCCCACAGCGTCGTGAAACTACGCATGTCAATAAAATTCATAGTGGCATTCTCACACACCGGTGCAGAAACAGGAATACCTGACTTGGTGACATGGTGCATGGTGTTCCTCTTCTCTTTCAGTTCCCGTGCCTCTTCTGGCTTAATGATTGCGATAATGGCTTCCAAAAAAGCACTGGGGAGATTGCCTTGCACTGAGTCTTTATTGTAATTGGCTTTAACATAATCAAAATTACTGTCAGCTATATCCAGCAATCATTGTTTAGAAAGTTCTGGAAAAGATATAGCTAATTCAAAACTCCTGTATTGCTTTTCTGAAATACAGTTGACGTGGGACAACACTTCACGATACACTAGTGATAGCGTTATGATGTCCAGTGTCCTCTGTCGGCAATCAAAGCGCCTTAGGAAAGTCTTGTTGAAGAACTCTTTTAATGGCTTATTTGGCAGTTTCCCCTGATCATCAGCCAGCTTACGTGTTGCCCACTTGTTAACAACAACAAGAAGCTTACTCCATGATTCCTCTTGCATGAAGAGGAATTGCTTTTCATCCTTGAGTTCTTTAACCTTCAAGGTTGTTGTAGCTACATCAACAAAATCCTGCAAACAATAGCTGGTCAGGATCGCGATGGCGATCTTCTATAGCCGAAAATAAGATTTTAGCCGACGAGACTGCTGCGCCTGTTGGGCCTTGTGGAGGGCATTCATAAGCCTTATGCTGATTCCTTAATTGCTGGAGCTTTTCAATTAGTGGCTCCTTATATACTGTATCCGCTATGATATCGTTGCACTGTATGGACAATTGAATATACTCTTTATTGGATAGGTTTCCATTTAGCACCCGGCTTCTTCGTTTTGCATAAGCTTTGGCAAATTCAAGTCGTTGTTCGAAATTTCCCATCATAGAGCATAGAATTTGTGCAGCAAAAATATTATGATTACCAGAAATAATATAGAATTGTTGCACAGATGTCCCATCAATTAATAGGCATTGTAAACAGGCGGTCTAGCAGAGGAAAAATGCAATGAACCTTACCTTGTCAATGGGTCAAATGGCACAACATCGGCAGGCGTGAGAACCTCTGTTGGGGATCTCTTGAAGCTCCTGATTAGTATCTGTACATGGTCGTTAGATCGAAACCTATGGGTTAGATTAGCAGGGGCTGTCTCACAATAAAAAAAGTTGATCTTTTGGAACCAATTCACTCCCATAGGATAAAATCTTTTAAATTCCTCTAGCTTGGAGGTGGTCTGTTCAGCTAACTTCTTTTCTTCATCCGGATTGAATTTTAATTCATCTGGCATACATGAAGCAGATGGCCAAGTTAACAAGGAAGTGGTAGCTATAGGATTGGTAGAGGAGGTGGGAGTAGACGAAGTAGAGGGCTGCCCTGTCTCTTCAGTATTTAAATTTCAAAGTTTAATCTTGAAGGTACTTATCTTCTTGGGAAGAGGTGCCTCATGTGTATCAGAATCCCTTACTGGAAGTGGCATAAGCATATTTTGTGCAGATGGGTCGACAATAGCAGAACCGCCTAGATTTGTATTCTGCACATGCGGAGATGACCTTAAGGATTCTTTTGGAGTCGATAGCTCACCTGCAACAGCCAATGGAACCACAATTTTTTTCTTGGCAGCTGCCCGCAACCAGTTCGTGTCCATCCGGGAAGGCATCTTGTTGTCTTTTGTAGCCTTCAATGCAATGGAAGGAGGTTTTTTATCAGCCGAAAGGCCCTTCCTACACATGCTGAAGCCAACAAGTATATCCCTATTGCACTTTATCCCTGACAGGCTCAAAGAATCATAAGATGGCAGGTTCCAGCCATATCCTTTGGCACTAGTAGGTACCCTCTTGCTACTAGCAGGCTTATTCGCTTTGCTTGGAGTCATGATAGAAGGATCATAGTTTTGCCAGTGCAAAACATATTCCACAAACTGTAGCTGTTGTATATCCTCCACGCTGCATATGATTGCATCCTGAACGTTATTTTTGGTGCCTTCCCACATAGTAATTATTATGCCCATCTGTTCAAAGTCTTCAGGCCCCTTTTCGTTCCTCAAAAATAGACATAAGTCCTTTCGTCAATCTCCTGCAACATGTGGTTTGGCTTGAGCTATTTCCATGCACTACTTTTGACTTCTATCAGGAGTTACGATGGGCATGGGTTCGACGTTGGGCCCGCGGAAAAGCTCGAGGGCTGCAAGTAGAAAATGAAAGTGATAAGTGAGACCTCGACTTGGCAAATAACTCAGAAGGAATGTGGTCGCAATCTTTACAAGCATGTAAAAAGCATTGCTAATAGACAGAGGCCACAAGGAACGCGCCCGCGATCCTTGTGAGCAGCCAGGATATGATAAAAAAGAAAAGTGCGCAAAAGAATCGCGCCCGCGATAGTTTTAAGCAATACATCCAGATTATACGGTATTTACTGGTGAAAGGAATTGCGACCGTGATTCTCACGGGCATTAAGACTGTAAAAATACAGAAATAATGCTCGTGAAGATCGCGGCCACGATCCTTTCGAGCATATACGTTGCTAAAAACAGGACAAGTAATGCTAGAACGATAGCAGTGGTCTTGAAAAGCGCGAAAAATACCTTCTTTTAGGGCGGCTGATCAAGACATGGCGGCGGTCGAAGGCGGTCGAAATTTTTTTATGGCGCTCTTGAAAAGGTTCGCAAAGTAGCCGTAATCTGGAATTTTCTTGAATTTATAGAATGGGGGTCATTAATGGCCCACCATAATGACTGTCATAAATTTGATTTCCGGCGGTCGCAATAATTTCCGCGGGCGAATTAAATAAAGCCGGCGAAATAAATTCTGGTGGCGGTTCCAAAATATTCTTAAAAAGACCATATTTCAAACTTTTATTCTGTATACGGACGTCAGCACCAAGTTCAAAATTCTGTACCATGTGACAGGGAAGGAGAACTGACTAGTCAAGGCATGTCAGTTTAAATGAGATAGTGACACTCACAATACGGCATCGGACATTTTGCAGGACAACATAATACTCACGGCATGCGAGTTTAATTTGGAATATCAAAGTCACAATACGGCACGGAAATGCCCCGCCGAAACTACCTACATTTGAAATTCAAAAACATTTGACCCAACTACACAGGCACATTAGCCATTCATTTGAATTGGACTCGAGGAGGAGGCTGTTGAGGCACTAAATATTTCTTCGAAGCCGATTGTTTAAAATTGCCGAGATTTGAGGCGCGCAACCTCACAGGGAAGGCGATCTAGAATATTTATAAAGATTTTCCTAGAGTTTCGACTGCTGCGACATCTGTGAAAGTTTTCAACACCGTGAAGAGTGTAAACAGGCAAGTCATACTATTAAAACATCTATATAACTTCTTTATATCATTTTAACGTCTTTATATCTAATGAACGAGTTAGAGAGCAGAAGTAGTTAGACGTTTCTATACTATATACTTCGTGAGGGAATCTGAAATGAATTTCATAACATAAATATCAACCTGGTGAATCAATCAAATCGTTAATTGCTTTCCAAAAACCATAATTCTACAGAAATTGCTTCACATGTCTTTCTTCACACGTCGTAGTGAACTGACTAACGTTGCTTGACAGATCTGTCGGTCCTCAATTAGATCGCGACTGTGACGCTCCCTGAACATATACGGCACTCCGGACGTATACATACGGGGACTTTCCCCTCCCAAGGCAACCAACTCGCCTTGAGCAGGGCCCTCCGTCTAACTCGGACCATCTATGAAAAGATGCCCGGGTGAAGGACACGGAGGTGTCATTCGGCCCACGCCTTCAATGGGACTCCTATGTCGCGGAAGCGTGAATACAAGTTAGCATACAACATAATCATATCATAAATAATAACCACCACGAAGGGTGGCACGTCCATCCAACAGATAATAACAGAGGAAATACGTTTAATACTAGAGAAAACTCCCCAAACCCAAGGTTCTACCCCGGCTCAGACTCCCGTGAGGTTCGACTGATGGCTAGGTCTCGGAGTACAGCAGACAGAATCGTGACATGGCGTTGGCTAGCATAGAACATCGGCTAGGGTTGTCCACTCCATCCGCCCCTCCTGTGCACACTTTACAGATGAGTCGAATCATGCTATGGCATCACTATAGCCTTTCGGAGATGCAGACTCAAGGTACCACCCTTCAAGCCTACTCCAGGTTACATCTCCCTGGTCCGATGAGGCAGGTCGGGGAAGTGTCCCCTTCCAGGATCGCAGCGGTTCCATGGGTGAGCTAGAGGATACGTGCCGCATCAGCGACCCCCGCATCCGTACCCGACCTACTCCCCTAACTTTATCATCAAAGTACAGGATGCCCCATACGGGTCACACCTCTGCACCCAGGGAGTGTCAGACCCATACCCGGCCCTCTACATGGCCGACTATCAGGCCTAGCCCACTGTAGGAGTCTCAGGAGCCTTTTATGTTCGTGCAAGACCCCACCCCCACTTCACCACTGCGTCCCTTCTCTGGTGTTGAGCAATTCCATAGCATCCACGACCCGGTGATCTCTTGTGCACAGGCCGCAATACTGGGTACTAGGGGAACTACTAGGAGCATACTAAGAACATAAGGCACAGAGGTCTCTACCCCCCTTTAATCCCTGCTTTCTGGAAGACTAACAAAGATGCTACCATAGATTCATCCATCCATACATAACAAAGCATAATCCATAATTGAAACACAATCCTAAGCATCAAAGAAGGGTTAATCTTAGACAAAGACAACCAGAGAAGACTGACTGAGGCTCTAGCCCTAGAAATATCAAACTAGTCTATCCACTATCCTGCTAGATCCATTATCATGTGGCACCTCCATCTTCAATCAACCTGGGCGCTCAGCAGCTCTTCCTCTTGGTTCGATTTGGGGTCCAAATGGGATAGGGATCCAATTTGATGCCCCAAGTTAGAATTCTCCTACTGGCCAATCGAATTTGGCCAGGTGGCACCTTCCTAATTAATCAATTATCCTAACTTAATTAACTTAATTGAGTTAATTAGATAATGCTTCCTTAATTATAGGTAATTATCCTTTAATCAACCCCTTTGTTAATTTAGCATAGCTAAATTAATCCCTTTTAGGTCAACCCCCTAGGTTAACATACCCCATGGTGGCGTATCCCTGCCATTGGCGGGTCGATTATATTTATCATCATACCGTATAAATATGTGGAACGTCATATTCTCCCCCCCTTAGAAATAATGCTGCCCTCAGCATTGGGGTTAGTTAAAAGAAATGATACACATTTTAATAAGTTATACGTACAAAAAGTGAAGTAATGCCTTATTCCCGAAGGTAATAGACATAGAATTTAAAAACCACATAAGTGTTCAAGCACCAAGGTGCATTTAACCTTATCAGGAGAAAAAGAAGTTTAAAGGACCAAAGTCCAATAGTAAACAACACACTACGAAGATGGACTCCTGTAGACAAGATGAAAACTGCATAACTTGGGCCATCAGCAACCCTCTATACATGGGCAGGTCACGTACCGCTCATTGGCCTGCACATGTCAATACATCAGTATATATACAGATTAATTAAGTATGTTGTGGTTGAAGGGACCACCCCCTATAAGAAGTAAAAGAAAACCTATGTACAAGGGAACCTATCATGCCTATGGTTCGCAATTCATTGCGGCATAAGGAATGGTCAAGTTCCCATTATAGCCGAGATGAACGCGGCCTATCAACTACATCCTTTCCAAGCAATCCGCGGTTATGCCAACATCGACAATACACCACGTCCTAGAGAACACGAATGTGATCTCATCATCGGTAACTACTGTTAACGACGATGCATCTACCCCTTTACTGCATGATTCTCGGCGAATCAAGCCTTCAAGCTTACCGCCGGGTGCGGGGTTGATAGCATCGTTGATGGTGCGGCCCTGAGATTCCCGCATGAAGTCCGGATAGTGCTTCTCAAGGTCTATCTTCATCACCCACGTAGCATCCTCAACTGGCAAGTGTTTCCACTTAACCAAGTATTGCAGCATTTGACTCCTTCTGGTCTGCTTATAGGCTCGATCAAGAAGAGCTTCAGGCACTATATCTAGATGCTCTTCTATCATTTCAAGGAGGGTGGGTGTGTCCAAGATCTCCTCTGGATCTGAGGTGTGTTGCTTCAGAAGACTCACATGAAAGACCTTGTGGATCTTCAAGCGGGGTGGCAAATCCAAGCGATATGCCTGTTCTCCAACACGTTCAATGATCTTGAACGGCCCAGCCCATCTGGGTGCCAGCTTCTTGCAGTTACCAATCTTAAGCTTGGCTTGTTTTACCTTAATCTTTAGCCAAACTGATTCGCCCAGCTGGAAGACTCGTGGGGTTCTGTGCTTATCTGCGACACTCTTCTGACGACTGCGTGCAGCTAACAAGTAACCACGAACTTCCTCAACCAAAGCTTGCATTTCCAAGAGGAGTTGTTGAGAAACCTCCACCTTAGAAACGAGATTATGCCATGTGTCTGGAGTAAGGCATTGATACCCATAATTTATCATGAAGGGAGACATTCTGGAAGACTCCTGTTTCATGCTATTATAGGCAAACTCAACCAAATAAATATAGTCGGCCCATTGTGACTGCTTACTCCACACATAACTCTGCAGCATGTCCTCTATAATGCGATTGGTACGCTCTGTCTGGCCATCCGTCTGAGGATGATATGCCGTACTCATAGCAAGCTTGGTTTGAATAGTGGCAAAGAAATCTTTCCAGAATGCACTTACGAATTTGGGATCCCTGTCGGATACGATAACTCGTGGCATTCCATGCAATCTGAAGATCTCCTTTGTAAACAGCAAAGCGGTATCGAAGGCCGTGTCCGTGGTACGACATGGCAAGAAATGAGCCATTTTCGATAATTTGTCGACCACTACCATTAATGCATCATATCCACGGAGAGTACGTGGAAGGCCCACAATGAAATCCATGGTTATCACTTCCCATTTAGCATTGGGCACATCCAGAGGTTGCAACTCTCCTGGAATCCTTAGTTGCTCAGCCTTGGTTTGCTGACACACCTGACACTGCTTAATATACCTGGCAATGTCCTTCTTCATAGAAGGCCAAAAATAACTGGAGCGGATCTTAAAGTAGGTCTTCAGAAAACCTGCATGTCCAGCTATAGGGCTGTTGTGTGTATCATAGAGAATAAGCTTACGCACTCCTGAAGTCTCAGATACACACAACTTGTCTTTGTGATATAACAAATTGCCCTCTTTCTTATACGAACGGAAAGCTTCATTGCGGCGTAAGGAATGGCCTATTATAGCTGGGATGAACGCCGCCTATCAACTACATGCTTTCCAGGCAATTCGTGGTCATGCCCACAATGACAATACACCAACACGAAAGTGATCTCATCATCGGTCACTATTGTTAAGCACGATGCATCTACCCCTCTACTGCATGATTTGCAGCGAATCTAGCCTTCAAGCTTACCACCGGGTGCGGGGTTGATAGCATCGTTGATGGTGCGGCCCTGAGATTCCCGCATGAGGTCCGGATAGTGCTTCTCAAGGTCTATCTTCATCACCCACGTAGCATCCTCAACTGGCAAGTGTTTCCACTTAACCAAGTATTGCAACATTTGAGTCCTTCTGGTCTGCTTATAGGCTCGATCAAGAAGAGCTTCAGGCACTATATCTAGATGCTCTTCTGCCATTTCAAGGAGTGTGGGTGTATCCAAGATCTCCTCTGGATCTGGGGTATGTTGCTTCAGAAGACTCACGTGAAAAACCTTGTGGATCTTCAAGCGGGGTGGCAAATCCAAACGATATGCATGTTCTCCAACACGTTCAATGATCTTGAACGGCCTAGCCCATCTGAGTGCTAGCTTCTTGCAGTTACCAATCTTAAGCTTGGCTTGTTTAACCTTAATCTTGAGCCAAACTGATTCGCCCACCTGGAAGACTCGTGGGGTTCTGTGCGTATCCGCGACACTCTTCTGACGACTGCGTGCAGCCAATAAGTAACCACGAACTTCTTCAACCAAAGCTTGCATTTCCAAGAGGAGTTGTTGAGAAACTTCCACTTTAGAAATGGGATTATGCCATGTGTCTGGAGTAAGGCATTGATAACCATAATTTATCATGAAGGGGGACATTCTGGAAGACTCCTGTTTCATGCTATTATCGGCAAATTTGACCAAATAAATATAGTCAGCCCATTGTGATTGCTTACTCCACACATAACTTCGTAGCATATCCTCTATAATGCGATTGGTACGCTCTGTCTGACCATCCGTCTGAGGATGATATGCCATACTCATAGCAAGCTTGGTCTGGATGGTGGCAAAGAAATCTTTCCAGAATGCACTGACAAACTTGGGATCCCTGTCGGATACTATAATTCGTGGCATTCCATGCAATCTGAAGATTTCCTTTTAAATAGCAAAGCGGTATTCAAGGCTGTATCCGTGGCACGACATGGCAAGAAATGAGCCATTTTCGACAATTTGTCGACCACTACCATCAAGGCGTCATATCCACGAAGAGTACGTGGAAGGCCCACAATGAAATCCATGGTTATCACTTCCCATTTGGCATTGGGCACATCCAGAGGTTGCAATTCTCCTAGAATTCTTAATTGCTCGGTCTTGGTTTGTTGGCACACCTGGCACTGCTTAATGTACTTGGCAATGTCCTTCTTCATACAAGGCCAAAAATAACTGGAGCAGATCTTAAAGTAGGTCTTCATGAAACCTGCATGTCCAGCTATAGGGCTGTTGTGTGTATCATGGAGAATAAGCTTACGGACCCCTGAAGTTTCCGGTACACACAACTTATCTTTGTAATATAACAAATTGCCCTCTTTCTTATATTAACGGAAAGCTTCACGTTCCTTATCTGTCCGTGCCTCCTTAGCCAAACTGTCCCACACTTCACGGAACTCTGGATCCGTGGCCAAGGTTTGCTCTATCTGTTTTCCAAACTCACTGGTGAGCATGGAAATTGTGTTACAATGGGTTCGGGTGGTCAAGGGATGACGTGACAGCACATCCGCCACCACATTGTGTTTACCAGGCTGATACATAATCTCAAAATCATATTGCTCTAAAAACTCCATCCATCTTCTCTGATGGAGGTTGAGATTCGGCTGGGTTGATAGATAACGGAGACTCTAATGATCGGTATCAAGCTGAAATCTTCTACCAAGAAGGTAGTGTCTCCATATATGCAGAGCGTGGACAACGGCCAACAACTCCTGATCATGGGTAGGGTAGCGCTGTTCAGTTTCATTCATCTTCTTTGAGTCATAGGCAATAACCCTCCCTTCCTGCATTAGGACTCCACCGGTAGCAATCTTACTGGCATCTGTTGCTACTAACTTATCCTTCTCTGGGTCTGGCAGTGTGAGGACTGGTGCTGATGTCAAAGCATCCTTAAGCTTCTGAAAACTTCCTTGGACCTTGGCTTTCCAGTGTTCCATCCAATCCTTGACTTTCTCATGCTTTGTAAGATCGGTGAGAGGCGCTGCAATCTTGGCAAAATCTTTAACAAACTTCCGGTAATATCCTGCCAATCCCAAGAAGCTTCTGACCTCTGAAACATTGCCTGGAATGGGCCAATCCTTCACTGCCTCTATCTTCGCTGGATCTGTAGCAATTCCCTCTGCTGAAATGACATGTCCCAAATAATCCACCTTCGGTGTGGCAAACTTGCACTTAGAGAACTTTGCAAAGAGCTGGTGACGTCTTAGCTTCTGCAAGGCCATCCTAAGGTGCTTCTCATGCTCCTCAAGGGTCTTACTATAGATGAGAATGTCGTCAAAGAATATAACAACAAAATCATCCAAGTACTCCCGGAAGATATCATTCATCAACCGCATAAAAGTTGCAGGGGCATTAGTTAAACCAAAAGGCATAACTGTAAATTCATAATGCCTGTATCTAGTGCGAAAAGCGGATTTATGGATATCCTCCTCTTTAATTCATATCTGATGATCCCCAGAACGTAAATCAATCTTTGAAAAGTACCTGGCCCCTTGCAATTGGTCCATAAGATCATCTGCTCTAGGTAAAGCATAACGATTTTTGATCGTATGCTTGTTGAGCTGCCGATAGTCAATGCACATCCTCAGGGAGCCATCCTTTTTCTTAACGAAGAGAATAGGGGCGCCGAAAGGTGAAACACTAGGCCAAATGAAGCCTAGGTTCAATAGCTCCTGGAGTTGCTTCTTAAGCTCCGCCAACTCAGGAGGACTCATACGGTATGGGGCCTTACTGGTAGGTTTAGTACCGGGTTCCAAATCTATCTCACATTCCACCCCTCTGAAAGGAGGAAGCTTCTGGATCTCATCTGGGAAGAGATCACTAAATTCCCTGAGAAGGTTAGCAATATTCTCTGGCAATGCATCGACTACTTGCTTCTGTTTGGCATCCAACTCAATGGAGGCAAGTCTGATGACGCAAAGTAACTTATTCCTGCGTACAGCCTTATCGAACTGCCTGATGGACATAGACTGCATAATGGGATTTAGTGGATCACCTTTTATAGTTACCCGGGCTCCATTAGCTGCGTTGAAGGTCACCTCCCGTTTCTCGCAGTCTATATTGGCTTTTGCAGATGCCAAGAATTCCATGCCAACAATCAGATCATATTTGCCAATATCCATTAACTCGGCACCCAATGCAACTGGTGCACCTGGCAGCTGCATTTTGAGGTTAATGCGACGACCGTTTGTATGTCTGATCTTTCCACTGGCTAAGGTCACAGGTTTCGGTCGGGATCTCAAAGTCTCAAGTTGCAACACCTGGGCCATTCTAGGAGAAGCAAAATTATGTGTACTTCCCGTATCCATAAGAATTATGAAAGGCTTACTGTCTACTTGACCTATAGTAGAAATAACGACAGGCTGACTTTCAGCATTGCCGGTTTCAATGGCTGCAAAGATATGGGACACACCGTGAATGTACTCGGGAGCCTCCTCGTCGACAGATGGTGTAGACTCGAGATCATCCCAATTGAGGTCGGCCATGGCCAGCAAACTGATGTGGAATCTGAGCCCAAGGTAGACTGTGAAGAACATCAGCAGAAAGAGCTAATTCAAAGGGAAGGAGTTGACTGTATCTTGCCAAAGGGGACTGTCTGTGATTCACTAGAAGAGGTGATTGTACCAGAAACTCCACAATTGCAGATTCAGACAGAAGGATCTGCTCAACTAAAGATAAGTACAGGGGCAAATGCTGAAAAGAATGGTCAAATAGGCTTTGATGAACAGGTGCTTCAAGTCCTATCTCAAAATGTGGCAAATGATGAAAATAGGGTGCTCACTGATCCTGAGGCATCTCTTGCCAACAGGGATCTAGTGATTTCACCAGAACAGAAAGAAAATTTTTATACTCCTATGCCAGGGTCTATGAAGAAAAGAAACAAGAAACAATTTGTTTTCTTTAAAGATGGGCCAACAAGAAATACAAGAAATACAATCAATGAAGATAATTACTTGGAATCTTAGGGGGATCAAGGGCTACTATAGCTATAAGGGAGATGAAAGCATATATTTTGATGTTACAAGAACACAGATTACCAAGTTTTGAAGCATCAAATATGGGGAATTGAATTGATTCTGGGAGTAGTTCGATTTGGGCTGCAGCCAATGGTACCAAGGGGGGAATCATTACCATTTGGAAGGGAATGACTGCAACAGCATCCTTTGTACACCCCTTTGGCAGATGGTCATGTGTTTTCTTGGACACAAAAGAGGGTTCTTTGGGGATTATAAATGTGTATGCTTCAACAGAACCTGGAGAAAGAGAGGAGCAGTGGAAAGAAATGAGGCTTTGGTTGCAAAATCAGAAAGCTGACAATTAAATCCTTGGTGGTGATTTTAATAACACACCTTGCTGGGAACAAAAATTGGAAAAAAAATTGAACATGACAAAAAAAGAAAGAATTGAATGGGATAAATTGATGGAGATTTTCATATACCAAGCCCCCTCTTCTTCTAATGTTTACTCTTGGAGCAATAAAAGAAAGGGAGATGACAGAGTATTCTACCTTCTAGACAGGTTTTACATCACTGATCCAAGTATGGGACCATGGGATGGAGCAACTGTGGTTTCAGATTATGGAAATTCCATATCTGACCACTACCCTCAGGTTTTAGAATCCAAGCATAATGGAGTAATCACTAAGGCCAAGTCTACCCCTTTCACATTCAACACTTCTTACTTGTCCAATAAAAGATTTTGTGAAGACTTCAAGATTTTCTTATCAACTAGATCAACTTTCCATTGCAAAGTGAATGGGGGTCGTAGGTAGAGCAATGTTAGTGTGGTGTGCATGCCTAATAGTACAATTGGCCTCCGATAGATATACAAAATGCTTTCCTCCTCTTCCTCTTCAATAGTCACCCTTACCATTATCCAAACATGTTTATTCATAGTTCTTGGCTAGTTTAACCAATGTAGTTTAGCCAAATTAATCACATCCTTGCATAGAGTTACTAGAACATAGGATAACACTAGAAACTAAGGTGCTGTGTTAAGGAAGTCTTAAATAGATGTGCAAGGGACAAAGATTATAGGAGGCTAGTCATGAGAAATTCAAGATTTGGGAATGTTATTTTTAGACTAGGAGAATTTTAAGCCAGAAAACTTGGAATATTATATGAAGATTATGAGTTCCATAAGTATGATTGCCCATTTATTTGGAGTCTAGGCTAGCATATGTGATGTGTAAGTTATAAGCAAAAATATCTAGTTGCCAGTATATCGCTAGAGGTGTAGACGCTATGGGCTTAACATTCCGAGTAATGTGGTTGGGATCAAGCACTAATGTAAACATAGTCTTTACATGACATGGGATGCTTTTGCGCACTTCTAGAGTGTTATGTAGCATTTGGGCTAAACACCCTACGATGAATAGACATATTTGACGTGGCGTAGGACCTTTTTCCTAGAGTATGTGAAATAATAATGTGACTGCAAATTATAACTTGTAACTCTAGCCAAATTTCTATTTCCAAAGGATTGCAATTTGCAAGAGACACCATGCCTTATAAATTCTTAAGCCTCTCTATTGCGGCTTCAAATTGAAAAGTTATAGTCTCGTTGTCATCTGAATGTCGGATTACAATTCGATTTCGCCGCATAGGTGTTGAGAACTTTCACGGGTTGTTTAATTGAAAACGTTCTGCGTCCCGTGGGGCATTACCATAGGTGCCTGTCATTGAAGAATAGAATAGAATATGATTTTATCGTCCACGGAGACCAACTGGCCTATGGGACCCAAGTACAAAGAGAGAGCAGCAGGCGTATTACTACCAGGATTAAAAAACCCCCGCCCCGAAGGGTTTTCGGGGGAAAAACCTTAGTAACAATAAGGATCTTTGACATCTTTGCCTGCAGTTATATACATAATCACAAGTACAACCGAGGTTAATGTCGGACGGGGGCATAAGCGAGTCAGCGTATCCATTACCTCACGGAGGTGCGATCCCAACAAGCCCTCTGAGAGGCCGTGCTCGTTAGCTCATGCAAGGCGATGGGGCACAACTAACCGAGCATACCGAGCCGGATATCTTTGGTATGCCGGGACGAGCCACGAGGGCGTGACTTTCATATTCAATGGCCACTGTTGGATGGCGGCGGACTCTGTCCTCACGCGGCGGCCCGAATCCATCTCCCTGTCTCAATGCGAAGGTGGTGTGCACAATGCGAATGGAAGCAATCACCTGCGCTTTTTCATGGGTAGATGGGTGCGCGAGGTAGTGGTGTGGGCCCCTCATGAGCATGGGATTAACCTGCCGTCGATAATTTGCCACCTTGACATGTGGCGGGGCCCTGCATCCCAAAGCTTGGCCATGAAGCAAGCATCAAATCTTGCTTCAAGGCGGTAGCGTTCCACCGGTGTATGCTTGGTCCACATCGTATTGCCCGCACATTCCATAGCGAGAACCACGGGCTTGCTTGTCTTTCAGCCGAGGCTTTGAGTCGCTGCGGGCCCATCGCCCTTTGCCAAAGCAAGGTTGGGCAGCGGGCTTCATCCATAGCCACCACCTTCCGGAAGTAAATAATGTGGCGTTCGGTATGACCCTCTGTAATGGAAGGGCTTTGTCTCCGAGCAAGATCGATATGGGACCGTGGACTTCACTCCCGGTGCCGGGGCCAAGAAGGCCTTCACACTGCTCTAGATCGTTCCAAGTGGTGAGGGATATCAGCGACCCCCACACTTACGCCCCATAGAGGAGGACGGTTCAACCAAGGCCACGAACAAGTGTGCTGGTGACCCCATGCATCTGACTACGCCTTGTATTTGTTGTTTTGCATTGCATGGGGCTTTCCGGCCTAAAGTGACCGTAACGATGGATGCATCCGGTGTGTGGTAGTAGAAAACTCAATGCCCAAATACTTATAAGACTGAGCCACCTCCACTACACCTTTTGGTACATGAATGAGGGAAGGCGTGGGTGCGGGATGATGGGACCAGCTGACACCCTTGTCTTGGCCAAGTTAACTCTCATGTCGGTGAATTGGCGAGAAAGTGTCCAAAGCATCCAGGCGGCGTTGCATGTCCTCACGGGGTATATGCGAGCAGGTCAACATCATCGGCATATATGAGTTGCGGATTATGTGGTGCATCAATGGGTAGGTGTGCTCGGCTAGCCATTCTTCTAGCTGGTCAATGTACAAGCCGAAGAGCGTCGGGGATAGAGGGCAACCTGGCGCACCCCAATGCTACTAACAACGGGCTCCCCAGCGGTGTGAGGCGGCCAGGAGCAAGCCTCATTATAGATGCAGTATATAGCATTACGCAAGTCGGCGGGGGTCCCTAGTTTGTCTCAATCGTCCCACAACTTCTCGAGAGGCAGCGTGTCAAAAGCCTTTGCAAAATCCACAAAGCAACAATCTGATTCGGCGTTGATTCCAACTATCCTCTATGAGTGTTCGCAGAGTGAAGATATGGTCAATAGTAGAATGCCGGGGAAGAAGCTCGGCTGCGTGAGAGCCCCGCACTTCTCTATCCTCGCCCAAAGTGTCGATCATTTGCTCAAGAATCCCGGCAAGCAACTTGGCAAAGACATTTAACGACCATAATGGTGCGATAGTTGGTGGGCCGTGGGGGTCCCCTGCTTTGTATATGGGCACAACTCTCTTTGGTAGTCGGTCTTGGGGGAAGCCTTCTTGCAATGCCCCGTTGAAGAGTCTTTGAGAACCGGCACCATTGGGGGCCGGCCCACTTGAGAAGCTCGCGCATACCATCCAAATCTGCTTTGCCTTCCGTTAGCGGCGTTGCAGGCCATTATGACATCCCCGCCGGTAATGACCGATTGCTAGGCTTTGTCTGGAGAATGCGGTGCCCGGCTTCCCATTGGGTCATCAAACCGCGCAAGTATCTCACCCATTGTTCGGGGTAATATTTCGTGGGCATGTGGGCTTACTCAAGACCTTTCTCGAAAAGGTCCTAGGGTGGCGGTCTAGTAGACCAAACATCATTCTTTGGTGCTCGCATAAGGTACACAGCTTTCTTGGTCTTGAGGAAGGGGCGGTATTGCCGGACGACCTGCGGGCGAATGGTGGGGTCCGCACTTGGCGGAGCCATCGTTTCAACTCCCGACATTAGGTCATCGAACCCGGTGATTGCGGGGAAGGTGGTTGCAGCCCCTGTGGATCGTCGAGAGCGGCCTCTCCCAAAGCATCTGTCCCCTACCCTCAGAAGGAGCTGGTTCAACTGGGCCGTCTGCTGTTGAAGTGTGGGGGGGCTGCGGCCTCCCGGCAGCTCATGCTCAAGCATCCTCGCATAGACCGCCGCATGATCATAGTCCAGACGCAACCGTGGTACATGGGGTGTTGGGGCAATGGGTGCTCGGTTGGCTGCCAATCTATCTGCAAGAACAGGGGCTGATGGTGAGTCTACTTCCTCGTCCGGCCACTGTCCGAACATCAGGCGAGTGATCAAGTGTAGGCATTGCTCGTGCGCTAGCACGTAATCCACCACACCGGTGCCGCCCCACGGTTCTCCCCGTCTACAAGTGGCGGCCGGAGGGGCGGCCAGCGTGCCGACCCATTGCAAATGACTAGGTCAAAGATCTTGCCCAAAGAACAAAGTGCCCGGCCATACCGTGTCACACGGGTCATCGGCGCCCTTGGCCAAACCATCTCTGCGGGGGTCCATTTGCAACACATCCTCGGCTAGAGGTGCGAATTTTGGGATCTGCTTTCACGCCCGTGCGGCGCATTGAAATCTCCAAGCAACATGACCTTGCCCAATTATGCATCTTGTTGTATGTCATCATATAGATCGACATAGGGCTCTGCTGCCCACATCAAGTCGCGTGTGGTAAAAGTTGCTCGGCATGTGGGAAGTAGCAAGCCGCCACAAAGAGAGGGCTGCCATCATTTTCTGCACTTTCGTACCCCACAATTCTGTTGTGCAATGTCGCCTTGCACTGGGGGAGACCGATTGGGCCAAAGGCATGCACGGTAGTAACACGCAATTCCTCAGGTGTCCTCGTTTTTCGGTGCACTCATTGAAGATGCGAGTAGCTGGTATCGGCAAATCGGTAGCTGTGACCCGGCATGTTCCCATGTTTCCATGAGGAAGATGAGGTCCATGTCCATGGCGGAATTGAGATCTGTCCCCTTACGCCATGGAAAGCCACGGCAATTCCGGGATACCACGAGGCACGCGATCCCTATTTAGTAGCATGCACGCCACTTCAGTCCCTGTGGTAGTGGTGGTCGTGGGGCGGCGGATGTGGATGCCTGCGGTGGGGCCCCTCAGAGGGGACTCGAGGGGCCGGAGTGCACGCATCCCTGTTTGGCTGCCTGAATTCGGCATCCTTCCCCGGACCAGCCCCGGCTGCCCCCTCCATGTCTGCGGCGGGTCCACGACTTTGGCCAGCTCCACGCCGGGTCTCTTCTTTGTCTTTGGGGTCAAGTCGGTCCAACGTCTGAGCCGTGCCCTTCAACTTCGGCCCTCGCCTTGCGGGATGGCCACCCGCTCTGCACGCTCTCAAGCCGTGAAGATGACCACCCGGGGCGTCAGGCTGAATTCCATGACGACTTCGCCTTTCTAATGGTCACGTGTCTTTGGGAACATCATCCGGTCAAGATGCGTATGCGGAGTGGGAAGTGAGATGTTCTCCGACTCCTCCGCCGGGCCTCGCACTACCACATTTGCGGCTCGCGTCTCGTTCACGGAGTTGAGGGGGCCGCACTGTGTGTTGGTTGAGGTGGGTGAGGCATAAGGCGTGGCGGCGCTGGGTGGTGGCGGCCCGGCGTGATCGATGTCTCGCTGGCCAGTGCTGCGGAGTGGGCATCCCCGTAAGTTGGTGGGTTCGCGGGGGTTGGTGTGTTCTTTCTCTTGTGGTTTACGTTCTCCAGTGCGGGCTCGGCTCTTGCGGGGACATTGTCATGTCTTGCCATCTCCGCGATGCAATGGCGAGTTGCTCATGTGCCACCGGCACGGAGGCCCTGCCTGCCGGGGCGGGCAGCGGCCGCCCGGCTCTGTAGCTCGATCTCGTGCTAAATCCTTACTCCGGCTTCCGGTTACGCACGGCTAGCTTCAAAGCGGCACGGATTCCTTGTCTCCGCGATGGCGGCCTCCGCCAACCTCGGCGGGGGGGCGGCTGTGCTCCTCGTCGCGTGGCCTTAGCCTCCTCAACCTCGGCCTGGATCCGGGAGGGGTTACAGTGTCTCTGCTCTACCGGTTCACATCTGCGTCCCGGCTTCCATAAGCTGCCAACGGTGTCTACCCAGCCCCTCATATCTGCAAGCTCTCTTTGCTGGTATTGCTGGTTTGTCAAATTGTAGCAAGTGGATGCTATCATCACTTTTGTCGTGCAGCGATCCTCCAATTACGTGATTAATCGTTTTCGCGCACCAATCGCTGCGCAACATCCGAGATGTTATGTTCTCCACCTCTGTCGGGAGCAGTGTTGTTCAAATATGCGTATTTTTTAAAAATACATACGTACCCTCCCGTACCGTACGGTACACGTATTTTTTAAAAAATACGCTTAATGCTTTTTTCAAAAAAACAGACACAGTTTTCTCAAAACAGACTCAATTTGCACCCACTAGGATTCGAACCTGGGCCTCCCAGATAGCAAACAAACATGCTAACCAACTTTCCAACAGTCTGTTTGTGTTTATATTGCATAATTTGTTATATTTAAGCTTTTTCTCAATTTTTTTAAAAAACATATTTTAAGCACTTTAAGTACGTATTGTATAAAATACGTATTTTTTCAAAAAATACGTCCGAAACGTACGGAACGGTACGCGTACGGGACAACATTGGTCGGGAGGCCTGCAAGGCGTGCACTGTTGGCCTCAACCCTCGCCTGGATGCGGCTCCAAGGTTCGACTGGCGGATTGCCCGTGTGGCCCGCCTGTCGGGTCGACTGGGCCTTGGCTCGGGCCTCCCTCTTCATGGAAGACGTCTCTCCCTCTGCCCGAGGCCTCTTCCTTGGTGGCCCCGCTTCATGGTCTTCCCCAGAGGGCTCTGCCTGCATGGGGTCAACCGGTGGTTGGTGTGTTTGGGCCTTCCCAGGATGGGTTGGTGTGGTCTGAGGTAGCTCACCAACCAAGTGTGGGTCCACACACGGGACTGTGTCTGTGGCCATGACTTGGGGTATGACTTGGGTCACGACAGGTCAAACAGGGTTTTAGGTAGGCTATGGCAGAAGCTTATCAGGTCTGGCAGGGCTAGGCAGGCTGTGGCAAGGCTGTGGCCTGGCTAGGCAAGGCCAAGAGGCAGTTGGTTGGGCTATGGCAATGTCAGGTAGATGTTGGAGCCTAGCTCAACATTAATTTGTATGCTCTGACTGCCCAAATTAGGGTTGGGAGCAAAGGGGCTGAAAGGGGGCAAAAAAAAGGAAAGTGGCTAATAGACTCCTGGATATCTGGTGTGTACCGGCTGCCACAAAAACCCCCTAGCACACAGCCCGGAAAAGTGCATATTTGAGCACTGAAACAAAGACAAGCATACAGGTATTATACACCGTTGGAAATCTCTCTGAACCAGCTTTCCAAAAAGCCCAAGCACATGAAAATCGACCTTTGGATGTGAGAGACAAGGCGCCGTCGTCGAAGTGTCTGGGTTGCCCACGAAACCCTAGCACACAGCCCGGAAAAGTGCCAATTTGAGCACAGAAACAAAGCCAAGCATGCAGGTACCATACACCGTTGGAAAGATCTCTGAACCAACTTTCCAACAAGCCCAAGCACATGTAAATCTGACACCAGATGTGAGAGATATGACCGATCAAAATTCTGCCGCAAGACGAGACCAATCGAATACTTACTAAAACATACGCCAATCCCTATATTGGTGTCGGACTTTCATCAACAACACCATCAGGAATTAGGGTATGAATTAGTAAAACATTCTCGTAACCTTCAATAAGAGTACAACGCACACCTTTCAACACCGCGTGGCCAAGGCCAACAACGGCATCATGCGAGGGCTATACTTCTCAAAGAAGGAAGAAGAAGGGCTGCCACAAAAACCCTAGCACACAGCCCGGAAAAGTGCAGATTTGAGCACTGAAGCAAAGACAAGCATGCAGGTATCATACACCGTTGGAAAGCTCTCTGAACCAGCTTTCCAACAAGCCCAAGCACATGAAAATCTGACACCGGATGTGAGAGATACAGTCCGTGGAAGTGTCTACCGGTTGCCACAGAAACCCTAGCACACAGCCCGGAAAAGTGCCAATTTGAGCACAGAAACAAAGCCAAGCATGCAGGTACCATACACCGTTGGAAAGATCTCTGAACCAGCTTTCCAACAAGCCCAAGCACATGAAAATCTGACACCGGATGTGAGAGATATGACCGATCAAAATTCTGCCGCCTTAAGGGTAGAGAGGAAAAGGGGAAACTCCTTCAGAGTAAACCATGCATTGAATAGGCCTAAAATATGCAAAAATAAAGTGCAACGTGTAGGCCTATGCAAAATGTTTTGAGAGATTGATTATGGACGTTTTGCTTCATTTCTGGAGGTGTCTGCAAAACCTAAAGAGCTAAAAAATGAAATCCATTCTGAGCAGCCGGTTGATCTTTTCGTTCGTCCGGTCGGTATGGAGAAACGCCTCCGCCGTGATAAAGCACTAGGATTATGACAGACTTGCTTTGGAGTTCTTCTCAGATCCCTCCACGAGCATATAAGGTATGTTCTTTTCCATTCCTATTGCATCCTGTTTCTGATTAACATGGCTAAACAAGTGCAATCCATTACATGCATATTTAAGTGGGAGCCAGATTTCCTCTTACATTGCCAAAAGATTTCCTTCTATTGCTGGAAACTAAAATCTTATTTTTGGAATTTCATACCTTAATTTCCAGATTGCTGCTGGAATTGTTGCTTCGCGGAAAAAAATGAAGTCCAGGTTGTTTCAAATAATGAAGGTAATTTTTGCTATCTTTGCTTCTAGAGCTGAACAATCTATTGATCATTCCACACCATCTGTTCATCAATGCATTTCTTCCTCTTTGTGTTAAAGTCTATTTATCTCTTATATTCATCAATGTTTTATCCACCCTTTGCGTTTAAGTCTATATTTTTTCTATTAATGAAATTTGAATCTGTTATGAAATGTTTGAAGTGACATGATTCTTAATAAACTTGGAGTTTCAGGGTCATAAGCTTGCACTGCTACTGCATGAAGTAGTCCTTTTTGTGATTTTCAGGTAGAAAATAAGCTAATACATTACATAATACATTACACGCTGATACATTACGAGGGAGCTAGTATTATAAGGTGCAGTTCAAATGACTGAAAATATGTTAAAAGTGAGCTGAAACAATATTTTTGGGGAACCCCAGGTCCATATGGTCAAACAGTACATTTGCTATGTTTACGTATTACTCGTCACGTCAGTACTCTAGAAATATTTGTAAATCCCATATAACTTCTTAATGCTTTGTACAGAACCTACCTTAGTTAACAATATTGTTATCTCATGTATCATTTCAGACACAAATAGTGGCATGGATTGTTGAGAAGTACAACACCAAAGCAGAAGCTGAACTTGGTGCTTACTCTTTTTCAATTTTGGAAATTTTTTGGCCTTATATGATACTAAATGTTGATAGCTTTTTTAGAAATGGGGATGGCCTTGATAGCAGATTTTTCAAGTAGGAAAGATGCATTTCTTATCACAAGTCTCTATATTGGTAACCTATTATTTAACTATTGGCCAAAGGTTTTGCATCATGTGAATATTTTCTTATTATGATCTTTGAACAGAAAGCTTACGCCATCGATGCACAATGAACGAATAGCAATTCGGAAGTACTTTGCAGATATTATATGTGGATGTTTGCAGCAGCCACAAATTCTTTGTCCTAAAGGAATTGGTGTACTATGCAAGACTTTCACAGTGCTCTTGAAGGACCGGGATGCTATCTGCAGGTTACAGATTCTTGCGAAACTTACAGCTGACACGGAATGGGTCTACCTCTGTGACCAGAGTAATATTCAATTCTTTCTCACTGAGATAACAAAACGATGTCTTGATACAAGTAAAACTGTCAGAATGAAAGCTCTGCAAGTCTTGGAAATTTTTTTCTCAGCTCTTGCAGACATGGAATCAGAATATTCAGTCTTTATTACTGAATCTGAGGCCATTTCTACAGCATTTAAGTTACCCTATGATCTGGAAAATCTTGGAGTTTGTTAACAGCAGTAATTGGTCGTGTTGGGCAGCCGTTAATTCTGACTGATGGGGAACTAGTGATCCACATATTCTTTGGCAAGTAATTTTGGTTTCTCTTCAACTTTCAACTTACACTGTTAAGTTCTTATAATCAGGGTGAATGTCGCTGGTTTGCTTTCCATGTCAACATTTATCACGTAAGTCTTCAGAATAGGGTTGTATTTTTGCCAGAATTATACTCAAGACTTGGATGCAGGTGAATGCTTCGCTTGCTACAACAGATATAAACTGAAGGCAACCACTAGGTAATTTGTACGACTCTAGGTGGTTTTTGTTGTGGGACACATGCTGATTTGTTGCCTGTCTATTTAGGACAAAGAGGACACGGTGGACATTGGATGAGGAGCAAAAGATCTGTTAACTGTGATTTGTGAAGATAAAGTTGAATCGGCACGGTAGGCTGAGTCGAATTGGCAGGACTGCTTTTGGGCACAGGTCAGTTTTGGATCTGGTAGCAGGTCCTTTCTAGGGCATTTCAAGTAGTGGCAACAAGTTCATCGATTGTTTGGTGAAGCAGAAGACATTGATGTGATTGGGAGATTGAAGAAATCAAGTCTGGTAAGCATTTTTATTATCTGCAAGCAATTGTTCCAAGTGTTGATGATAGAAATAAATTATCCTTAGTTGCTCTATAAAATGTGATACACCATATGCCTGCAAATGCGTTGACGTCAACTTATAAAGGGATTGAATGAGCCACAAAGAAGACAAAGGGATTGAATGAGCCACAAAGAAGACGTACCGGCTAAATTGAGCTTCTTAAACAATGCAGGTACTTAATATTGTGTTGTTTTTCAAATATAACTTCATTCTAGTTCTTTTCTGCTAGCTCAATTGTGTCCCTAGGATATGTTTCAAGCTTTGATGCTTTATAAACATCTGTATAGGTTCTAATATTGCAGCATCTTTTTTTTTTTTGCTAAGTTCACAAGTACCTGGCACTGAAGAAGAAGCTCGGAAATGTAGATATGATGTTCTACGATGCTTGTATTATCATGGAGGACTTATCATGGATATGAGGGACGTATTGAGAAGATAATTATGGAATGAAACCATCCAATGATTGTAAAAGCTGTAAACTGATAGAATATTTAATGGAAAAACTTTTAAGCATCTTTGTCTTCCATAGAGCTTGCTGCTTTTTTCTGTTTAATTGAAGAATATGACCAATTAATCACTAGATATCACACTTTGAATTCACGTGGTAAAATTATATGTCATAACCCTCAAACTTTACCGTGCAAATATATTACTGTGTAATATTATGGTCTCTTATTGTACAACAAAACTTAACACATGAAGTAAGTCATATATTCAAAATTAGGTGTACTTTACACCTTTGATATTTGTATTAATACCGTGGAAAAAAAATCATACTAGTACATTTAAACCAAACATGCTTTTATTGATGACAATCACTACAAAGTCTCATATTAAATGGCCACTCAAAATTACAATGTCAATAAAGCAAAGACGATAGATATGACCAATTACCATTCCAATAAACTTGACGAATTAAGTACTAGCACATATCATATAGTTTAAGTTATCAAAGAACCAATTCTATTTATCATCTTTCAGTGCCATGTGGAGAAACAAGGTTTGTTTATCACATTATAAAATTGCATTAATGAAACATATTGTATAACTAGACATGGTTTGTAAACTTTTTGGCCCACAAACCGGTAATGATTTAAAAAACTGCTTTTTACTAACAAATCACGAGAAAAAAATCATACTAATTCAATTTTGGGGGCCTTACAAGTATAATGCATAATTTGTATGGATATATGTATCATGCGACCTCATGTATCTTGGGCTCAAGAAGTAGGTGAAAGTATTTGTGCTTGAGCAAATTAGCTGTGCTTGAAATTCTCAAAATTGTGTTATTCTCTCCAATTAATTAAATCATGCTTCAACTGGCAGAGCCAAAGGAGACGATTAGGGCAAATCGGTTGGATAAGAATGGGGCTTTTGTTACCGTCCATTTTGTTCTTCAAGATGTTCCGATTTTTTAAATATGGTCTTTAGAGTTTTTTGAATCTTAGCTTTCAATCCTTTTAGTAAGACATATATTCAGTGGTTGATATTTATTCAGAGGACTCAATAACAGCTATATATGCCAGAAGTTCTTACTATATTGCTTCCTATTCTTAAAGAATTGAACTCATTGATTTGGAGTTTGATGTGCATTGATTGCAGTCTATTGGGGGAATATGATACTGTTGTTCGAGAGATATAAGGAAAGAAAATGGATCATTGCAAGCTGTGCTGCAACCTTTGGTCTAACAGGGTTTACACTTTGCACTGAACTGCTAAATAAATTTGAGACAACTATAAGACATCGCTCTCTGATAAGCTTCTGTTCACACTAGAGCACCACGATCTTGGAGGTATTTTCGTACCATTTTTTATTCTCATAAATTGATCCATACACAGATCTTTGGTTTCTAGAACATGAGCATTTCTTTGTTGACATTCTTCTGCAAGAGGAGTAGCACCATATGGGAAAAAATTGTGTTATCCTTTTCATTGCATTGATCGGTCAGATCCAATAACAGCCTGGAGGAAGCCAACATTGCCGCTGTTTTTTTGAAATGGTGGATTCAAAACAAATAAGATATTATTTTGCACGGCCATCGTGGTTCTTGGGTTCTTCTGTTTGTAAGCAGTTAGCTTCTTGGTTTGATTCTTGGCTTTGGTACTTTGGCGTAACAATAGGTGATCATTCTTGGCAGCAATATATGTGACATTTTCTTCTTTCATTTTTGTTCTCTACATTCATTTAGCGATTACTGTATATGCAAGAGCAACAGATCTTATCTTGGCATCATGAAGATCTTATCTTGGCATCCCTTTGCAAATAGGAATAATAATGACTTTGGCTTTAAAGCTTTGATTGTCGAGATAACTACATGCTTTTGCCCCAAATCCAACAGCTTGAGTTACATTGGCTTGCTGTCAAATATGAAAGAGGAGCAATCAGGTCAGTCCACACTGAAAGCTTTGTAGCTTTGATAGTCTACCATATCTAATTGCTTGATCAATATTAAAAAAATGTCCTCGATAGTTTTCTATGTCCATGCTTGCCATTTAAATTGGTCCCAAAATAAGAGCTAGTTTTAGGGCATTTGATTGTGAACCAGCAAGTTTATTTACTTGCAAGTGTCTTCCTTTTATCAAGCACAACTATCTTGCATTATAATGTATCCTTTGCATATTCGAGATGAATTTTGTGCACTGTAATATGTTCGTTGGCATGCCTTTGAAGATCTGCTCTGAACTTTACCTCGATTATTACTTCTAACAACGTTTACTTTGCAGCTATTTTGTCTATGCCGAAGAAAAATGTGACACAACTAGCTTTAAAAAATCATTCCGGAGGACTCTAATTAACATCTGTAATCATCGTACAGAAAGTAGGAGACTAAATCTTAGCCCATTGCATCAAGATCCCTTTTGGCTAAACTCCTATGCATGGCTGCTATAGAGCACATTCAGTTCGTCCACATTTCTGTCAACATTTATAGGGATGTTTGTCTGCTCATGATATTTTGCAGTTACATTCTCCAACTAATATTTGATCTGCAATAATTCCAGATGACCTGTTCATTCTGATTTCCAACTATTGTTCTGGAAGTAGCCATCATTTCACGCCTAGGATCTGTAAAGTCATTCCATGTCCAGCCCCATTCCATGTTATCTCTTATATCTTTAGAATTCTAAGTCATGGCTATACTCACAATGGCACCTTGATTAAATGCACTAGTAATTGGATTCTTTATTGTTAAGTTTACAACATACGGTTCAACACAAGCAGAGGAATTTCAAATTTCATAGACAATAAACAGAAAAGAGTGGAAGATCACTAAAATTCAGAAAGAAAAGAGAGGTAAATTCTAAAGTTGATTGCTCGTGCGTCCTTTACGGTTACGCCTGCCTATAAACTCGGTCATTAGACATCCACATGAATAATTGATTGCTTTCTTTGGCCACAAGTTGCATGAGTTGTGGACTTGACCATTGGACATTTCCATAATTGAGTTCAACCATGATCTCTCCAAATTTCATTGAAATTTTTAAGCAAAAGGAAAATTGCATTCTTCGACCTAATTTTATAGGCCTTTTGCTCTTTCGAAGCCTAGTTACTCATTGTGCAAGCATTGCCCTTGGTGCTGGAGTAGGTATCGGTTCCTTAAACGTGGTCAATATTCTTGCCTTAAGCATGGTCAAATCTTAGCAGTTGTGAAAAGGGATGGGTTTAACTTATCTTTCAAATCAAATATTGAATGTAATGTGTAAAAAGGAAATGTTCAAAATGTGTGACACCATTACATGGGATATTTTGTCATTAGGATCAACGACTTTCTATCTATTGTTCAGCTACTAGAACACAGGATCGTAAAGTGCTTTCATGCATGTTCAATATTGATATGTAATTACACATGAAATGATTAAGATAAATAGAAAAAGTGGTTTGCTTCTCTAGATAGAGGTTGAGGATAAAGAGAAATGTTCGCGGTTGCCTTAGCCGCCGCGATAAATTTCTTGTATAGATAAGTTCAAGTTGCCCTTTTTTTTTTTTTTTAAGTATCACACTCATGGCTTTCAAGCATCCAACGCTGTAAATATTTCACAACATCATGTTTAAACCAGTTTAAATTTCAAAATTTTGCTAAGTCCGCAAAAAATGTAGCGTGGGTTTTTTTTTCGAACATGACGCTGGAGTGGATATACTATGGATATGCCCGTGGTTTAAATATGACCATATCCGGAATTTAAGCCATTCGTTGGAGCACCCTTTCTAAACATACTTGGTTTAGCATTTTGAACTATTTATAATTTCCAACACTACATCAAATCCAATGCAATATTATTCATCATCAAATAACACATTTAAGCTAAGATCATCAAAGGTTTTCTAATACTATTACAATCTGAATATCCACTACAGTCTTTACTAGACATATATTCCATTTGATATTCATAATTCCTGGAACTTCCATTCAAGGACATTCCTCAATTTAATGGCCTTTTCCTTGTCGATCTTTATTATTCAATCTATCGTCAAATCTCACTTCGAGGCCTTTTTCCTAGTAAAAAACTATTCTATTCTATTCCTAGTAAAGGAGGATATGGTTGCCACTTCCCATTCAATAAGCCTTTGAAAACTTGAAAATAATCTCATACGTCTAAGGGTATTTTTCAATGGTTGCAATGGCATAGGATATTTGACTTGATTTGTGTCAGACTTCAAGTTGTTTTCCTAATGTGATTTGGAAACAAGAGAGTCTTCACATTTAAAGGCCATAATATTTACCTCATTAGGAAATGTAGAGCATTTCTTCTATTGGTACAAGATCACAACAACTTCATGTTAAGACAGGAAGATAGGATATATGCAACTAAATGCTTTGGATAAACAACATGCATCATATATCCTTGACGTATTGAAGCACACACATACATACACATATACACATGTGAAACAGATACATACTATGAGATAGCTTCATAGCAATTGATTCTAGTGATGGATCATATAAACATGACACTGGGGCGAATATACCACGGATATGCCTCTAGTTTAAACATGACCATGTCCGAAACTTAAGGTGCTCGTTGAAACACCCTTTCTAAACATACTTAGTTTAACAATTTGAGCTGTTTATAATTTCCAATCTCAAACCAAACACTACACGAAATTCAATTCAATATTATTCACCATGAGATGATAGGATTTAAGCTGGATCATCAAAGGTTTTTTAACACTAAAGACCTCTATTACAATCTGAATATCAACTCTTGGGTTCCATTAGACTCTTTACTCAACATATATTCTATTTGATTCTCAATAATTGGTGGAATCACCAGAGGATAATGCTCAATTTCATAGCATTTTCCTTGCCCATCTTTATTATTCAATCTATTGCCAAATCTCATTTGGTGGCTTTTTTTCTAGTAAGGGAGTTTCATAACATGTTCCTTGCCCATCTTTATTCTATTCTATTATTCAATCTATTGCCAAATCTGATCTGGTGGCCTTTTTTTCTAGTAAGGGAAGACATGGTTGCCACGTCTCCATGGACGTTAAAATAATATCTATATATTCAAATCAAGCCTTTGAAAACTTGAAAGTAATCTCCTCCGTTTGAGGATATTTTTCAAGGGTTGCAATGGCATAGGAGCTATGACGCAATATATATACTTCCTTCCTTCCTTCCTTCCTTCCTCAATGGAAATGCTCATGTCATGAATAACAATGGTCATGTCAAAATCTTCTAAAAATGAATAGAGATATGGTGAAGATACTAAAATTGGACTAACTTGTCTCGAATGATAAGAAAGAACAAGCGTATGTTGTGCCCTTGGAATTTTAAAAGCACAAAGTTTTAATGCGTAGGTATTAAGAAAACACGCAAGGATGTGTGTAAGCATTGGCATAGAAACATATTTTGAAGGAAAAAAAAAAAAAAAAAAAACTGTTTGATGTCTGAATGGTAAACATTAAGGGTCTTAGGTTGCTTCCTGTGTTTCCAGAATACCTTTTAGAATAAATAACCCTTTGAAGCCCTTTTCCTTTTGAAAACTTCTGCTTAGAACATTCGTAGCTCTTTTGAAGACCTTTTTGTCCATTCTGCTACCTGCCCTTCTTCAGCCTTTTGCTTGTAAAATCTGCACTCTTTATCTGTCAAATGTTCCTTTAATCCTCCTCAATCTGTTCCGTCTGCCACTTGGGCGCTTGCTTGCCTGCCGGATATCGGCTTTCAAGCCCCTTTAGTTCCTACTCCACTGGAGGGCGCTCTCAAGCATGAATCGCGCTGCGAAGATAAGCCATTTTTTTGGGTCCAAATGCTTGGATTCTGTGTTCTTAAGCTATTCTTCCTTTAAAACGAAGTGGGTTTATTGTTTTCTGCTTTAAATGGAAGTGGGTTAAGCAGCTTCCTCTTTAAAATCAAGTGGATTAAAATGATTCCCTGTGTTTAGCTCCCTGAGTAAACATGACATGCCCCTTTTTTTGGGAAGAGTAGCAGCAGGCGTGGCTTGAAGCCAGAATGATTCATTAATCGGTTGCCTAAATCTTTATTACCATTTTCTTCTGCCAGTGTTATCAGGGAAAGCAGGGATTCTTTTCTTTGATTACTGTGCGCAAGGTGTTTGATACCATTCTTTGAAATTTAATAAAGAAATTTCGTGAGATGATTACGCTTCTCTGAAGAGTTTTCTGCGCAATCGTATGTGCCATTTTGTCTTTTGAAAGCAAGATAGGACAAGGGGTTTTCTCGTTTGGCCATGGCAGAATATGTCGCCATTGACATAGAGCGGCTCAAGAAACCGTATAAACTAGAAACAGAAGCTCTGGTAGCAGGGACTTCTTCATCCTCTCAGGGGTCAAGGCTTCCGGCAGTGCAGTCTCAAGGCGATCAGGCAGCCTTCTCCATGCAAAGGCAAGACACCAACACCTTGCAGAAAGCTGCGCTGGAACAAGATTCTGATACAGAGTGCCGAATTTGTCAGGAAGAGGACTCAGCAGCAAATTTGGAAGTGCCCTGTTCTTGTTCTGGCAGCCTAAAGGTTGTATATTTTTTGGCCATTTACTTTGGTGCCAGTTCTGGAGCATCTAAGGGCTGATTTAGATTTGCTCTTCCTTGGCAGTTTGCTCATAGAAAATGCCTACAACGTTGGTGCAATGAAAAGGGCGATACAACCTGTGAAATATGTCTCAAGGTAAATGTTGTTTTCCCTTAATGCTGTTAGCCTTCTGATTTTATCAGAGAATTAAAACATGCGTGTTCACAGCCTTTTGAAAGTGGCTATACGGCCCCAGCTCAGTCTTCTAGAGTGCTGCCCCTTGAACTCAGGTATGGGTTTTTGGCAAGTGTTTGTTTAAATGCTTTCTTTGCTTTTAGTAGTCTGTTTTAGAAGACAGCTTCCAAATAATCCTAGAAATTTTTTTACAACAGACACGTTGTTAATCCCTCTTGGCCTGAAACTATCTCAAATTATTCCTATGATATTATTTGTGAGTTGATGGTTTGTTTGTGTACGTTGATTTTAAAACACCCAATGAAATATCTATGGCTCAGCATTTCTATAAAAACATCAAATATGTCTATTAATGCCCCTTCCATTTGATCATTATATTTTTTTTTCCTTATTGTAACAGGGGGGATTGGGGAATTACTGGTGACCATCAGTTTGATCTACATGATCCTCATATATTAGCAATGGCGGCAGAGCGTCACTTCTTTCAGGATTATGATGACTACGCTGCTGCAAATGCAAGCTATGGAGCATGCTGTCGGTCAATAACACTTATTGTAAGATCATGTTTTATTGCAGCTGTAACTTAAATGAAAATCTTTAGTATATGACACTTTCCTTTAATGTCTCAGCTGATGGCTTTGCTCCTGCTACGCCATGCTCTTGCAATAGGCTCTGCTGGGGAGGATGATGATTTTTCTACCTTCCTCATGGTAAGGATAAGTGCTCTTACGTTTAGACATAGACAGGAATATCATCACATGTATTGATCATGCGTGGTGTTTATGTAGCTCTTTTTGTTAAGAGCAGCAAGCTTTCTTCTTCCCTGCTACATCATGGCACGGGCCATGAACATAATGCAACGGAGACGGCAACGACAGGTCTGTTGATGTTCATAAGTTTGTTCTACAAAGCTTTTTGTCTTCTCTGTATTATTTTTTCATTGGTGAAATGGTATCAGGAATGGGCTTCCAGAGGGTTGAGTTTGGTTGATGCAGTCTCAACTTCATATCGTCTACCATTAGTAAACCTCTTATCATCAAGGTGACCATGGTGGTTACAACAGAAGCTTACAATGTACAAACTCCTAGCAAGGTGATTTCCTCAGAGTGGAAAGATAAATCCCTGCAGGGCGCGGCAGTTTGGAAAAGTCCAAAGTGTCGTGTAACTGAATAAAGGAAAGGATCAAAGTACAGCATTTCAACAAAGTTCAAATGCAGCAATAATGGCATTTGTAGAGTATTTAAACAATATTCAAGAAAATGAGTGAGATCAGTGGGTATTACAAAATACTGGAAAATCCAACTTGATCATGTCTTTGTGCCTTCTTTAAGCAATATGAAAAAAACATTCCTTTTTCTACTTTTACTGGAGCTCAAGCCTTTTATAAAGAAGCACAAGTTGCAGGTTGGAAGTTAAAGATTAGTTTGGTTGTCTGCCTATGGATATCAGCTGGGACCTGGAAACATATCCTCAAGCATGTGACCCACCAACAACGTTACACCGTAATGAATTTGTAGATTTTGTTGTGTTATGAAGTTATCTTCAAAGCCTTAAATTTACCTATCTAATCTGTATATGTAACTCTTTGTCGCTCTTTTCTTATTATTGTTTTGCAGCCCTTGATTTCTTTTCTTATTATTGTTTTGCAGCCCTTGATTGTTGGCAGAATATATCACGCTATATTCCTCCCCATCAAAGGCTAACAGATTTTTTGGAGTAGAAACAGGGAATTCACAATACACTTACACAACAACCATGAATCAACAAATGTTATAACACTTTAAAAAGAACACTTAAAGCCTAAGATCCTGCCAAAAATCCTCCATGGTCCTCCATGGTAAGCCCCACTTAGGCTGCAACCCGCCACTAGAAAACAAGGCCGTAGGATTTCCATGGAAGCCCCACTTAGGCTGCAACCCGTCACCAGAAAATAAGGCCAGAAAATAAGGCCGTAGGATTTCCATGGAAGCCCCACTTAAGCTGCGACCCACCCATCACAGTAAATGTAGAACATGGGCATGTTATAGCAAGCCTTAAATGGCAAAAAATCAGCTACGTCCACAAAAATGCCGTGTAATTTTTTTTGGGCGTGGCTATAACATGTCAAAGACACGGATATACCACGGATATGCACGTGGCTATAACATGATGGCCTCCAACCCGCCACCAGAAAACAAGGCCGTACGATTTGAAACTCCAGGTTGTAGTAGCCTCATAAGAGCCACAAAGGGGTACCAGATTTGCAGCGCTGACAAGTAGCAATGGTCGCCAGACTTGGCTAAAAGAAGAGTTGCTTATAAGCTCTAGCTTAGTCCTTGTTGACCGGATTTTTGGCAAATCCTAGTCAACATGAAAGAATTATTATTTAATTGTCTAAGAAGGGGGGAGAAGATCAGCGGCCTAGATGCATTTGTGTTTGTTGTTACAATTTAACGGCCTTGATCAAATTGTGCTTATTGTTATAGAAAAAGACGAAAGTTGTTAAAGGGAGAAGAAGACAAGATTGGGGAGATTGATGAGGTGTCAAAAAGAAGGGCCAGGATCAAGATAAGTGAACGGCCAAGATTTGTGAAAAAAATTATAAATATCTTTGAGGGGACTTGTTCTCCTCCTCTTTGGCCTCTTGAATTTCTATGGAAAAATGGTAGTTGCAGACCCAGCCCAGCGAAGGGAGGTGGGAGACCTCTTCCCCATGTGAGATTGCTTGAAGCTTGTATTTTGACATTATTTGAATAAAAAGGTGGTGCACCCCAATTTCGCCTCTTTTTTCCATCATTCTTCCTTCCTCCAAAGATTTCTTTTTCCATAGAAGCAGCAACACCCTGCAAAGATTTCTTTTTCCATAGAAGCAGCAACACCCATTTGATCTCATCCATGCCTTTGAAGGTCGAATGATGAGGATGTGGAGAAATCCGTCATCATTTTGGAGGTTCTACCGAGATCGTTTCTTCTCCGAGATCATGCTTTGGTGCTGCTACTTGATGTGTTCTTATTTCTATTATTGCAAAAAGAGAAAAGATAATTTTTTTGCCTCCTACCTCTATTTCTTTCTTTTTTCTGATCAATCCCTACTGTGGCCATTGCACCTGCAACAAAGATCACTATCTGCAAGTTCTTTTTCTGAGAATGGCTATTAATATGGATCTTATTTGGTAGGAAGAAAGTTTAGAAACGCTTGACAAGAGCTATCAGTATATTTCTTTCCACGCTTCTGTTCGCTCTGCAAATTTCATTTCTGCATTCTGATCTATGCTAAACAAAAAAGAAAAAAACCTTTTGACATAGCTGAAAATAGAAAAGAACCTTCTGATATAGCTGCTGCTCGTTGCTCTGTGCCTGTGCTAAACCTTCAGAAGATCTAGGAGATGGTGTTGTGTTGTTTAAGCCTACCACAAGAAAGTCAAGTGGACAAAGAATCGAGGAAAAAATACTTCTTGAAATGATTTGGGAGAACCGGCACGTAGCCAGCCCTCCATGTGTCTACATGCAATAAATATTCGATGATGCTCCATATGCGATGTGCTTCCAACTTCCAAGTTTTGCTCCAACTGTGTTTTGCTAAGCCTTGCATCTATTCTGATCACTGCCGAATCTGCATAAAAAGAATACTATGCCTTGTTTTCTGTGTTGTCCTATACCTGTGGAAGAAAGAAAGAAAGAAGACGGTGCAGAAAAGGGAGAAAAGAAAAATAGGGAAGTTTCTGCCTTCGCCATCCTCATTATTCTGCCATACCTTCTGCCATAGAAGCTCTATTTCTATCATCTTCCTGCCATCTGTACTGTCGAATCTGCACAAGAAGGAAAGAGGATGAGTGAGCAAGATTTGTTCAGCGCCAACAGGAGGGAAGAGGAAAGAAGACGTCACCATAGCCGCCCTTCTTCAGTCGAATCTGCAACGGATTCCATTACCATGTATTTTCTGCCATAGCTGCCTCTGTTATCACTATAACTCTACTCCAACCACCTGCAAAGCAAGCCAAGAAAGACGAGTGTCTTATTTATCAACCATGATCATGTTTGAATGATATGGTCTATGGGGTGTGGGATAAAGCCTGAAAAGGTTGGGGCCCATTGGATATCGATTTCCTTGAAGGATCCGCCCTTTTGGTGTGTTGGTTATCACTAGAGGTGCTAGTGTGTAACATTTGGTATCAGAGCCAAGTTCCGATTTCTCTTGGAGCCTGTGTGTTTTCATTTTGTTCATTTTGAGTGAACGAGTAAGAACTAGTCTAATTGCTCTATTAGAAATATTTTGGTATTTGTTTGAACAAAATTAAAAGCCCTGAAGAAGTAAGACTAGGTCTCGAGGAATGTAACTAAAATTGTGGATGGCATAAGAGCATTAACTTGTTTTTTTTTTGCATGATTTCCCTCAAGGGTTCTACTCCAAAAAGATTTAGGGTATTGACTGAATCTCGGCCAGAATCAAAGCTTGAAAGACGTGCTGGGAAACAATGCTAGTTATGAGCCAGCTTATGAAGAACTGAGAAAATCATAGGTCGCTTGGACCATGAAGTGATTGGTTAATATGAAATGAATGCAGAGCATAATTTGGTATAGAAATTTAATGAATATGGAAATGGGTCGTGCCATGGTCTCTCCCTAGGTTGTGATTGATTAGATCTTCATAAGTGTCCGCATTTCATTTGAAGCCATTAATAAACCGTTTCAAGCCTTAGAACTTTCTATAATATTTCTGTGTGTATGTTGAAAGAAAAAAACAGTTGAGGATATGTTAGTAAAGAAACGTACCATTTGGTCATTGAATTCTCTAGGTTATTAATATGTAAGACATGAACCTATGTAGATGATACATGCAATTATTGGTATAACCCAAAGAACCATACCATTTGGTTGGGTTTGCAGGTTCTAATGTCATGATTGAGTTTTTCGCAGGACATAGAAATTGTCATGCAGGGAATTATTTTGGGAGATATTCTTACCTTCTTATTGGCACATGAGCAACCTAAGTTTTAGGCGTTTGTGTCTATAAGGTAAACGGATATTTGAGTTACATTTGCCTTAGGGAATTCCAAGGTGGAAGTATAAGGTGTTCTTTTCTTTGTGTAGTGTATAGTAAGTTTTGAGAGAACTAATATGTTTGCAGCATAATAGTTGGACTTGGAAAATATTTTTAGCCTAAAGGGCTGGACTTGGAAAATATTTTTAGCCTAAAGGGTTGGACTTGAAAGTTTTTAGCCTAAAGGGCTGGACTTGGAAATTTTTAGCCTAAAGGGCCGGATTTGACTATTTCTGATCGTGCAGGTTGCAACCGTGGACTTGGTTGTGTTAATTTGCCATGTAACTCTTGATTGAGGACGATCAATCCCAAGAAGGGGAGGAATTGATATGCTGGCGTTCGGGGAAGGAAGGAAGGAAGGAAGGAAGGAAGGAAGGTATTTTTATCGTCCACGGAGACCAATCGGTCTATGTGACCCAATACAAAGGCGCAGCAAGCGGATTACTACCCGGATTAAAAAAACCCCGCCCCGAAGGGTTCTCGAGGGAAAAACCGTGGCGTGGTTTGAGAAAGAAAGCTGTAAATGTTTATGTTAACCCTTGGAACCAAGTATCTTAGTGAATATACAATAAGTTAAGTTAGCAATTATCTTTAGCTAGACCATTGGTGGATATTTTTATCTAATATATAAGATAAGATAGGACAAGTTATAAACCATAAGCTAATCTAAGAACCTTAGAAAAGATAGTAAACTATTATTATAGCTAAGAAAGATACGCATCTATGGCACAAATGGGTACTTTTAATGATAAAAAGGGACTTGGGCTAAATACAAGGATGTCATTCAAGTAAGGCTTATTAAGGGATACCTTTACTTTTATAAAAAGGAAGTGAATGTTATATAAGGAGGCAACTATGTAAGCATATGTGGGAGGGGGGGAAGCTTGTTTTTATCCCAATTGAAGATCTAAGCCAAACCCTAAGCCTAGCCTATTCCTCAAATTTGTGTTTTTGCTCTAGTTTTCGCATTAGAAGAACACCTTCCTTTGCTCCTGCAACATCTGCAGCCCATGGCTAAGTGTCTCCATCTTCCTTTGATCCCTCTCCAGTCTTGGCAGCTTCGGGTCCTAGCCAGCCTGCTTCTGCCTCAGGTCCTAGCCAGCCTGCTTCTTTTTCTCCCTCTCCTCCCTCCTCCTCTGCGTCCCAAGCTGCTCTTCCTGATGAGCAACGTGAGAGGCTTGCAGTCATTGCTCGCAAACAGGAACGACTGGAAGCATCTCGAGGTGAGTGGTCCATCCCTCATATGAAGAGAGTTGCCCGTCGGAGAAATACTATTGCACCACAATCTCTTCCTGTTGAGTGTGCTACTCCAGCTGAACCAGTAGTGGCTACCATTGTTACAACCCTTCCTGCATCCTCTGGACTGACCTGGGCTGATCAGGTGGAAGTATCATCTGCTAATAGTGACTCCATGGATTTGGAACACCGTCCACCAGACCCCCCTGCATTATGAAGCTGGTTTCTTGGAATGTTCGGGGTGTTGCTTCCTCCCCAACTAAAAGGAGCAGACTTTCCATGGCTCTTGCTAGAATGAATTCAGATTTCTATTGTCTACAAGAGCACAAAGCATAAAAAGAGGATGTGCAAAAGGTAGCTTCGTGATCGGTAGGAAATATAACGTCTTGGTGGGCTGCAGCGGGGACTCGCAAAAAGCGGGGGGTTACAAAGACATGGAGACATGATATGGCAGTCACATTCAGTCATGCTGACAGATTTGGTCGCTGGATCATTATCAAGTGGTTTGATAAGGGTCAAGAGTGGGGACTAGTGAATGTGTATGCACACAATAGAACTCGTCAGAGAGGTGCACTCTGGGCTGCTTTGAGATCCAAACTAGTTCGACTGGGGGCTCATGTTGCATGGTTGCTGGTGGGTGACTTCAATATGGTGGAGTTGGAAGTTGATCGGTGCGGCAGAGGATCAGAAGTCATTCAAGGCTTTGAACGTGAACAATGGCAACGCTTGATACATGACTGTGGCTTGGTAGAGGTGGATGGCGATGGAACCTTCACTTGGTGCAATGGCTGGCTTGGGGCTGGTAGAGCATATGCACGTCATGACAGGGGCTATTATAATGCATTGGCAGCTACATATTTGCATAATTTATCTCGCCAAAACATGCTTGACAGCTCTATTTCAGATCACAATCCGCAATATTTCTCTTGTTTTCAGGATGGGGCACATAGCAGGACCAAGACTTATTTCAAGTTAAACACTTTATACTTGAAGGATGAGGAGTTTAAAGACGGATGCAAGCAAGCCTGGTCCTCTGCATTTGTGAGAAGGAAAGGAATGGCTGGGATTGTTGATGCTCTAGCTCCTGTGAAGTCCTTTGCTAAGAATTGGGGTCGTCAGCGAGTTGCTGCTAATCGAGGGATTTTGATTGCTCTGTACCAACAATTAGTGGCTTGCAGGTCTGTTGTACCATCAGATGCCCAGCAGGAGAAGCAGATTTTGGCCAGCATTAGACAGATGGAAGCTGAGCAAGTTCATCACGCTCGAGTTAAATCAGGCTTGCAATGGTTCAAAGAGGGGGATCGTTGCACAAGCTTCTTTTTTAGAGCTGCAAAAATTCGGAGACAAGCTTCTGCGATGGTGTCTCTCCAAGTTCAAGATGGGCCTCTCATCTCTGATCCTCAGCAACTTAAGTTCTTTCTGCATGGTCACTTTTCTTCCTTTTTTGCTGCTCGTCGTCTTCCCTTCCAATCAGATTTTCAGGAGGCATTACTGGCAAAGATACATCCTATTATAAGCAGAGATTACGGTGAATGATTTAGCAGATGCTACCTTCCTTTTGAAGAAAGGAAAGTGTCCTGGAATTGATGGTATTCCTGTGGAGTTCTTTCAGGAGTTATGGGATTGTGTTGGCGATGATGTGTACGACGCACGCGTTCGAGGATTTCAAGAGGCAAAGGCGTCTAGACAAAATTCTCAACTTCGGGCTGCATTTCTCTTATTCCTAAGTGTAAGGAACCTTCAACAATTTGATTTGGGCCCTATCACCTTACTATCTTACAGGTACAAGATTTTTGCCAAAGCTTATGCACAAAAGCTTGGGATATTCTTGTTGATTCTATATCCTCTACGGTCGGGATTTACGCCATGACGATGCATATTAAACAATGTAGCTGCTTTGCCTATGAAGGTATTTATTGGGCTCGACTTGGGGGCCATGAAATTGTATATTTGAAGCTGGACTTTGCAAAAGCATATGACAGTGTTGACTGGGCCTTCTTAGAGAAATGTCTCTTACGCTTTGGTTTTGGTTCACAATTCACAGCTGATGTCATGAGGCTTCATTATTCTGCTCGCTCTTCTATTCTCTTCCAAGGGGAACCCTCAGCATTCTTTCAGGTGGGTCGTGGCATCCATCGGGGCTGCCCTTTAGCTCCATTGTTATTCTGGTTGTGGCTGAGGTTCTTGCAATGAGGTCTTCTCTCTTTACATACGGGAGGGAATCTTGCATGGACTTCCTATGAACAATGGGTCGCAGGAGATCTGTAATCAATATGCGGATGACACTTTCCTTTTTCTGAGAGCAGATGAGCAAAATTTGCAGAATGCCATTTCCTTGTTGGATTCCTTTTCCTTAGCATCTGGTATTTTTGTGGGTTGGCAGAAGTGTACAGCACTATGGGCTTTGGACTCTCCAGTTCCACCATGTGTAGCTACCTTTCCGTGGAAGATCCTTCCCCATGGTAAAGCAACCAAACTTCTCGGTATCCCTGTAGGTGTTCATATCTCATCAGGAGATGCGTGGGAGGCAGTGATTAAGGGCTTGGAAAAGCACCTTTTTTGGTGGTCCACAGCGAAGCTTTCCATGGCAGGACGAATTGTTGTGGCTAAGTCAGTTTTAAGCAACACTCATGTGTATATGGCTTCGTTCATGTTGGCTCCACAGTCAAAGATACAACTTCTCGTCAGGGTTGTCAGGAACTTCATCTGGGGGGGAACAGAGGAGGGTGCTGTTGTCAAAGTCAGTTGGAAAAAGTGCATGTTGCCAAAGCATTTTGGTGGCCTTGGAATGATTAATTTTCTTTTGCAGAGCAAGGTGATGATTTCTAAGTTCATTTGGAGAATTTTGAATAATATGGATGAGTCCCCGGGTTCCCGCCTTGTTTATCAGTCTCTGCAAATGTGCGTTTCTTTTGGGTCTCGGTCTCTTAGGCCACTTTTCCCCTGGGCTCTGTTCTATCCACTGACGGCATACCCTAATGCATCCCCATTTCTTAGAGGATTGCTAGTTGCATGGGAGACTGTACAATCTCTATTTCATTTTCACCATCTTGCGCACACTAGCATGACTGCAAGTTGTTGGTGGATTCCATTGGATGGTGGTCCTCTGGTTGCTTCAGTCCACCCATTGACGCAGCGTCGATGGAGAGCAGCAGGTGTGCATATGATTTCCGATTGGTATAATAATCAAAGGCAGTTGCTGACATGGGAGGAGTTTAGAGCTAAGTTCCTCCTTTTAAGGTGGGATCGAGCTATTTGGCAGAAGGTGTCTTCAATTCTTCCCCCAGTAGCACAAGTGGATGACCCTGGGTAGTTCATGAGCATGTCAAAGCAGATAAGTTGGTGAATTCCATGTACAAGGTCTTGCTTGATGCTGACGTCTTGCCTCCTTCGTCCAAGTGGCCTTTGGTCATTCCCAGGGATCGGCAGAAAGCAGTGTGGAAGTGGGTATGGGATAAACTACTCCATCCCAAAGTATCATTTTATGGTGGCAAGTCACTCATCGTTGTCCAGCGTTAATATTCTCGGTGCATGTGATTTCGGCCCGAGGAGGTGTCCGTGACTTTGTCCTTTATGTGCCAGGAGGGACGAGACAATTGATCATTGCTTCTTCCTATGCGGACATGTCGGACATGCTTGGTTGTGGCTTCAAGGCCTCTTTCATTGCAATTTGAATAGCCGCCAGGTGTTATTAGCGGTTTATCCAAGTAGTTGGGATAATTTGGCAAAAAGGGCCTTTCATTTGGCTTCTGCATGGATCATCTGGTCCATTTGGAAAAGAAGGAATCTTCTCATATTCAAAGGTCTTGCTTGTTCAGATGCACAGGTCCTTCTTGATGCCCAACAACGAATTGTCAAAGCATTCAGGTGCTCATCAATTGCTAATGAGGTGAAGAGCCGTATTTGGGAGCACTATCTTCAGATTCATACTTACTTATGAGTTTTTGCTTGCTCTTCATATTGTTTAGATGTTGTATTTGAGTGGGGTGGTTTTGCTCTGGTGGACATTCTCTCCACTGAGTTATTAGTCCCCATTATACTCTGTAACTCTCTCTGGATAATAAAGGCTCAAATCCTTCAAAAAAAAAAAAAAAAAAAAAAAACAAAGGACTTGCGTCATTTCCTTTCTTTGAAAGTCTCTTGCTCAAGGACAACCCGGTTGGGTGGTGAGCTTACCCGGAAGGGTGGATTTGTGCTTATTTGACTTGTTTCTTGACGATTATTTTTGCAGTAGATCTCTGGAGACTAGAGCCAAGGTTCAATTCCTCGTGGCAACATTGGTGTGTTCCACATGCTTGAGGGCAAGCATCTCCAGGAAGGGGAGGAATTGATATGGTCTATGGGGTATGGGATAAAGCCCGAAAAGAATGAGAATGAGAATGAGAATGAGAATGAGAATGATGTTTTATCGTCCACTGAGGCCAATCGGCCTATGGGACCCATAAGGAGCACAGCAAACTTATTACTGTCCGGGTTAAAAAACCCCCGCCCCGAAGGGTTTTCGAGGGAAAAACCGTGGCAGTAATAAGAATGTTGTCAAACTGTACAAGTATACATCAATGTATATATACATGTCAAATGTGTGCCCGAGGACATAGCTGATCTCGCATGTCCATAACCTCCTGAAGATATGATCCCAGCACCCGTACGGATGCTGTGCTCAATGTCACATGTAACGGCTAGCCAGGCCCGTCTAGAGGTGCCCATTGGATATTGATTTCCTCTGCCCTTTTGGTGTGTTGGTTATCACTAGAGGTGCTAGTGTGTAACATTGAACCAAAAAAAATACACGAGGTTTTTGTGGACTTAACGAATTTTTTCGTGAGTGTCATGTTAAAGCCACATCGAAAGAAAAAATACACGGAGTTTTTTTTATTTCATGCTGGTTCGGACATGGCCATGATTGTTAAATAAGACGATCGCAAAAAAGATATCAGATCAAGAAAGAAGAAGAAGAGAAAGAATCGGATCAAGAGGAGTTGTTGTTTGCTGCCGCCCACAACCAACAGAAAGCCAAAAAAAAAACAAGGTGCTGCGCACAGAGGGTTGCCCTCCATGGCCGGAGGGTGAAGTGGCTTAAATCATAATTCAAAATCATGTTTTGACAATCAATTTAAATTGCTACGTCTAGACAATAGAATACTTGATACCATGACTTTATGGGAATCGGCCTCTCCCTCTCCCTCTCCACACACCCCCCCTTCCCCCCGAATAGCCATTTTGTAGACGATGAATGCATGAAAGTGAGGCCTAGTTACATTTATTGCGTCATGACTTAAATGTTTGCTCAAAAATAAGCTTGTCAGCAGAGACATGTATTTATAATGCATATGAAGCATATGACTTTAGTTCAACAAGCTTCTACAAGCATCTTTCTTGTCTCAACCAATATAAAAGTTGTAAGTAGCCTCTTTGACCAAGTTTTAAGTATCTGTCACGCCAGAATACGAACAAATGAATTTTTCAGATTGATAGCAATATTATGAATTTAGAATTGTTGACAATATATAATGCTATATCCAAGAAAGAGATGTGTGGAATTTCAATTCAGATTCAAATAAAAATCATGGAGAATTTAGTACCAACTGAAACAAATGATAACACATATTCTTAACTTGAAAATTTGGAATAATGGCATCTTTTAACTTACGTTGAATGTTGCGAACCTGATTCTTACAAAATCAGACTAACAACTTAATGATTGCCAATCCATGTATCATGTCTTTTATGGTTAATGAGAATGAGTCTGTTCATTTTTCCAATTATGATAGGAGATCTTGCAAAAATCTATGATGCTCAACCTACTTTCAACTTGTTGCTTCATAGGGATGAGAATCCTAGACCCCTTATATCAGGATATCTTAAAGGTGGTCAAACCGAACATGCTTTAACTTATACCAAGAATGCAGAACAATAGCATATATCATACTCTTGCAGTTTTGTTCAGAGCTTGTGCTAAGTTCAACAGATTCATATCCAAGTTCAAGCTAATAGCGCAGCTCCACATCCTTGTGTTCGAGAGAAATGATAGGGGTATTTGTTATTTTGGTGGTTTAGGCTTGGGTGGGTGTTAGTTCACCTATAGTGGAGAATAGGTGAGCAGGCTCACATGGATCAGCATTGCTTACCCGTGGCAAAAAAGGAAATCAATGACTACAAGTACACAATTTGGCTTGTACTTTTCGGACGAATCAATCACCCCTGGAATGGAATGCAAAGAAAAATTCTCAACTTCCCCATCTGTAAGTAAAGTGAATATGAGTTCACTGAGGTAGATGCATTTATGCATTAATATAATCTCAACATTTATATCAACCTTTATTGAAGGGTACAAAATCTGATGGCAGCTTCAGATCATAACAAAATATAATATCCCTTTTGTAGGTCTCACCCTCTATAAAGGATGAAGGATGGGGAGTCATTCATAAAACGACACTAGACCTATTACCAAAGGTGTTTCTTGGCATTAAAACATTTTAGCAAATTCACAGAACCATATGAAACCCTCAATATAGAAATTTACTTTTATTCCAAAGTATGGGGCTGCAGCTCTTTCCAAGGAGAAATATGGAGGTGAATCAAAACATGTCACAACTGGATATTGCTGCGATAGATAGGTTCTATCAGTAGCTAAATGATATACATGGTAACATGTTTACTCGTCAAAATGCAGCCACTTGAAATATTCGCAACCACGTATTATATTTGCAGCAAATATGTGAAATTGCATATGTATGGTATAACATTGAATGGTCAGATTCAATTTAGTTGAGTTCATCTATGAACATGAAATCCCATTCGTTCAAAGAGGTAATTTAGAAAAGGACGAAAAGGCTGAGAACAAGGTGGTTCCATGAAAAACTTTCTTAAAAGAAAAACAAACTCCTTTGTTAAACATAACATCAAGGCTAGTCACCAATGTGTGCTTTTCTGCTGTATTGCTACACTTAGTGTTCCTACGTTGTTTATGCAAAATATTTAGGTCCAATATGTAGCAAAATAACAGGGGGTTGCTTTTGTGTTTTTGTACTTTTTTCCCTAAGGTTTTTATATGATTTCGTGGCGTATTCTCATGGGTGTACTAATGCGTACATCTAGAGTGCGCATGCATATTCCTTATTTTTTATGGCGCTTGCCAATGGTTTAGCCCCCTTAAAAAAAAAAAACATCTGATTCGTGGCATGCAAAACTCGAAAGCTGTATTTTAGGGTTCTTTGGTACCCATCAAAATTTCCCCAGAGTTAGAAGCGAAAGGAGCGGCTTCTTCACGGCTCCTTTTTGGGTCTGTAGCAGAGTAATATGGGATGCTGCAGATATTGCCAATGCTGTATACAGCCGAATAAGCATTTGAGATATATGTACATTTCGAGGTCAAGCAGCGGTGGTAATGGTGTGGAAATCGCTTTAGGGTTGTCATCCGATTTGGTTGGCGGCGGCATTGCCGCCACCTCCACCTTTCTACAGATCCGGCATTACCTTGTCTACACCTCCTCAAATTCCACCAAGCAAAGAAATGGTCTTTTGCAATCTTGTCTTCTGAGTGTCTATCTTCAGCCCGGCTCCTCTTATCGGAAATCCCAAAGGCTTCCCTTTAAGTTGGCATCCGCTTAGGGTTTGATTCTTGGGCACATTACATATTTGTGAAATTTTTAGTTTTTGCGTGTGTTAGGCATTGTTCCTTCACAAAATTGCTAATCGATTTGGATCCTTCCATGCTTATTGGATTCTAAATTCGTCAGGTGCTTCATTCGAGAATCTCCACTATTAGAGCATTTTGTATCATCTTCAGTTCACCTTAGAGGAGGGCCAAAATGACACAAGAAACTGTAGCGAGAACAGATCGACTGCTGGCTATGACACAAGAAGTCAAGTCGATTTTATTGTGAACTAGGTTGTTTGATGCAATTGATATGCCAAATTACCCGATTTTTCTTGATCCCGACATGCGGGGAAGGACTTAGATGATACTTGGGTAGGGACACTTGAAGAAAATTGCATGCATTGGCAAAGAAGGAAGGAACCGGCACTCCTCCGTGGAGGTTTGGTCACAAACTGTATTCTTTGTTGAAGATACGCTTGTCTTATTTGTTGGAATAAATGACCAAGGAATACGGCAATCTGATACATGGCTGTGTAAATGTGTTTTTGGACAGGAATTGTCCTGGCAGTTACTAGAGGTGGCAATTGCTCCACCAGCTCGTGGTGCTCATGCTGGTTGTTATGCTGGTGGTAAAAATGTTGTGATTTTTGGTGGAATTGTATCAAATGGAGTTAGATTGCAAGATACTTGGATTCTGGATCTATCTGCAGTGCCTCTATGTTGGTATGAGGTAACTGCAGCAGTGTCACCTTCATGGGTTGAACTGCAACACCCAGATGTTTATTCTGAGAATGATTTACCGTCCCCTCGTGTAGGGCACTCACCTTCGTTAATCTTTGGAGGTAGAGTTCTTGTTTTTGGTGGGGAAGATGCTAGGAGGTCTCGCAAGGGGGATCTATGGTTGCTTGTGAGGCAAACTGATTTAACCTATGTGGGCACAATTGATGGAGATGCATGATTTGTTATCGGACAGAACGGTGCTATATTGCCATGTAATAGTACAACTGATAGGCATAATACCGTCTCAAGGTGCCACTGAAGTGCAACATGCAGGTATCTCAATATTCCAAACATTATTTCAATCGCAGCAGAATCAGCGCCGTGACTGCACTATGTTGCATCCCGGTTATGGCTTCCTTTTCAGAAAACGCAAGTGAAAATGTTTCCTGGTATGTTTCTTCTTGTTTCTCTTGCGTATTTTATTCAATTCCACTTTGATATTAGGTAGTTGGCTTGTTTGAGCATAGAACCTATGTATCGTTGATTAAAGCATGTGACTCCTGCTGCCACGATTTATCTCCAAATCATCCTGCATGATGTTGGTCGAACCAATGGTTTGATCACGGCACCCTTGGTCCGATTGTTTTGCAGATCTATGGACCATTACCACGTCTTAAAGTTATGCAGTTCAGATTATGAGCCCATGGGGTGTTCATTGACTTCATCGTCGAGAATTCAGTTTAATCTTAAACTGCCAATAAGATTAAGTTTGATGCAAAGTACCAATCTAGTTGGTCTTTTTGGACAATTCCTAGGCATCTCCAAAACATTGTGCTTGTTTCCTAGACAATGGAGTTGCTACCATGCCATGCAGAAATTCCAAGGTTAGTCCTGTTTGAGGTGAAGTCTGAGACCATCCGGTTCTTTGGATTCAATTCCGGGACGTTTCTAAGCCTTTTTGTGTTCCTTGGTTTTGCCATATTACTTAAATCTCATTTGACTATTGAAAATTGGGATTTGTTACTATTGGAGGAACATAAATGGTAAATAAATTTCTTTGCATCCGGGTCAATTTTGGGTTGTTCATCCTCGCTATAAAATGCAGACAGTTTGTTGCATAACTTATTATTGAGATCGTCTATTCATTCCAGGAAATAGATCAAACATTGTTTTGACACTACATTTTCACTTGCAGCTGGATAGAGATTACATTTTCACTTACAGGCTTCTGTCCCGTAATTAGATTACATGCACAAGTGTTTCTCGTGTTAGTACATGCATAAGTGTTTGCAAAATTGGTACGTGAAGTTATGCCATCCTTAATGCCCAAAGGCCTTTATTAGGGCCCGAAGGGCCCAAAATTTTTTTATTAATATAAATATATAGCATAATAACAACCAACACATCAATACAATCAACATTAATTAACACAAACCATTATATCCAATACATTTAAATTAACATCTCCCTAAAACCCCCTTTGGTTTGGGTGCATATTCACACGGGGGGTTATGTAGGGCAGCGAGAGCCCCCAAAAATTTATAATACATGTACAAAATTAACACCATTAAGTACATTCCCTCAAACCTTATAGTATTTTATAAATCTCAATATACGGTATACAAAAACTTGTACATGCATACCCCACAAACGAGGATCGCTATGTATGGTCCAGATCAAGGAATAAAGGGCAAATATGCCTATCCGACAGCTCTCGATGCCCGGAGTAACCCCCCGTGTGAATATGCACCCAAACCAAAGGGGGTTTTAGGGAGATGTTAATTTAAATGTATTGGATATAATGGTTTGTGTTAATTAATGTTGATTGTATTGAATTACCAGTTGCCAAAAAACAGAAACCATGTAGTTTACATATTATATTGCCACCGTGAATGTAATTCTAGGCAAGAGGATAGGACTATCTTACCTCATAATGCCATCCCCGAATTAGGCCACCACTCTTCTAAAACAACACCAGAGATCAGAGCCATTAATAGAAGAGAACGTACCTAAAAATGTAAGGTACGTTAAAGTACTCCTTTCTTTTCCGAGTCCTGTAAACTAACTTTCCACAAGTCATAGCATGCAACATAAAGTCCCCTCAAAATATTTATAATTTTTTCCATGAATCTTGGCCGTCCACTTGTCTTGATCCTAGCCATTTTTTTTGACACCTCATCAATCTCCCCAATTTTGTCTTCTTCTCCCTTTAACAACTTTCGTCTTTTTCTATAACAGTAAGCACAATTTGGCCAAGGCCGTTAAATTGTAACAAGAAAACACAAATGTATCTGGACCCTTGATCTTCTCCCCCCATTTAGACCTTTAGAGTGTAATTCTTCTATGTTGACCGGAATTTGCCAAAAATACGGTCAACATCACGCCCAAACAAAAAGATGTGGCCGGTCCCCTCGGCCACCAACTTTAAGACTTTTCAAAATTTTGATACAATGTCTTCTTTGGCACAAAGAAGAGCCAACTGGGGGTTTTACGGGTCCCACCAAACCTATTAAGAAAATGGAGGTTTTAACGGACCCTCCAAAGCTATTCAAGATGATAATAATTTGGAGTTTTTAAGTGTACAACACCAAAATATAACTTGTAGTGTGTACATAAGCATACATCTATACTATGTAACAATACCATAATGAAATGTGCCATGAGAAAGATATAGAAAAGTAATGGTAGTATTAGGCCTTGGGGTAGGGCTCAAATGCAATGGGACAATAGTCTTAAAGAGATGGACACGCCCAAACAAAAATATATGGTGCAAAATATGTCAAGAATATAGATAGATAGATAGATAGATAGATAGATAGATAGTATTTTAACGTCACGCCACTAGGCAGCATCCAACTGGACATGTGACCACACACCACACTACATTGCTTGGTTGGGCCCTGCCCCCAACCACTTTACATTGCGTCTGTGGGTTTTGACACCCAACAGTTCAGAGTGCGATTCTAGGCATGGGGCCATTAAAGGGCAAGAGACAAAAAAGTGGTTCAAAAATAGCATGTGGCTAAGGAAGATAAACGTGGAAAAAATAAAGTGAAATAAAATATGATGGGAAAAGGAGGACGTGGCAAAAAGTAAAGAAAGGGCAAAAAATTTGTTGCTTCTTCTTCTTCCTGCTCTCGATGGCGGCAACGAGCAACAACTTCTTTCTTGATCTGATTCTCTCTCTTCCTCTTCTTTCTTAATCTGATATCTTTATTGGCTTGCTTTGCAGGTGGTTGGAGCAGAGTTATGGCGATAACAGAGGCAGCTACAGCAGAAAATACATGGCAATGGATTCCTTTGCAGATTCGGCAGCAGAAGAGCGGCTATGGATTCCTTTGCAGATTCGGCAGCAGAAGACCGGCTATGGCAGAAAATACATAGCGGCTATGGCGGAAGGCACCTCCGAATGTCTTCGCAGCTTCATCCTTTTGTCCATCACAGAGCACAGAGTGAGAGGTATCTTCTTTGTTTAGCACTGCGCAGAGAGCAAAAATGGTTTATGGATTCCAGAAGGGCTCAGCATTGGCAGAGTTGATGCAGCATATAGATTTGTCAAAACGGAGAACAGAGGCATTCTTTTCTTTCTTGCAGATCTGGTCAGAAGAACAACTATGGTAGCACGATTTTGGCATTTTGTTCAAGATAGCCACGAAAGAGGGTATGCAAGGAAGCAAAATATGGCTATGGTTTTAAAATAGAGTTTGCAAGGGCCTCATGATGGATTAGATATTCAGACCTTAAACTATAAAGCAATAAAGCGTACCTGACAATAGTGGATTCTCTCGAACCAAATGAGCAAGAAGGGCAGAATCAAGCAGGCTAGAAGGATTTTTCAAACAAAATGCCTTTGGCGAAGGTCATGGGCTGATGGCGCAGCCCACAGGCTATGGTTTTGGCGTCGCTTCAGTCTGAGATATCTCCCTCCTCGGGTGTCCGCTACATGCGATTCTTGGTGTGTTGAAAAGCCTGCGCAGTGAGCTTTCCAAAGTATATGGCATCAGGTGACTTTCTTGCTGCTTCGATCCCGGAATTGGGATCATCCATTTCCGCCGCCATGATCACCACCGCCAATATGCATTCTTGCTCGCAATTTTCTTCCTCTTCGGCCTCTCCAGTGCTATCTCCTAATTCTCGTCTCAATCCACTTGCATATGCCCCTGCGTCTATGGATTTTCAATTCCCTCCTCTCTATGGCATGTACTTCTTTTGCTTCTGCCTCTCTACCTCCTCCCTCGAAAACCCTTCGGGGCGGGGGTTTTTTAATCCGGGTAGTAATCCGCTTGCTGCGCTTTTGTATTGGGTCCCATAGACCGATTGGTCTCCGTGGACGATAAAAATACCTTCCTTCCTTCCTTCCTTCCTTCCTTCCTTCCTTCCTCTGCCTCAACTTCTTCGTCTCTTGCTCCCCATCCTCTTCAAGCCTCTTAACGTCTCCTACTCTTCCCTCTGCTCCCTGGTCTGCCCCTAACACTGTTGCTCGAGTCGCACAAATGTGTTTCAGTGATTGGATTAAGCCTGACACGACATCTGGTGTATGTTCTGCTTGTATTGCTGCTGCGGTGTCCCTTATAGTGGAGAATAACAAAAGAGAGGTGTCTGAATATATGAAAGAGCTGCAGGGTCTTGAAGATCGAATGGATGTTCAACTGCCTCCTGATAACGTGTTCTATGAAGCAGAGGTGTGTTCTGGTGCCTTCACTCAGGCTGGTGTCTCGGTTGTGGAGATAGATCATAGTGTCCACTTGCAAAGTCTACACAATCTAGTGTCCCATGCAGTGGTGTGTCATTTTACTAGTCAGTTCCTTGATCTCAAGAGGATGGAATTTTGGTTGAAGCAACATCTGCAAAAGTTGGGATTGCTCCGCATGAGTCCTTAAAAGTTTTGGATAGGAAAACAATTATTTCTTAGTGATGTTCGGGTCACCTATTGCTGTTGATAAACTAGTGGAACGTGGAGTGGATCCTTTGTGGGGGCATTATCTCTTATATCAGGTATACACCCCTGGATTTCTTCCTAATAAGTCTGGTGCACGTCATACGCCATGCTAGTTTGCATTGGAGGACTTCCCAATTGAGTTGCAGGTTTCAGATTTCTTGGTCTCCATTGCCAATGGATTAGGGTTGCACCTTGCTCATTCCATTGCCAATGGTCCTCGTCTTTGTATTTTTCCTTTCTTCTGAGGCTTCCCTCCCAAAGTCTGTGGTTGTTAAAAGTGGTCCACTCTTTTTTAAATACAAATTATCTTTGTTTAATGGCCTAGAGCTTGCCAATATGTTTCCTAATGTTGAGGCATTCTCTACTTATCGTTTGCAGAGACCCTCCATTCCCATCCCTCCTCCTACTTCTGTCTCCTCTACTTCTACTTCCCATGCTGCCATCCCTACTCCAACTGCTCCTGAACATGTCCTTGCCATCACCCTTCTTCGTCTTCTACCCTAGCCATTGGCACAACCCCCCCAACCCATAATTGTCTTTCTTCTGACCAGCAAGAGAGGCTAGACATGATTGCACGCAAGCAAGAGCGCATTGAAGAAGAATGGTCCATTGCTCGCATGGAAAAAAGCCGCTCGGAGGAGGAATAACTTTGCACAGCTGCTCGGAGGAGGAATAGATTTGCACCAAAGCCCTCTGCATCTGCTTCTCCTAACCCTGTTGAACCACCACTCCTCACCACTGTTATTACGCGTCCAATAGCATTGCAGCCACATTGGGATGATCAAGTGGATACTGAGTCTCATATACATGTTGATATGGACTTAGAACATCTTCCACATCCACCTGATCAATGAAGTTACTCTCCTAGAATGTGCGGGGTTTGCCTCCTCCCCTACTAAAAGGAGTAGGTTGTCCATGGCCCTGGCTAGGTGGGACTCAGACTTCATATGTTTGCAAGAGCATAAATGCAAGAAAGAGGATGCCCACAAAGTTGCTGCAGTAATCAATAGCAGTACAATGTTCTTGTGGCGGCCTCAGACTCGGCAAAGGTTGGTGTCCTTACAGCATGGAGGAGGACTATTGCAGTGTCATTTACTTAGGTCGACAGATTTGGCCGATGGATCATAATCAAGTGGTTTGATAAAGGGACAAGAATGGGGATTGGTTAATGTGTATGTGCATAATCGACCACATCAGAGAGGCACATTGTGGGCTTCTTTGCGATCCAAATTACTAAGGTTAGGCACCCCTGTTGCATGGATCATGGTGGATGATTTTAACATGGTTGAGCTTGAGCAAGATAGATGTGGCAGAGGCACAGACATAGTACAAAACTTTGAACGGGAGCAATGGCATCGCTTAATGCAAGATTGTGGCTTCATAGAAGTTGACAGTCCCTCAAGTTTTACTTGGTGTAATGGCTGGTTGGGTGGTGGTAGAGCATATGTAAGACATGATAGAGGCTATTATAATGCTTTGGTAGCAACCCTGTTGCCTGCTTTTCATCATGAGAACCTGTTAAATACTGTGATTTCTGACCATAATCCACAGTATTTCTCTTGCTTTCATACTGTGGCGTATGCTGCATCTAAGACATATTTCAAGCTGAACACATTTTTCTTGAAGGATGAGGAATCTCTGACAGGATGTAGGTGGTTCATTTCTTTCTCTCGGCACAGGGGCATGGCAGGTGTTGTTGATGCTCTCGCTCCTGTGAAGTCTTTAGCTAAAGGTTGGTGTCGTGAGCGGGCTTCTGCTAACAGGAGCCTTTTTGCTGGCTCTTTATCAACAATTTGAGGCATGCAGGCCTGTTGTCCCGTCAGATGGTCGTGTGGAGAAGCAAATTATGTGTAGCATTCGGCATATGGAATCTGAACAGGTGCACTTTGCTCGCATTAAAGCTGGATTGCAATGGTTCAAGGAGGGAGACTGGTGCACATGTTTTTTCTTCAGAGCTGCCAAAACAAGAAAGCTTGCTGCATCTCTTCAATCTCTGCAGATTCAGGATGGGCTTGTTGTTTCAGATCCAACTGAGCTTAGAGGCTTTTTGTACAATCACTTTTCTGCTTTCTTCACTGCTCGGTGTTTTCCCTTTCAGTCAGATTTTCAAGCGGCTTTGCTTGCTAAGGTTCATCCTATAGTCACCAATGAGCAAAGGGCCACTTAGAGGCTGAGATCAGCCAGCATGATTTAGCTGAGGCCACATTTTGTCTCAAGAGGGGCAAGTGTTCGGGTCTTGATGGTATTCCGGTGGAATTTTTCCAAGAGTATTGGGATTGGCTTGGTGCAGATATGTATGATGCTTTCCGGGATTAAAAAAGATAGAGGCAACTGGACAAAATCCTCAACTCTGGTTGTATCTCCCTTATTCCAAAATGTAAGGATCCCTCTTCGATTTCAGATTGGCACCCCATCATCTTGTTGTCCTCAGTGTACAAGATCTTTGCTAAAGCTTTTGCTCAGATGCTTTGCGGCGTGCTTACTGAGTCCATCTTTTCCACACAGTCAGGTGTCTTGCCTCGTCGGTGTATTTTGCATAATGTGGCAGCAGCATATGAGGGTCTCTATTGGGCTAGAATGCATGGTTACCTCATGGTATACTTAAACCTGGACTTTGCAAAAGCATATGACAGTGTTGACTGGAGTTTCCTAGAGCAGTGCCTCTTACGTCTTGGTTTTGGTACCCAGTTCGCAACAGACGTTATGAAACTTCATTATTCTGCTCATTCTTCAGTTTCTTTTTCAAGGCGAACCATCGACATTTCTTCAGGTGGGCCGTGACATTCGCCAGGGCTGTCCTTTGGCACCGCTGCTTTTTACAATTGTAGCAGAGATTCTTTCTCAGGTATTCTCTCTTGCAGTGCAGGAAGGCATCTTGCATGGTCTTCCTATGAATAATGGTTCACAAGAGATTTGTAATTAGTACGCAGATGACACTTTCTTGTTCTTAATGGTTGATGAGCAGAATTTGCAGAATGCCATTTCCTTGTTGGACAGCTTCTCTTTGACTTCTGGTATCTTTCTGGGATGGCAAAAGTGTACTGCCTTGTGGGCCCAGTGCCATCTTCTGTGGTTGCATTTCCATGGAGGGTTCTTCCTCACGGGAAGGCAAGTAGGCTTCTGGGCATTCCAATAGGTATACACCTCTCATCTGGAGACACGCGGGATGCTATTATTAAGGGGTTGGAAAGGCATTTGTTCTGGTGATCCACGGCTTAGTTATCCATGGCTGGCCGCGTAACTGTGGCAAAGTCAGTTCTCAGTGGTACACATGTCTATATGGCATCCATCTTGCTGGCACCGCAGACAAAGATGCAGCTCATTGTTCGTACTGTCAGGAACTCTATCTGGGGTGGCACTGAAGAAGGAGTTGATGTTAAAATTAGTTGGGCAAAGTGCATTATGCCTAAACTTTGTGGGAGGCTGGGGATGATTCACTTTCTTCTCCAGAGCAAGGTGCTAATTTCTAAGTCATACGGCAGATTCTAAATAATGCTGATAACTCTCCAGACCTGCGTCTCATTCACCAGTCTTTACAGATGTGCATTTCCTTTGGCTATCCATCCATTGAACCACTCCTCCCATGGGCATTATTCTATCCACTTTCTCCATATCCTAATGCATCTCCTTTCCTCAAGGGGTTGCTAGCTGCTTGGGAGACTGTGCACACTTTGTTTCAGTTCCATCCAATGGCCCATACAGATCCTACAGCCAGTTGCTGATGGATCCGTTTGGGTGATGGTCAGGCGGATTGTCCCCTGGTCTCTTCTATCCATCCATTGACGCAACGTCGATTGCGAGCAGCGGGTGTGCTCACAGTATCTGCATGGTATAGTGAGACAAGATCGTTGACGTGGAATGAGTTCAAATTGAAGTTCCTCGATCGTTGGGACCGTGGCATTTGGGAAAAAGTAGCTGCTACTCTTCCTCCACATCCATAAGATGTGGCTCCCCAACTTTGGGTAGTTCATGGCAGTGTTAAGGAGCAGCACCTGCAGCACCTAGTGCACTCGATATATGTGGTCCCGCTTCATCCTGAAGTGTTGCCTCTATCGCCAAAGTGGTCTTCAGTTATCCCTAAGCCTCATCCAAAAGCAGTCTGGCGATGGGTATGGGATAAATTGCTCCATTTTAAGCTATCTATCTTATGGTGGCAGATCATTCATAGATGCGTGCACACTGTTGTTCATAGATTTTGTCCAGAAGTCTCTGTGATCTGCCCTCTTTGCATGCAGAGGAATGAGACAATTGAGCACTGCTTTTTCTTGTATCACCATGTTCGACTTGCTTGGCAATGGCTTTTGAGCCTTTTCCATTGTGACCTGAATAGTCAGCAGGTTCTATTATCAGTCTATCCTAGTCTTTGGGACAAGTTGGCAAAGAGAACTTTCCATTTAGCATTTGTTTGGATCATCTGGTCCATCTGGAAGAGACGAAATCTCCTCATCTTCAAGGGACGGGTCTTTTCAGATACCCAAGTGCTTAGGGATGCTCGTAGTCACATTGTAAAGGCGTACAAGTATTCTTCCGTAAAGGATGACGTCAAGAGTGTCGCTTGAGAACGATATCTTCAGATTCAGACTTACCCATAGCAAACAGTTGTGCTCCCGGTGATATGTATTCTCTGCTTTTCTGTGTTATGTATGTGATGTGTGGTGTTGCTCTAGTGCACATCTTCTCCACTGGGTTTTGAGACCCCATGTACTCTTTGTTTTCTTTTGAGTAATAAAGGTCCACGTTCATCAAAAAAAAAAAAAAATGCCTCTACAGAAAGTAAGGTAACAACTCAGACCACAAGCTTTGTAGGTAACAACTCAAGCCACAAGCTTTGAAGGTAACAACTCAAGCCACAAGCTTTGAAATGTTTTTTGCACAGCACCAAACTGATCTCGGGGAAAACATGATCTCGGTAGGACCTCCAAAATAATAACAGATTTCCCCACATCCCCATCATTCGACCTCAAAGGCAAGGATTGGAATCAAAACTTGGTGCTGCTGCAAAAGAAAAGAATGTGGAAATAAGTAGGGAAATATGAAGAATAGGAAAATATAGAGAATGAAACAATATAGAGAAGAATAATGGAAAAGATGTAGGAAAATAAATGGAGTGCACCACTTTATTCAAGAAAATAAAGTAACACAAAGCTTCAAGACATCTTGCATGGGGAAAGAGGCATGCCACACCATCTTCCCAGGGCTGCCACCCTTGCTCCATGTGAGATTCTAGAGCCCAAAGAGAGAGGAGGAGGACAAGTCCCCTCAAAATATTTATAAATTTTTCCATGAATCTTGGTTGTCCAATTGTCTTGATCTTAGCCCTTCTTTTTGACACCTCATTAATCTCCCCAATTTTATCTTCTTCTCCCTATTAAAACTTTCGTCTTTTTCTATAACAATAGCACAATTTGATCAAGTCCATTAAACTGTAACAAGAAACACAAATGTATCTGGACCCTTGATCTTCTCCCCCCCATTTACACCTTTAGAGTGTAATTCTTCTATGTTGACTGGGATTTGCCAAAAATCCGGTCAACAGTCCCAAAAACCAATGATTTGACCAAAAGACAGAGAGCCCCAAAACCATAGAGGCTTCATCGAAGGACAAATCACCACAAAAAACCCTGTTGAAAATCCATAAAAATCCATAAATAAAGACCCAAACAAAGCCCACGAATTATCTGTAGCTAATGTCATGGACCTACAAGAAAACTACAATACGGAACTCAAAATACTCGGAAGAAGAACCAGAAATCTATATAGGACACAATATGTGCATAGGTGCAAGGGCGTAAGAGAGCAAGAAAACTCGAAAAAAATGGTTCACAACTAGCGTTGAACCAGAGTGATGAATCTTATGTTGAAGGCCCTTTTATATACTAGCGAGGAAGCCGATTCCAGATGCTGTAACTTTCTGGAAACCTAGGGAATATTCTAGAAAGTTCTGGGGGGGTTAACACTTTGGAAGATTCTAGGATATATCTGTATAATTACAGGTGATGACTATATACATGTAATATATGTAGGATCAGCACACCACCTCCCTCCACAATGGCGATGAGTCGTCGGAACTGGACCCGAAGTATTTGGACTCATCTTATTGGGTAATGCCGATGGAACTCAACAACTTTATCAGAAGGCTTAATCGGATTCTCATAGGTGTGATCACTTGGAGAGTGTCCTTCTCAATTGTACAAAGTAATATAGAGGTTATCGAAGGAGCTTAGAGTCCAAAATTTTTCGAACCTCGAATTCTTCATGATCATCAATGTCAACTGGAGGAGGCAGTAGAGGAATCCGATCTTAAAAGAAATTGGACATGTATGGCTCCAACAATGAAACGTGAAATACGGGATGCAGGCGAACAGATGGCAGGAGCTTGAATCGAAACACATCACCATTGATCTAATAAGGACCAAGACGATGATAGTCAAGCTTGTTGTAGGGAGAAGCCAGGCAAGATCACCTATGGAAAGGAGGAACTTTCTGACGATGTAAATTAGCATAACGTCGATAGCATCACTGAGCCTTAAGAAGATGATGATGGAGCTTTGATTGTTGTTCATGGAGTTTCTTGAGTTGAAATTATGTTCGTAAAAAGATTGACAGAATCATAACCAGAAGCAGTAAAAGACTAGCAAGAATGATGCTCTGAGTTCAGAAAGAATGAGGTATGACTAGTAGAAGCATGTACTGAGCTATTTTAAGCAAATTCAACTAGTGGAAACTAATTGTCCAAATTGTCACGTTGATAATTGATAAAGCATCTCAAATATTGCTCCAATGTCTGATTAGCACGTTCTGCCTACCCATTATTTTTTGGATGATGACTAGAAGTCAAGGAGCACTCCATATACAAGAGCTCCAAAAGCCGCTTCCAGATTCTGGCGACAAACTTGAAGGCCGCGACTATTAATAATAGTATCTAATATACCATGAAGTCTTACCACTTCATGAATAAGCAAATCAATTGTTTTCTCGCTTGTGATGGTGGTTGTGTGTGACGATCATATGGTAGGTTCATGACACCGTGCTGTGAACAATAGGCGTGGATGATATGGCCTGTATGATATGGGATAAACCCTTGGAAAGGTTGGAGCCTATTGAATAACAATTTCCACGAAGGATTTGCCCTTTTGATGTGTTGGTTATTACTAGAGGTGGTACCAAAGCTAAGGTTCAATTCCTCGTGGCAACATTGGTGTGTTCCACATGCTTGAGGGCAAGAAGCTCGGGGAAGGGAAATAATTGAGTGTATGTATGGAATGGTAGCTACCGCATAGGCAGACTGCATGTTCTGAGGCATGTGATGTGTCTATTGCTGTGTCATGGTGTGAGACCACACTGATACGCTGATTTAGTTGGACGATTGTACTAGAGGATCAAGAGCACGAAAGATATCTTTCTGGGCCTGTTGGTTTAGACGAGCTTGAGCAGGAGCTTTCTAAGTTGACGTTGTTGCAGAACGCGTGGAGAATAATGCATATTGGGAGGCCTTGTTTGCCATTGGCAACCCAAAGTTGATAAGCCATGAGATGTACTGAGGTTGTTTGCTTCGTACCTAGAAGTTGTACTTGAGGAAGTTGACGCGTAACAGTGGCATGACCCCATTCATGGCAATTTTACGCTGAGCTTTGGTTGGATGAATGGAGCTCGTGAAGATTGACGTTGTTGTTGAGGTTGTGAATGCTGCTGATATTGATGTTGCATATTTTAGGGTTGGTAATAAAGGAGCTCGTGAAGATTGGGTTGCTGTCGTGAGGTTGCAAATGTTGCTTCTATTGTTGTTGCAGATTTTGGGGTCGGTAATATGACATTGGAGTCGACAATGGAGGTGTAGTTTGTATTTGAAAGACCATTTTTTTACGAAAAGTTGTGGGATGAGTGTGCGCTCACTCTTCTGTATTGTGATTGCACATGTTGCAGCATTTACAATGAGGAAGACCATTTTGTGAGAATAATGTCAAACAATTTTCAATCAATCTTATTTCAACAATGAATAACGTCTAGACCATAGAAAATTTGCTCTTAATCAACTTTGTCTTGCATATGATTCCACAAATTTTATTTACTCAAGTCTCCACAAATATACTAGTTCAATCACTCAACAAAGTCATTCTAGTAACTTCAATTCATTGAAGATAAAATCAATGAATAATCTCCATGTAAATAAACCCTTACCTTCTCGACTAGTTTTTCAATGCACACAACTGCTACTAGGGAATGAACTGCGACCAAGTGATCGGAATACCAAATCGATCTTTCATCTTGGATTAATATAGGGCAGTTCCGGCGGTGATGGAACCGCCCTGCTCTTCAGGGACCACGTCTTCTACAGGATTCCATATCTGCACTTGTTTCTATTTTTCAAATGAACTCTTGCCTCCAATCTGCTCGATGCCGTTATTATCCAAATAATAATAAAGGTTAACTTAAACCATTAAACAAGCGTCGACCTTAATTTCAACCATAGGTTACAATATGAATATCCCATATTCACATTATTTGAATAACCGTAGGTACTCTTATTGTCTTCACTGCTTATCCCAGGTTCTCAAGTCTACTGCAACTAAGGATTTCTCTTCTGATCTTCATAAGCACTTATGTTCTCAATACCACAGTGTTACCTCTGTCAAACTTTAGCTTCTGCCAATTGGTCAACCAATTTAATTTCTGCATATGTGAATACCTGCTAAAGTTGTGAACTGAACAAACTCTCACATTCCCCTTTTTTTCAGATCACAACTTTGAAATATCTCTGCAGTTCAACATAGCAATTAATTGCTGAAACCTGGCATTACTTAAAGACTTTGTTAACACATCTGCAAGCTGTTCCTCAGACCTGACATACTCAACCTGAATCAAGAATTTTCTCACCATATCTCTAATAAAATGTAATTCCATTTCTATGTGTTTTGTCCTTTCATGTAATATAGGATTCTTGGTCATGGCTATACAACTTTGATTATCACAAAATAATTTTGTACCTTCTTTTTGAAATAAGCCAAGTTCTTTCAAAAACCTTCTGCACCAAACTATTTCTTTTGCTGCAAGTGTTGTTGCTGCATACTCTGACTCTGCAGTGGATAAGGCAATTGATGATTGTTTCTTGCTTCTCCAGCTAACTGGACCTCCTCCAAGCATTAGTATATAACCTGAGGTTGATTTTCGCTCATCTTGATCTCCACACCAATCTGCATCACAATATGCCTTTAATATTAGATCATTTGAGTAAAAAACTATACCAGTATTCTTTGTTCCCTTTAAATATCTCAATACTCTTTTAGCTGCCAGCCAATGTGCCTTTCCAGGATCATTATTGTATCTGCTAAGAACATTTACAATGTAGGCAATATCAGGCCTTGTGTTGTTGGCTATGTACAATAAACTTCCCACTAGTGGCCTATAAGGAATTTCTAATATCTCTTCTCGTTCTTTATCTGTCTGTGGACAAAGTCTTTTTGAAATCTTCATTCCTGGTACAACTGGTGTTTTAGTAGAGTTACATTCTGTCATTTTGAATCTGTCAATCACTGTATCAATATATTTTTCCTGAGAAAGTGTAATCCTTTTGGTTTTCCTGTCACGTGCAATTTCAACTCCTAAAAACTGTTTTAACTCACCTAAGTCTGACATTTGGAATCTTTCCTTCAATATATTCTTGCATTTGTCTAAGATCATTGTGCTGCTAGCTGCCATGATGCAATCATCTACATATAATCCCACTATGCAATACTCTTGCTCATCTCTGAAGAAATACACATTACCATCATACTTTAGTGCTTCAAAACCCTGTTCTCTTAGGTAATTGTCAATGCATTTGTTCCACTGTCTAGGTGATTGCTTCAGACCGTACACTGCTTTCTTTAGTCTCCATACTTTGTTTTCACCTTCCTCAAAACCAGGAGCCTGTTTCATGAAAATTTCTTCTTCTAAATCTGCATTTAAAAAGGCTGTGCTAACATCCATATGATGCAGCTCTAGATCATAAGCATTTGCCATAGCAATTATCATTCTAACACTTGTTAGCTTAACCACTGGAGAATAGGTCTCTTCATAGTCTATTCCTTGTTTTTGAGAGAACCCCCGAGCCACAAGTCTCGCCTTATACTTAGTACTTCCATCTGCATTTAGCTTTAGCTTATAAACCCATTTGTTTCCAACAATATTTTGATTCTTAGGCATTTCGACCAATTCATAGGTTTCAGTTCTGTCAAAGGCATTTATTTCTTCTTCCATTGCTTTTCTCCACATGTTTCCATAAGCTATTTATGGCATCCTCAAAAGTTTCAGGAATTCCATTCTCCAAAACCATTAATGCTTCACTTCTGATTTCTTTGTGCAACCTGCTGCTTTTACCACCCTTTTCTCTCCCATAATCTTCAACATTTATGTTTAAATCCTCATTTAACCTTTCTCCTTCTGTTTTCCTTCTTCTGTGCACTACTCTTTGATCTTCAAGAGTATTTTCTAGGTCATCTATAATATTCTGATTTTGTTCAATCTCCTTTTTTTCTTCATCTTCATCACTGTCACTTTCAATATTCTCATATTTTAATTCTCGTGATGGTTCCCTTAACTCGTCTTCCTTGTTTTGCTTCTCTTCTACCAGAGATTTTGTTATTTCAGTTTGCATAGGCTCAATATTTATTCCCATGGGCTTGTATAATTCTTTTTCAACAAATTCCACATCTCTGCTGACCAAAATTTTCCTGTTTGCAGGGTCATATACCCTATATCCCTTTGAGTGATCATCATAGCCTACTAAGTAAGTAATTAATGATCTATCATCAAGCTTTAACCTTTTTTCTTCAGGTATATGGGTATAAGACAAGCATCCAAATGCTCTAAATTTTTCATAATTTGATTGTTTTCCTGACCATAATTCATCTGGACTTTTTCCTGCTAGTATCTTTGTTGGTAATGTATTCTGTATTATCACAGCTATCTTGACTGCTTCTTCCCATAAGAAATTAGGTAGCCCAGAATGTTTCAGCATTGCTCTAACAGCATTTAGAATGCTTTTGTTTTTTCTCTCAGCTATGCCATTTTGCGGAGGGGTATAACTGCAAGTATACTGTCTTTTTATTCCATTCTTCTGACAATAAGTTATAAACTTTGCTGACATGTACTCTCCTCCTCTGTCTGATCTCACACATTTGATCCTTTTACCTGTAGAACATTCAACCTCTGCTGCAAATATTTTGAAAGCCTCAAAGGCCAAGTTCTTACTTCTTAAGCAATAAACTCTTGTTTTTCTACTGTAGTCATCAATGAAAGTTATAAAGTATCTCTTACCTGATATTCCTGTTACGTTCAGTGGTCCACAGAGGTCTGTGTGCACAAGCTCCAAGGTCCCTTTAGCTCTCTCCTTCGATCTTGCAAATGGCAGCCTGCATTGTTTACCCAAGATGCATCCTCTACATGTGTGGTCAGTCACTTTAGTATTTGAGCTTTGTATTAACCCTTTGCTTATTAAGTACTCAATGTTTTTCAAATGTGTATGACCAAGCCTCTCATGCCAACATAATATATCAGGAACAGTTATGTTTATGCTGTTCAAACAATGAGAGTTTATCCCAAACAAATTGCCAACACGTTTCCCTAAAAATTTCACTTTATTTCCTTCAAAAACCTTACATTCAAGTTGCTCAAATACAACTTTAAAACCCATGTCAACAAGTTGACAAACTGAAATCAAGTTTTTGACTAAACTTGAAACACATAACACATTTTGCAGATTTACTGCTTTCCCTTCAAGATCAAACAATTCTAAAACTCCTACTTCTTCAATCCTTTGCAAACTCCCATTTCCGACTTGTACATGTCCTCCATTGTTGCTTTTGCACTCATTTAACAAACTTGATGAGCGAGTTATGCCCTTTTCAGCTCCTCTATCTAAAACCAGGAGATTGTTATCATCAACATTAGAACAAGCAACAAAAGCTTCAGAATTTCTTACCTCATCATCTGTTTCTGAAGTTCCTTCTTCCAATTTAACCTCTTCAGCCATATTTGCTTCAGAAGCACTCTTTCCTCTTCCCCTACCTCTCCCTCTTGTATTAGAGAATCTTCCTCCTCTGCCCTTGCCTCTAGAATTATCTTTAGGAGTGGAACAAGTTGAGGCATAATGACCCCTGCCACCACAGTTGTAGCAGCTTATCTCTTTGGTCAGATTTGGACAATTTACTTTAATGTGACCATGCTGGTTACAATGAAAACAAGGTCCAATTCTGCCTCGACCTTCCCCTTTATTTTTTTCCTTTTGTAAACAAAATTTGACTTGCTTCTTTATCATCACCAACTTTACTCTGCTCTATTTCAGTTTTCAACATCCTCTCAGCTTCTTCTCTGGTTCTAGCTATTGTTCTTATGAAAACAGAAATGTTACCTAGACTTGTCACACCTCTGGAAATTGCCAACACTTGCTGCTGCTGTGAATAAGTCACCCCTGCACCCTCAAGGTCTGCAATTATATTTCTGCAAAAACTCATTCACATTGCTTTTGTCAACCAGTTTCAGCCTTCTCAATTCATTCTCTAATACATCGATTTGTGAAGAAGTTTTTTCTTCATACTGCATCAGCATATACCTCCACATTTCTCTGGGATGTTTCCCTCTTAATTTCAGAACAATTCCTGAACCTACTTTGCTCATAATTATTCCTTGAGCTTCACGTACCTTTGCTTGATTTTCACTGCTGCCTCCTACTCCAGAGGACACACTGATTCCTTTTCCATCACCTTCAGCTGCACTCTCACCTTCTGTTGATGAACTTCCTTCTTCAACAACATTTGAAGACTTGTCTTCAACACCCTTAGCTACTACACTAACTGGTTCAATAATATCCCATAAATCCTCCACCTGTAATACATGTTTTATTTTTTCTTTCCAAACCTGGAACCCTGAGTCTCCCTTGAATACTTCAATGGCATTCAGTAACCCTGCACCAAAACGGCTAGACATTTTTCTAGCTCTGATACCAATGTGAGAATAATGTCAAACAATTTTCAATCAATCTTATTTCAACAATGAATAATGTCTAGACCATAGAAAATTTGCTCTTAATCAACTTTGTCTTGCATATCATTCCACAAATTTTATTTACTCAAGTCTCCACAAATATACTAGTTCAATCACTCAACAAAGTCATTCTAGTAACTTCAATTCATTGAAGATAAAATCAATGAATAAGCATTAAGCAAGTAAACCATTGTCTTTCTCCTTATAATTCATTGAAGATAAAATCAATGAATAATCTCCATGTAAATAAACCCTTACCTTCTCGACTAGTTTTTCAATGCACACAACTGCTACTAGGGAATGAACTGCGACCAAGTGATCGGAATACCAAATCGATCTTTCATCTTGGATTAATATAGGGCAATTCCGGCGGTGATGGAACCGCCCTGCTCTTCAGGGACCGTGTCTTCTACAGGATTCCATATCTGCACTTGTTTCTATTTTTCAAATGAACTCTTGCCTCCAATCTGCTCGATGCCGTTATTATCCAAATAATAATAAAGGTTTAACTTAAACCATTAAACAAGCATCGACCTTAATTTCAACCATAGGTTACAATATGAATATCCCATATTCACATTATTTGAATAACCCTAGGTACTCTTATTGTCTTCACTGCTTATCCCAGGTTCTCAAGTCTACTGCAACTAAGGATTTCTCTTCTGATCTTCATAAGCACTTATGTTCTCAATACCACAGTGTTACATCTGTCAAACTTTAGCTTATGCCAATTGGTCAACCAATTTAATTTCTGTATATGTGAATATCTGCTAAAGTTGTGAACTGAACAAACTCTCACACATTTGATAAATTGCACTCATTAGCGAGATGTTCTTGATATTGATAGATGCAACATCAAATTTGGCTTCATTGAGTTGTGAACATTATTAGAGCTGCAAAGATTTTTAAGGAACAAGGATCGGTTACATGAAGATAAGATCTATGAGAAGGACATCACGGAAGGAACACATTGATTGAATGGCTGATCAGTTCAATGGCCTGTTCCAAGGCCGTGGGTCTTAACTATTCAGTCATGAGATGAATAGTAGGAGGTAGACCTTAAAGAAACCATGCAAGAATCTAGTTCTTAGTGGAATATTCTTTGAGCTTGCTAATAATAGTGATAAGAAAATGGTCAGAAAGTCTCGTGCAAACTTTGTGGTCTCTTGTTGCATGCCATTAGGTTGCTTTAGGAGTTGTTGATAGGGAATAGGCGAGAAATGCTAATTTCATTTATATCCAGCTTTATTTTCAATGACTTTTATTGGTCATAAGCCACTGATGTGGAGCACCTCACAGTGTGGTGAATAAAATATGAAATTTGATTTGCGGCTGTGAATGTCCATTGAGAACTGTGAGGGCCTCAAATTCTTCGACATGATCTTCAGCAGTCTGATCTTAATTGCACTTGTCTTTAAAAATTTCAAAGATGGGACAAGAGAATTTAAGATTGAGACTTGTAACACTAACCGAAGTTGGGGGGGAGGGGGGGATTTCCATGAGCTTGAGTAGCAACTGACCGAAATGGTACTTGAGGAGGTAACGGTGTGTGAGTGAAAAAGTAGGCGATGAACCTTGAGCAGTAAACGTAGGGCCTGAAAAATTAGCAACTGCAGAGGTAGCAACAGGTGATTGAGTTTGATGATTCGCAAGGAAAACACTCATATTGAAGCCAAAGGGTACGGCAAAAGAAGGTGCTTGAATGTTAGGAGTTTGAACTTTTGGATTTCCATCTTCGTCAATTTAAAGATCTCTTATGTGATAGATATTAACAAGAGCGTGAAGGGATGGGGAAGGTTGATATTCATTGACATAAGTAGGACGAAAAGAAATCTGAGGAAAGCCCATATTATAGTGTGAGAAGACGGTTGAGAAGGATGCAGAGATTATAAAGATGGAAATGTAGGTGCTTTTGAAAGTTTGAAATAACTGTGGAGAAAGACCACGAAGTGGACTTGAGGTGCAGGCGAAGGCGGTTGAAACCTAGTGCAAAAATTTAGTGGGGATTGTGGATGAGAGAGAATAAGAGGCGTAGGAGGTTTGAATTACACACGAAAGCCTGGATGACCACCTTCAATATCATAATCTCCCAAGAAGGGTTCATAGCTAGCTTTCCTACGTTGTTGCATTCAAGACTAGCTGTAGTCTATTGAAGGAGTTCTTCCTGAGTGAAATCACTATAAGACATAATGAATTGAAATAGAAAAAAGTAAAACCCGACAGTGGTGACAGTGTTTGGGGTCTTGGTCGGGTTTTGGAGAACCAGTAAGACAGCCCTCTATGAGGACACTTGAATCTAACAGTTAAATTCTGATGATAAAATGTCGTCCAGGATTTTGCAAAAGAACTAAGAAACGGAGTACAAAATTGAAAAAACAATGGCATTCAAAAAATTGCCAGTAAGTGAAGCAACAACCGACTCTCAAAATCTCTACTGAAGAAGCTGAGCGGTTGACCTAACTGTGGCAGTTACGCATCCTTGAATAGGTTCGTGTCAAAAGACCGTGGTCCATCTGAGCAAAATAGGCACGCCTTAAGCCCTTGGCAACTCAAAAGAGCAACGGTCATACAGTAGATGCCATAATTCATGAGGCATGAACTATCACGCCTTGAACGACATGATAAACTACCACGGAGGACACATGCCAAGGGGTCGTGGCGTCCTCATTCTGAGGTATCCCTTGGTCTTTTCTTGCTCACTGTTGGTGATTTTGTGGCAGAGGCAGATCCTATGTACCCTTTCCTTGAGGCTCCTTCCCATATCTCATAAATAGTCCTATGACTTTGGACACAAGACTAACACACATTTGGGGTTTGTAGTAGTGAGAAATTTGGGCAGGACTTCCAAAGAGAAAAGCCTTCAACATGAGGAACTTGATGACCGCGGCTATGAGGGCAGCTATCACCAATATAAATGGCAATCAAATCATTTCGGATTGTAAGTGCATCAGGAGTAGAAAGGTCGAGTGTTGGGGTAGCATCAACGAGAAAACCAGATTTAATCATATCTTCAAACGCTTATAGAGGTTTAAAATATATAAGAATTACATATACAAGGATAAATAAATTCAAGAATATCATATATTGGATAGAAAAAAGCCCCACACTCTAAGGATTTTAAAGATTTTTAATGTGTTTTATATGAAATATGTTATTAAATATTTTCTTCAAATTTTTTAAAAGTCCTTAAAAAATCTTAAAAGACATATTTAAAATGTACGGATTTTGACGTATATAACAACATTGATGGAAACTCACTGAGTGAGACAACCTGCCTATGCATAACACATCCAAAAACTCCTCAAAGATCAAGCACCTCTTACGAAGGGCAAGTGAAGAACAATGATAAGACTAGACTTTACTATCTTGAGCATATTGGAGAACACAATCATCTGCCATATCCATACCTTTGAAGACTACCAGTCTTCATCTTTTCCAAATAGTCCAAAGCAACCAACCTGCTGATAAATGAAAAGCCTGACTTTGTAACTGTGTCTAGATACTTGGGTAAATTGCGTTTGTTGACTTGTTACTTGAAAAAGGAAAACAACCAATCCCATATATGTCTAAGGTGGCAACACATGAAAAAGCAATGCTCAATGGTCTCAGATCTCTGCTTACATATTGGACACGGATCTGATATTCTATGGTCAAAGATGTGGACAAGAACATTAACTCAAAGACATATGTGAAGAATCTGCCACTAAAGTACAGCCACTTTAGAATGGAATAGCTTAATCCCATGTCCAAGTCCACATCTACTGCCGTTGAGGGGGGCACTTATTAGAAGGACAAAGAATATTAGTATCAAGCAATAGCTTTTATATATCATTCACAAATATGCACTTTTTAACCTCCCGATGACACGTCCACACCAAAACATCTTCTTGTTGTCGCAGAATAGACTGCAGATAATCAAAAACTTTCTGCCAAAGAGCTCTATCCCATCACTTCAACAAGAACTTTAACTGAAAAGCCTCCTATATCAGCAAATGGTTTAATCTATACCACCCTGCAATTATTGGTTGGGTAATGATAGAGCATATTCTCACCATGATCGTGGTTATTATAATGTTGTTGCTGTTGATTTAGTACTTCATTTCTACAGGACTAGTCTTTTGGATAGTTCAGTTTCAAATCACAACCCACAATGGTTTTTTCTTTCTTGTCAAATACTACGAGATCCACTAAAATACTTTTTAAGCTCAGCACTAGTTACTTGAAGAATGAAGAATTTAAAACGGGTTGTAAAGACATGTGATCATGTGTATTCTCTCAATCGAGGGGGGATGTCAGGGGTTGTTGCTGCCATGGTTGTTGTCAAATTTTTTGAGAAGGAATGGGCCCATAGCAAAATACTTGAGGTTATGAGGCTAGTTGACAGCCTTATATGAGAAGTTACAAAGATACTAAGCTCAAGCTCCTTCTTCTGAAGTTAGAGAGGAACAGATCTTGACATAAATTAAGGGTATTGAGATTGAGCAGGTGACTGCAGCTAAGTTGAAGGTTGGTTTACAATGGTTCAAGTCTGGTAATAGGCATTCACAATTCCTTTTCAGGGCTACTAAAAGGAGGTGGATGGAAATTTCTGTTAATTCTCTCCTCCTACCAGATGCCTCGGAGCTTCCTAACCTGGTGCAGTTAAAGCAACACCTTTATGATCATTTTGCGGCATTCTTTGGTAGGCAGCACTTACCTTTTTAGGAGGATGTGCAATCTGTTGTGTTGTCTAAAGTGCGTTCTATTGTTTCAGCAGAGCAACGTGCACTTTTAGAGACAAATATCACTAGGGATGATCTCGGTTCTGCATCTCAACTTTTGGAGAAAGGAAAATGTCCAGGTCTCGATGATTTTCAGTAGAATTTTTTTAAGAGTATTGGGAGTGAATCGGAGATGATGTATTTAATGCATTTTTTGAATCTAGAAGATATAGAAGTTTGGACAAAATTCTTCATACAGCTTCCATTGCATTGATTCCCAAGAATAAAAAACCCAAGACCATTTCAGATTGATGTCCTATAACATTGCTCTCTTTAGTGCATAAGATTTTTGCCAAAGCCCTAGCAGAGAAGCTTCGTGTTGTTCTTGCAAAGTAGAGTCAAAATTGATAGTACATTAAAAATATTGTTTGCACGTGTCCAAACCTATTGCTAAAAGCTTGCTCTTGAATAAACATTCAAAAAATATCTTCAAAAACTCAAAAATCAGTAAGCTCTAAGTCATTGTTGCAAAGTGAGAGCTTGTAAGTCCAAAATCGACTTTTCTGGTCATATTTGCATTTTTTTTGTGGAAACAACCTGATGCACTATGCTTGCAGGCATGTCAAAGATATCTTTAGATGTCAAAATTAAAAAAAGTTTACATTCGCTTGATTTGCAAAAAGTTGCTTGTTGCCAGGGCTATCGACCAATCTCTCACTTGGTCCTTAAATTCGAAAAGGTTCTGCAAATTTTTTTGGGTTAGAGTTTTGGATGATGTGGATGGAGGTAAGAGCAAGCACCTCCAATTCCTCTGTCCACATCATCAATGTGTTGCTCAAGAATGCTAGCCAGTAGTTTTTCAAAGGGCGAACTGACCTTGATGGTGCAGTAATTGGCTAGGTAGTGGGGGTCGCTTGCCTTGTATATGGGAACAACTCTGCTAGTAGTCCACTATAGAGGAAGTCCTCTTGCAATGCCCTATTGAAAATGTCGTCAGGATACGCAGCAGCAGAGGCCTGACCCATTTGAGTAGTTCTGCCTACATTCCATCCAAATATGCCGCTTTGCCATGGCGAGATGTTGTAACCCTTGGTGGCATCTGCTTCTATCATGACTAGTGTTGGGCCCATCTGTGAAGGTACTGCTGCTCATTCCCAAGTGGATTGTATAGCTATTGCAAGTATTGTACCATTGCTCAGAGAGGATATTCCCTGGAGATTGCAAAGGCTCGTGCAATACCCTTCGCCATAACATTTTGTGTCACTGAAGTGATAGTCCAGGAGATAGAGCATTGGTGCTCCACAATGTATCTGGCTTTCCTTTCCTTGAGGAAAGTATGGTAATGTATAATTGCAAGTAGGCACAAGGCAGGGTCAGTGATCTGTCGTATCCAGCATTTGAGGTCCCTACAGTCGTCATCAAACCACTGGCTGCGAGGAAAGGTTGTAGCTCCCAAGGGCCTCTGTGGCTGGCTCCTCCCAAAGCAGCTGTCCGCATCCTTCAGAAGCACATTGTAATTGGGCAGTCTATTGTCGTAGCATCGGAAGCTACAGTATTCCCTCTAGGTCAGCTGTAATCATCTGGGCATATGTCTCTGCATGGTCATAATCCAAGCGCAGCTGAGGCACTAGGATGCTGAAGCAATAGGTGTATGGGCAGTCTGCCAATCTACCTGCATGTAAAGGGATTGGTGGTCGAAATCTGTTGTTTTATCTGTACTACCTGTCCCAACGCGAAAATGGGTTTCCAGATGCAGATTCGCTCTAGCACCAGTATGTAATCCACGACATTTGAGCCACCCCCTGGTTCTCCTACCTGGAAGTGTACCTGCTAGAGGATGGAGGTGCCAGTCCATTGTCGATTACCAAGTCTAAGATGCTACATAGGAAAAGCAATTGCCTGCCATGGCGCATGACTTGCTCGTCATCTGATGCCCTTGGCCAAGCCACCTCTGCGGGGTGCAGCTGTAACACATCTTCTGCCAAAGGGTCCATATAGATCAACATAAGGATCTAGCTTATCCATATCTGAGAGAGTGTTGATAGAAGTTGCTCTATGCATGTGGGAAGTAGTATGCTACCACAAAAGGGGGTTGTCACTGCAATTCTGCACTCGTACCACACGTAACAATTGTGTCTGTCCCTTTTTTGTCGGGAGATTGAATGTGCCAGTGATGTTCCATAGTAGCAGGCGATACCCCCATGTCCACGCTCTCATGTGCACTCATTGATCACTGAGTAATGTTTATAGCCTAGTAAGTTTGGTAGCATGTGTCGTGCATACTCCCATGTCTCCATAGGGAAGAGAGATCCATATTTGCAGCAATGGAGTAGAGACTATCTCCCTTCTACCATGGGAAGCCCCGATAATTCTAGAACATCATCAGGAGGCACAATTCCTATTTGTGGGCAACAGATGCAGATGTGCATTGAGTTGCGGTGGCAGCAAGGGGGGCAATATGCGACGCATGAGCAGACAGGTGAGGCAGCAGAAGAAGTGGCTGGAGTGGGCAGAGTAGGGTCATGAATAGGAGAGACATGGGCTTCGAATGGCCCTGAGGAAACGGTATTAAAATTCGAGATCCTTTGTGCATGGCACAAGTTTTGTTGAGATTGTCTTTTCTTGGTTTTGCAAAATCACTTGAAACTTGAGTTCTTTGCATTATGTTTGTAATTTTTTCTTGCACGACTTGGTTGCCTTAGGCAACCTAGAGGTTCTAAACCACTAAGGTTGAAGGTTTGCCAAGAACACCTTCAACATCCCTTGAGCAGTTTTCACAAGACAAGTAAAGGTTTAAAAGATGTTTGGAGTTTTGGTAAATCTAAATGAGGATTCTACCTTCATTTGATGCCTTTGAACCATTTTATCCATTTTATTCTCTTGATTGATTCATTTTATTTTCAAACCCATTCTTTAACCCTTGTTTGCCACTCCAACTAGACTTTGGGCCAAACTAGCTAGAAAAAAGGGACTTTTTGAGGACAAAATTATGCATACTAGTCAAATGTCATGTCACATAACACTCGTTCATTCATTTTGCCATCATCATGCCACTTGGGCAAAAGTCTTGGAACTTGAAGATTTGCAAAAAAATGATCTTGGATTATTCTTGCGGCATGTAGTCTTCTTCATGCACAGAGAAGACAATGTTTCTTGGAACAATTTTCGTGTGTGAGCAATATCTTCAGGATAATATTGTTGCTTTTCCATGAGAGGGTCTAATAATAGAGATAAATAAGAGGATACAGGTGAGGAGTTGATGAGGCAGAAATAACTTGAGAAGAAGGCACAAGAGTTAGTAATGGTGAAGTAACTAGCACAGAGGTAGAGGAGGAGAAGATGATACAATGTGATATACCTGGACATGTAAATGGGTTGATGGGGAACCAGCTGAAGTGAATGATATGTGAGATTAGGTAGAAGAAATTGGGGAGGCAGAGATAAAAGTCTGCCTAGATTTTTAGGCGGAAAATGCATCAACATTAGGAAATATCTTGGCAAGCTCCAATCCACTAAACAAATTTTGTTTATAATCGATCAGCGAGTCAGCAAAATCACACATCATCGTGAGCAACGGATGGTTTAAGGATGTGGTAGTGTGGACCAGAGAGCGACCTGATAAACGAGGACGAATGGAATGAGGACTGGGCAGGCAAGGCTACGCGAGCATGGCTGCAAAAACACACAGGACCCAAGACACTTTGGCTTATGACAGTCTTCAATCCAGAACAACAGATAGGGCAACAGATGTACCAAGATAATCTACTAGGAAAAACAAGGAGAGATATCCTGGCAAGATTTAGGATGGAGAGCCATGACCTAAGAATTGAGAAGGACAGATGGAGGAGAGTAGAGAAAGACGACCGGATATGCAGAATCTGTGACAGTGGGAAAGTGGAGGACGAGAATCACATGCTCAATGAGTGCCCAATATATGGAGACATCAGACACAAATACAGAAACATAAGATGGGGCCAGCCCGTACACGCCATGATGGCAAGGACAGAAACAATGAGAGATCTGGCAGATGCAGTACGGGAAATGACGACCAGGCACCAGGAAGTACACAAAGAAAAAGAGCTTGTGATATGAGCTGCCCGAGAGGCGAATCATAGCTGCCCAAGAAATGCTCAGCTCAAAGCTGATTGATAACGACGCACCTCTGCACGGCCTTGATGCCGATTCAAAGCGGGATGCCGGTATTAATAGAAAAAAGGGGAGCCTTCAGAAAAGGCTACAATAAACCAGCGTGATTGCTAGTAGCACCCACCAGGGAGCTCGCCCATGCTACATAAGTCCAGAGGCCTCAGGGCACAAGGGACGATAATGTATATTCTATTCTATTCTATTCTATTCTATTCTATTCTATTCTATTCTATTCTATTCTATTCTATTCTATTCTATTCTATTCTATTCTATTCTATTCTATTCTAATCAAGAAAAAAAAAAAGGATCACTTTTAATCACGATTAATTTAGGAATAGAAACACAATTGAGAAGAGGCATACGAATTTGGGGACCATTAACAATACAAGAAATTATCATGGTGGCTTGTCTAACGAAAGAAGAAATAGTCCAGAATGTAGCCGCTGCAAAAAAGAAGTTTGTGCCAATTTAGAACTCTGTTGCGAGACCTATTGTTTAAGGTTGTGCCCATGTTCCCATACTGCATGATTCTCTTGTGTCATGTTCTATCTTAGGCTAAGAAGTAATGTAGAAGAATTTAAGGAGGCTTGGCTAGTCACCTGTCAAAGAAACCCAACCCTGTACTCTTAATAATAAATTCCTTAAGCAGAGCATTGCTTCTCTGATACCTACCGGAAGTATTTTCCTTCTACTTCGTTTTGTCCCTTATTTAATGCAAGAAGCTGCAATGATCTTTACGTTGGGCCTCAAGTGTTTTATATTCAATGGATGGGCATTTCTTATCTTAATCCTTACTATGGATGTATATAACATATTCATGAGCATAAGATACAATTGTTGATATAAATTTAATTTTGGACCAACTTTTAAAATTGCATGCATGGGTACTTAAATCTTATTTCTATCATCTGCACCAATATAACCAATCTATTTTTAATGTCTTTCTTTGAATTTCCACATGTGTATAAGCAAAATATTTGTAGCTTTGATAGGCTGGAATATGAGTAGGGTATTGCTTGAAGAATGTAAATCTGTCAATTTCGCAAAAACACCCTCTTCAACATCAGTAAACTTTTACAAATAATGGAAACAATTTAATCCTAGATGTTACGTAGGCAGTTCCCTCCTCAAAGCTCCATACCTCGAGAGAGTTTGGTTGCAAGATATAGATAGATAGGTACAATTTTTATACCTACCATGAGAAACCAAAATTATGGGACACGCAGTTAGATGGACCTGCCCCCACCATTGTACATGGCTGAAGTGGGTCCTTTCCCTACTAACTCTACAATGATCATAGCTACTTTCACAAAGAGAGGTCGAACCCATGAATTTGGGCATGGCAGTTTAAGATCTTATTACAAGACCAAAGTACGATGTCGATCTTTTATATTTTCCATCAGCTTACACAAATTGATTAATGTTTCCTGCATATAATACTCAAGTGTTCAGTGTAATTGTCCAAATAGAGCTTCTTGAGCTTAAGAAATGAGGTGAACAGGATTTTTTTAATGCCCCACAGACCAAAGTTCCTCTAGTGAAGGTAGCCAGCTAGGCAAGCTCCAGAATGATGGAGCATCTTCTCATCTTCTCATTGCCATGTAAAGAAATATATTCCTGTAAAGTTCCACCCTGTTAGTCCTGTGCCTCCTGGTACAGGACTATTCATGCATACGACGGACCAAGTCAAGCTCAAGGATCCGCAGTCAACCACGGGTCAGCCATCCAAGGCCCCGCAGAAGACCAAGCAGCAGCCTATCAAGAGGCGCCGCTCAGACAAGTGACGGGCCGTCACCGCCCGCGTCAGCGTGATCCCAGGCACCTCAAGAGGCACCGCCAGCATTCCTGCAAATCAGGCCTCCTTCCAGGAGTCGGCACCGAGATCAGGCAGAGTGTCTATATTGGGCCAAAGGCCATTGTACTATATATATGAGTAGAGCTAGCACATGAGTTTAAGATGAGTTTTGAGTCTGGTCTCTCTTCAGTCTTCTCTCGATTTCGAGAGCTCATGTATGTTCATCATTGATATCAAGGAAGCTTATCATTTTCCTCTCATTGTTCTCTTTGGTTTTTTTTCTTCTTCTTGTTCTCTTCTTGCAAATCCCGTGACATAGTCCCCTGGGATTTCTCTGTTAGATCAAGGGTCCTCACGGAGGGCTGTCTTGCGAGGAGTTCGAACCAGACCCCAAACACCGCCGCCGCTGCCGGGTGCGATTCGATTTTTCTTTCTTTCGCCGCAATGTGCGTAGAAACTTCACGCCGGAAGAACTTCTTTTCCTGCACGGCGTCTCGCTTGGAGCGCCATCATCGAAGGGAAGCTGTTCGTGACATGTATGGATCTGCTTATGACATTGAGGGAGGCCACATTCGGTCTAGGGCTCAGTCGGCGCCACCCACCCCTCGTGTCATGTCTCGTCCGAATTCCCCACCTCAAGCGTGCAAACATTGCTCACAGCCTTAGTCTCCTCATCACTATCAGGAGCCCTATCCGGCTCCACCTGCTCAACCTTACTTTCATACCCCAGAACATGCCTTCATCCATCAGTCTTCCGGCCATACGCCTCTGCCTTCACAACCATCATCTCCTACGGGTGGACAGGGATATCCACATGTCTCTTTTGCTCCTCCCCAGGAATTTCCCTTCCCTACATTTCCCACCACTCTTCCTGTTTACAACCTTACCGACCTCAAAACCAATGATCAAGCACCTCCAGTACCTCCACCTCAGCAACCCCTTCAGAGGGTCTTTCAGGCACCATACCACCTCCAACTCCACCTCAATATCCTCACTATCATGTTCCTGTCCAGCCCAGCACTTTTACTTCTACCTTTCAAACCCTTAAGCTGACTTATCCTACCTTTGGCAATACGAAAGGCAAACACTTAGACCAAAGTGCTCAGGCCCACATGGAAGAATTTGAGGCTCTGGCTGTCCTGAATGGTCATGCGCAACCTCAACTGAAATTCCACATCTTTTCCACCACCCTGCGTGGCTCCCCTCATCAATGGCTCATGTCCAACAAAAGCCACTGGAAACAAGATTGGTCGGAAATGAGAACTGCTTTTCTTTCTCACTATGGCACCACGGATGATGATCAACTTCATCTCAAGCAACTCAATGACCTTCAACAAGAGCCCCCGAGTCTGCCGGGATTTTGCGGATCGACTTCACATTCGCTTTCGGCAAACTCAAGGAGTACCCCACACAGAGCCAGATCTTGGTCTGGTTTCTCCAAGGACTTCCTCCAGCTATCAGACTCATGACTGAATACCTGCGCCCAAAGACTTTGGAGCAGGCTATCGATCTTGTCAATCACTCCGTCAATGTTTCCTCCCGTGGCGTGGCTCTTCAGGAGCTCCCTTTCATTCCACCCGTCATGGTTCCCCGGTCTTTGTTCAACCTCAACCGCCACTCCCGGTAGCGGTCGGATCACGGTGCCATATCTCGCAAATATCAAGGCCACTTGGCGAATGAGTGCAACTCCACCAATGGCCCGCCTCATTGTAAAAGATGCAACATGTGCAATCATGCCACGGAAGAGTGTACTCGCACTCATCCTACACCTTTCCGCAACAAGATGGTTTATCAAGTGCAAACCACACCTCGGCACTAATCACAATATCGGCCACCACCACTGCGGCGCAACCCAATCAACTCTATCAGAAGCGGGAGCAACAACGGGGACCCAACACCGTCCTCCATTTGATCCTTCTCAAAGCTTCGGTGTTATCACCGTCAAGAATGGGGTCATACCACCACGGCGTGTCCTCAACTTCCACAAGTTCGGATGCGGCTTCACGGCACAAATCGGACCACATCGGTCCGCCTCCGCGGCTTACCAACTCACGGATTGCTAATGGCAAACAAGGCCGCTGGGCCCTGTTCGCCGGAAGCCACCTCGCGCACCTCGGCAATCACGCTATCAACCAGCTCACGCAAATCAACCTCGGATGGATCAACAAGCACGGGGAAGAAATTTTTCGGGCACTCAATCCTCGGTTCAGCCATCAAATTGGGTTGGTTTGGTTTCACGCTGAACTGTATGCGTCCGCCCCTTAACCATTATTTCTAATGGCACGCAACCTACCTTTGCAGTCGATACCATTCCTCATGATGAAGAAAAAAAGGTTCACTTTGCACCTGATTTGGACAAACTCATGCCGCATGTCATGCCTAAAGTTCGCCAAAGCATTCTGAACCTCATGCAAGCTGCTGAAGGCCGCACGTTGGCTAATGTTCATGCCACTACTCGAGCTCAACAACGACAAGAAGCACCTTCCACGTCTCTACCTCCACGCTCTCAGACCTATCCAAATATAGCTGCCGAGGTTGACCTACTCAAAGAAGTTGCTTCTTCCTTACCACGCACTCCAGCACCCGTGGATCCAGCAGATCCTTTTTCTCATGTGCCTCTGGAACTCCAAGAGGAGCTAGCCAAAATCAAAATTCCTTTAAGTTTGGCCACAATTCTGAAACTATGTCCTGCTCTCAAGGACCAGTTACCACTCCCGACTGTTTTGGTTGGGGCTGTTGCTACCTCTACTCCCACGGTACATGCCACGGTGGGCAATCAACAAGTCAATCATGTTCAAATTGATGGAGGTAGCGCGGTCAATCTCATCACGGATAAACTCCGCAAACAAATGGGCATCAAACAACTCTATCGTGCCCCATATGACATCAAATTGGCCAATGGCCATATCCACGAGACCTCAAGCGTCCACGCCTCTTCTTCACATCAACATTGGTGATCTCGATTCCGTTGGAATTTGGGGTTTGGAAGGCTGGAGAAGATCCGGTGATTATGAAATGTTGGTGGCCGGACCTTTTCTCCGCCCGGGCCAAGAGTATCCATTCTTGGGGCCGCGGATCGGTTAGTCATCACGGATGGTCACCTCAATGCCACCATGGACTTGGAAGCAGGCAAAATCATTTCCGTCGACAATGCTGAACCCTCTCTCCGAACCGATTCGATTCGAGGGCGCCCGGAATATCTATCAAGTTCGGGCTCCACTGCGAAGTGCGCCTCTGTCATCCTACCCCGAATATCTTTGATCCTTGGGGGCGAAATGACTCTTGATCGGGACCCGGTGTGGCTGCTTTGCTTGACCCTTACGGCTCCTTGCAATCGAATCCAACGTGTTGATCACTTTTCCGATCTTTGAACCTCCCGCGGCTCCTGCCGATGTACATCTTTGTCATGAAGCAACCTACGCTTGATGAAACTTCGGCAACCTCTCTTTTCACCACGCAGAGTGCCACACATCTGTTATGCTTCAACCTCCCGCTCATATTGTCCGGGACACGGAAGTTATTCCCCATATTCAAACTCGGAAGTCGAGATTGTGGGCGTAGGCAACAATCAGCTGTCCGAATTGCGCAAATCTTCCGACACCCTATCGTAGCAGGCGATCCACGCTATTCAAAAAATTCAAACACATTTTTAGCACGGAGCTCTGAGAGATCTTGGGGATCAAAAAAACCTTGGGGAACTCACCATTCCTACCAAGCGATGCTGCGTCGAAGATAGCAGCGAAGCACCGGCTCAACCCCAATTACCGTGGCGTCAAGGCGGAAATTGACAAACTCCTTCTTTGCGGGCTTGATCTATGAGGTCAAACATTACGAATGGGTGAGCCCCATTGTCATTGCACTCAAACACAATGGTAAGATCCGGCGTTTGCGTGGACTACGAAAACTCAATCGAGGCCACGGGCGTGATCATTTTCCACTTCCCTTCACGGACCCAGGTTGGAAGAGGTTCTTTGGACATGAGATGTACTCCTTCATGGATGGTTTTTCGGCTACAATCGGATCTCAATCAAAGAGTCTGATCAACTCAAGACTACTTTCACCACCCGGTAAGCACTTTTGCCTACAAGGTGGTTCCTTTTGGATTATCAAAATCTCCATCCACGTTTCAGCGTATCATGCTCTCGATTTTTCATGATTTTATGAAGGAAAATCCCTTCTTACAAATTTTTCAAGATGACTTCTCGCCTACGGTTCCATGGCTGACCATTTGGATAAATTGGAACTTCGTCTTTCAGAAATGTGATGAGTCAGGCATTAGTCTCAATCAGGAGAAATGCACCTTTTGTGTCACCTCGGGTGTTTGTTGGGACCGTTGTCGATAAAAGAAAGGTATCACCACGGATCACGCCAAAATCAGTTGTGTGCTCAAAGCTCAAGCACCAGCCAATATCAAGGAGACACGCTCTTTCACGGGTAAGGTCAATTATTACTCCACCTTCATTCACGGACTAGCGACCATTGCAGATCCCATTCATAAACTCACGGGTGATGAATCCACGGGCTTGGAATTCCCCGGGCGGATCTTTGCTTTCCAACGGTTGAAGCTTTTGCTTTCGGGGCCGGTTCTTGTTCCTCCTCAATGGGACAAGCCCTTTCATGTTCATGTCGATGTCTCGGCGTTTGCTATTGGGCTGTTCTTTCTCAAGCCTATGATCGCGCTGCGACAAACCAAATCGATATGCCGGTAGAAAACTCAATTTCTGCTGGCGCAACTATTACGCCCGCAGAGCGTGAAGCTTTGGGTCTCATTTTCTGTGTCCAACACCTCCGTCATTACCTTTTGGGCAGTCATATCAAATTCTTTGTTGACCACCAAGCACTCCTTTATTTGATCAACAAATCCGCCCACGGGCGCATTGCTCGTTGGGTCCTTCTTCTCAAAAATTTGCCCTTTTGAAATTGTTCACAAGGGCGGCCAAATCTCATGTTGTCCCGGATTATCTTTCACGCATCCACAGATGATCCCTCCACTGGAGTCTCCGACGCCTTTCCTGACGCTCAACTCTTTTTAGTCACGGCCACACCACATTGGTTCCATGACTTTCAGCGATTACCTCCTCGCGAGCTCTTCCACCCGGAGGACATGGCGCTCTCTCATGCCAAGCGACAATCCCGTCGTCATCAATTTCTCCGCTGACGTCCGTGACTACACCATGGTTGCGGGACATCTTTACAAAAGGGTAAGGATACCATCCTTCGGACGCGTGTTCTACCTCATGAAGTTCGGGTATTGTCAGAAGCTCATCAAGGGCTAGGTGGTGGTCATTTTCATGGTGACACCACGGCGCGCAAAATCCTTCTTTGGTTATTTTTTGGCCCACGCTCTTCAAAGACGCTCACGCCCACGCCCGCACGTGTGATGCTTGCCAGCGTGTGGGACGGCCCACGGCCCGTGACGCTCTTCCCTTGACGCCGGTCGCCACGCCACTTCCCTTCAGCAAATGGGGAATGGATTTTGTGGGACCCATCGATCCTCCTGCGCGGCACACCCGTGCCCGCTACATTCTGGTTCTCACTGACTACGCTACTAAATGGGCGGAAGCTTGCGCACTTCCAGACAACACTGCGGCAAGCACAGCCAAGGTCCTCTATCAACAAATTATCACGCGATTTGGCTGCCCCACGGAGCTGGTCAGTGATCGTGGTGTCCATTTTATCAATCATACCATCAAGGAGCTGACGGATTATCTCCTGATACATCATCACAAGAGCACACCTTACTATCCTCAAGGCAATGGTTTGGCAGAAAGCACCAACAAAACTCTGGTCACAATTCTCAAGAAAATTTGTGACGCTTCTTCCACCTTGACCGGCAAAACAAGCTTCCCTCTTTGTTCTTTGGGCTTACAATACTTGTTTCAAAATAGCTACAGTCACACTCCCTTCAAATTGGTTTATGGTCAAAAGCTCTCATGCCGTTTGAATACATCCTTCCAACACCGTTTTCAAGCAGCTCGCCCATAACCCGCTTTCTTTGCACTCAAAGAGAGGGTCTATCAATTGGAGCAGTTGGATGAACTTGAAGGGATGCTTATATTCGTGTTCTTCATGGACAGCGGTTGCAAAAATCTCTACATGACAAAGCGTCGAGGAAGACAAAAACATTCAAAGAAGGAGATTTGGTTCTTCTTTATGATTCTCGGTACAAAAATTTTCGGGTAAGCTTAAGTTTTGATGGCTTGGCCCTTATCAAATTGTTCAAGTGGTTCAACCCGGCGTTTTCGGTGGCTGAGTTAGATGGAACTCCATTACCTACAACGGTTAATGGCTTTTCGCCTCAAAACATTTCATACCCCGGCAAGTGAAAATCAACAAGCGGATGCGATTCTGAGACATAAACACAAGCGGATAGTGACTAAACCGGTGGCATATTTATATTATAGGTGGAATTTTTACAAAATGTGGGCCTGACCCGGCTATTTTCGCTATGGGCGCGCCCTATATACAAAAAGCGGGCTCAGCCCTATCTACTAAGTCCTAAGAAGAAAAACCCTCTACTCGGGTTGGGCGAGAGGTGATCTGATGAGGATGTGGTAGAGGTTACCTTTCGGGGTCCCAGCGAAGGTGCGAGAACCACCTCCATCCCGTTGGTATGAGGATCGGGATGTTCAGCCATCCGGAACACCAGCCATCCATTCTCGGGCCACGATTGTGGCGGCGCCCGAAGGTCCGGACAATTCATTTTGCAAGTAATCCACTCTTGGCGGTTAGTGGGCATCGTGCGGTTCTCGTTCAAACCGGCGGCCATCTTTGGCGCCATCGAATGTCTTTGCTTCACTCCGCGGTTCGTCTTATATAGCCAACCACGGAACTCCTTGTTGACGTGGCCCAATCAAAAAAAAATGCCAGCGTGTTTGCAATGCAAAATTTGTTTCTAAAAGAGAATCTGTTCTCCCGTAGCATATCTAGCCATGGTACCCCCTCGACACATTCGTTTTAATGATATCCCACCGAGTTGCCGGCATTAAATGCCATTGCTTCTTTTCATACCCGTCACACATTAATATTATTTTGTCACATCGATCATTTTCTCCGTCTCATCTCCACCATTCATTGCTTCTCCCTTGGTTGTTTGGGGACTTAGCCAAATTTTTGCCTCTCAATCGCCACCTTGGCATCTTTCAACACCTGGCACCATCAACGGTTGTCGTTTCGTCCTCATCATGCCTCTTCGCCTCCATTTGCGCGACCTAAACCTTTTCGTCCCTCTGCGCCCCGTCCTCCGTTCTTTGCCTTCGTCCTCGCCCTTGAATCTTTGTTCTTTTCCGCAAATCTTTGCCATGGCTGCACCAAAATTTTCTACACTTCAAACTCTTTGCTCGGGGAACCGGCTCTTTTCGAGTCGTATCTTTCTTGGCGCCCACTTTCCGTGAAGCCCTTGTTGGCCGAATCGTGAAGTCGCGAGAGCGCCAGAAACTTTCTGAATTCTCTCAAATGGAACTTAGGCTCAGAATCGACCGGTTAAGCGGTTCATCGCTAACATCGTCAACGGCCCGCATGGATACACCACAATGGTCGATGGCACCACCATTTATTTGACTCAACACCGGTTTTGGAGGTATTCCATATTCCTTTGCAAACCCCTTGTTTATCTTGGTGCGCCATACGGGATCTAGATGTCAGCGAGTTTGGTGCACCCCTTATCACGCCAATGTGCATCGCCGACAAATATAGACAAACCCCATGAAACTTTTTTGTTAAGTTTACGTGGCGAAAGTTCCTTGGGTATTCTATCAAGAACACCCATATCAATAAGCCTTTTTTATAATATTGTGCTCAGCGCTCGCACTCCAACCACCACATTGATTGGCCCCAATTCTTTGTTCTGAGTCTTCTCCAAGAAGTGGACCGTCTTGAGGGACTGCCACCTCTATTTTGAAGTTTACGTGGGAGGCCACCTTCAAGCCATTATCCGTCATTACTTTCCTCCCCACCTCTTCCTTCTCATGATTCCACTCGGCGGTCCCTTCCTCGGACTCACCAAGTCGGCACTTCATGCCCTTCTTCCTCACGGTCATGTCAAAATTCCGCACTCCCATGTCCTTTGTCTCCTCCTCCTCGCTACAAAATCCAAGCATTCCAGTTCACACCATGTCTCACAAACATCGCAAACCCACAGACCTTGGCCGGGCTCCACCACCACAGCACCCTCGTCAATTTGTTGTATCGATATCGGCGAGGATGCTCAATTTCTTTGTTCTAAAGTTACAAGAATCCCAAGAAGCTCTTATGAATGGGGTTCACCACGGCCCTGAGCGGCCTCGGATGAGGTTCACCGTAACCTTCAAAGCTTTGCAACTGCACAAGTTCAAACTTTGGAAGCCCAACTTCAAAGAAAAGCGCGGGGCTCTCTTTACGGGCCGCATAGATCTCAAAAGTGCAGGATCAGACCAGCCTACTGCGGATCAACGGGCTCGGCTTCAATTCGAACTTCGGGGCCTTATTGGAGCAAAACAAGTCCAAAGACACCCTCCTTAGTGACAAGGAGAAAGATATTGCTAAGCTCGGCGCCTTGTACTCAGAGCTTTGTGAAAATTCGGTGCTCAAGTTCAACACCTTCTGTGGCGTGGCCTTTCAGTTGCCTCTTTGGCGGCTCAGCTCTCCGCGCTTGAGACTTCTCGGCTCACATCTCTCCAAGATCAACTACGGAGGTTGAAGCAGAAAATTCTTGATGACGCCGGAGATTGCCGTGCTTCGACTCAATGCTCTGGGCAATCCTCCTCCACCGGGTTAACACTTCTCGGAAAGGGTCCGTGACCCGATCCATATACGTTAGAAAAGGACCACGGGATCCGTGATCTCGAACAACGGCTTCTGACGCGCTATTGGTCTGGCGATGAGGCTCGAACCAAACTAGGCGGCTATATCACCATCGTTAGCAACCTGTAGGTTGATTTCCAGTTCCTTTCGCTATCACGGATTATGTGGTTGCCGCCGCCACCTCTTTCTTACCGAAGTGGCATGGGGCTGATGGTCCGTGGATATTCCGCTGCGCAGACCGCAGATTTTCTTGGATTTGGCTGTGCCCTTTTAGTCTTTGATCTCATTCAACTGCGAAGATCCGATTTCATCACCTTGAGTTGTTCAGCCCATGGCTTACATTTTCATGATTTCTATCTGTGATGATACGGGAGAGATTTCGGGATGGGCCACCCGCGGAACTATCGGGGTGACCTCACCCTTCAATGGTTGCTTGGGGATAACAACCCCTACGGCTGATCATGCTCGGACACACGCTCTTCATCAAGAGTACATGCCGAGCTTGCACATCATTTACCTCTCGGCAAGCGGAAGTCTTTGCAACAAATAAGGAAGTATCACGGGACATCGAGGATCTTCCCTATGCACAAATTTATATGCAACACCTCGCCGGTTACAATCGATTCGTGCTCTTACGGATAGCAAAGGCGGTCCCCACAGTAGGATAGCCCTCTGTCAACTCTCAACTCTACGCCTGCATGCGGGATCGTTGGTGTAAAGCTCTTGATCCGGCCCTTGTCGGTAAATTAGGGGGCGGGGCTCGGCAACCCACGCCCACGGGCATGGTTCCCTCTCCCTATGCTTCCCAGGTGTTCCTCCATGCCCCGGGTTCACGACTTCGATTGGCGTCTCCCCTTTTGGACAAAGGTCATAGATGGCCATCTTTGGATGGACTCCACCTCGGATCTCGGCGGATCTCCGGTGGGATCCCGTTTTGTTCGCCGCTCCCATTGGGAGGAGGGTGCCACTCTTGATAACACCACAATTGGATCTATATTGCTAATGGCGTGGTTGGCAGCGCCCTGGCGATCGCTACATGGTCTTGACACCTTCTTGCGAGAATGCCGCCACCTCACCGGATCCTTTGGTTCACCTTCAAGCGGGTTTTGTGCTGCTCTAAAATGCATCTTGCTCGGCTCCTTAAATCGGCGGCGTCCCATTTTTCACTTTGCAATCCGAATGATGCCGTCGGTGCCGCCGGCCTCGGACCTGCACTTTTGCTCATGGAATGTCGGTTTGTTTCTTAGGCGCCCATGCTGCCCTTGAAGACATGGTGCGATCTCATTTTCTCATTGATGCAGATCCTGCCCTTGGCCTCAACACTCCTCCTGCTCTACAAACACGCCAGGATCTCATTGGCAAGTACCATAATGGTGCCCGTCCTCACTCCCGTGAGGATCACTTTCAGACAGACGGCTTCCCGCCCTCATAAACACTTCCTCCTTTTCTTCACTCTGAGTGTCGTTTGGTGGGGGGGAGTGTTAGTCCTGTGCCTCCTGGTACAGGACTATTCATGCATACGACGGACCAAGTCAAGCTCAAGGATCCGCAGTCAACCGGGTCAGCCATCCAAGGCCCCGCAGAAGACCAAGCAGCAGCCTATCAAGAGGCGCCACTCAGACAAGTGACGGGCCGTCACCGCCCGCGTCAGCGTGATCCCAGGCACCTCAAGAGGCACCGCCAGCATTCCTGCAAATCAGGCCTCCTTCCAGGAGTCGGCACCGAGATCAGGCAGAGTGTCTATATTGGGCCAAAGGCCATTGTACTATATATATGAGTAGAGCTAGCACATGAGTTTAAGATGAGTTTTGAGTCTGGTCTCTCTTCAGTCTTCTCTCGATTTCGAGAGCTCATGTATGTTCATCATTGATATCAAGGAAGCTTATCATTTTCCTCTCATTGTTCTCTTTGGTTCTGTTTTCTTCTTCTTGTTCTCTTCTTGCAAATCCCGCGTGACATAGTCCCCCAGGATTCTCCTGTTAGATCCAAGGGTCCTCACAGAGGGCTGTCTTGCAGGAGTTCCCGAACCCAGACCCCAAACACACCTCTGGCAACTACAAAGAAATAGAGGTGACAAACTGGAAAGATGACCAGAAATATCCCAAGATGGTGGGACTTTCTTTTACCACCTTAGAGTGGTATACGAATATACTTCTAGTTTACGCAATGCAGTCTCTGTATCAATACCTGGCAACTCCATATTTTGATCGGATCAAGTGCCAAAGCTATGTTGTCTTCACTTGTTGCAACGACGTCCACAGATATCCCTAATCCTTTGAATATGAAGACAACCTACCAATGTCAAAAATAAATTCAAGTTACATTTCGAACTATGACAATAATTTGTGCTAAAGTTGTGGATACCTTTGTCAAGAACCATATTGACTTACGATTCTTGTGCTCACAATGTCCATCATGGTAATCTTTTGTTTGATAACAAAGTCATCAGTAATGCATGCACCATACATGCTTAGTTCAATAGTTACAGACAAAATTATCAAACTTCTGCCAGCATCAAAACCTTGCTCAGGTTGTGCGATTTTATAATCAAAGTACCACTGCATGTGGATGGTTGGAATTTTTAACTCCAACTAGAACATATTTTTTTGCAGACTTCATTGATTGAGGATGCAAAATTTGAATGCAAAAACAATAGATGTTTCATGCATATACCATAAAGAAAATATTTGCAGAAATGTATAACGAAACATGAGCACCAAAATAGGCCAGCTCTTGAGCCTCCTCGGATGTGGGGTATGGCACTATCAACATGTCAAGACACCATAAACATCCTTCCAAACCTAGATAGAGCAAAGCAATTATAGTATATTTTTTCAGAGTCGTTGCATGGTGGCCAAATCTGAAAACCCTAAATCTAGCCAAGATAGACTCAGCGAAATTGTATAAACAACGATGGGAAGCTCACATCTCTAGTTTTTCAATGCCCTAGAAAAGTCTCAAATCTAACAGTCGAGCCAGAAGTATGAAGAAAGTGCAATAGGACGCCACATGGCACCCTTAAGTGCCTTTGTATAAATAGTCAGAACCGTTATAGTCTCCCCAATCTCGTATTGTTACCTATATTATATTCTATATACATGATGATCCTTTTACATTCATAGTGTTGTTGAGGTTTGAATCCAGATCCTCGTGGTTGATTTTGATGTATATGCTTCATCCATTGGCATTCACTGGCATCCTTAAACCCCAGTTAGTCCTTGTGGATAATCCATGTTGCTCATGGTGTATAGTGTAGCAAGGTGAGGGGCATAGTTGAGTGTTTTTATGTATTCCTAGTGATAGTAACTATAACGACTCAATGCTTGATAGTGGCAACCAACCGAGCCCCAATATTATATGAATCCCGTGTCAAAATCATGTAATTGGTGGGTATTGTTGGTAGCTTGCCCCTTGCTATAGAACAAAGCTAACAACCGCATGTTTTCTTGGTTCTCAAAGATCTAACACTGCAAAACCGTATTCATCAAGCCTAGCCTAGGTATGTAATTGGTGGGTATTGTTGGTAGCTTGTCCCTTGCTATAGACAAAGCTAACAACCGCATGTTTTCTTGGTTCAAATCCCTAATCCAATACGTACGATGGAGGTTATTGCAGCTTCAAGTACCATGCCATGTATGAGTAAGAACTAAATTGCTGCTAACCTTGAGAAAAGTACATAAGCCAACCCTGTTGTGTTGAACGTGTGATCACACATTGACTAATGACTGGATATTAACTACCAACCAAACCTTGATGAAAGTACATATACGTCAACCCCACTATGTGAAGCAGGTTACGATGAAAGAAACTCCTCAAAACTATTCATAATCAGAACATAAAATCCTGCCAACAAAAACCAGGAAAAGGTTGAGTTTTACAGAGGTGTTTAGAATTAGCAACATCAAGGGTTAAAAATGCAAAACGAACTTATACATTTAACCTTTAGTTGACAGCCAACACAGAACACCCCTGATTTTGCAGAAACTTATGGCATTGCTAGATTTCAAATTAAATTGAGTCTTTCAAGCAAAATAACAAACATCCAAGCTTCTAAGGCATTTGCACAACGGAGCAATAATCCTTTTTCTCTCTCTTATTCTCTCAATCTTTGCAAAAGATCAGCCAGCCAACCAATACATCTGCCTTACAATGTACATCCGCACTGACGCATCATTAAGAACAAGAGGTTACAACAAAGAAATACTTCTTTGAAGTCAGTTTAATTTAAAAAAGAATATACTCGAGGGCCAAATAACGGAAAGAAATACAAGTGTAACAGGACAATTTCCAGACATATATAAATACACTGCAACCACCTGCATTTTCTCTACATCTTGGCTGCTTCAGATTTAAAATCCAGGGCTCATATACAACTTCAAGGAGACTTGGGGCAAGCTTCCCTCAGAATACAATTGGCTTGAACCAAATCTTCAACATTGACCAGCCATTATGTATCAAGTCTATCTAATCTTTCTGTGTGTTGGCATATCAATCCTTTCTTCCATTGGCACGAATGTTGCTCTTTCCCTGAGCTTCTGCAAGAGATAAGGCAATTGCCAGTATAATTTGATCTTCAAAACTATCAGGAACTGCAACTGTGCCCATTGGTTCTACTGTTCCCTCTGCATTCGAGGCTATCTCAGGTGCTTCCCCTTCCCAGGGCAGATCAGAACCAGAAGGAATGTTATTGCAGAAACTAGTTCCCCCCTCCACAACTTCTGATCTTTGATCTACAGCCTGGGATGATCCTGTACCGTCCTCATGAGTCCAGAAAGATGGACACTCTCCTGCAGTAGTAGATTCTCTTGCACCTGGCCATGGAGATCCATGTGGCACATAATCTTCGTTACGATATCTCTGGACATTCTGTAATCCACCGTGTTGATTGCCTGAGATATCAACCCCCTGAAAATGCAAGGCTTGATTTGCATATGAATTCCTGTCCCCTACAATTGGTGGTATCGTCAAATTCATCAGGGAAATCAATCCATTAAAAACACCAATTTCCAACTTGACAACTAGAACCCACCTGCTACAGAATTCCCCGGGGTTTGATCATCTATATAGGGTTCTCCAGTACCAACGCGATGCCGAAAACCATTTGCATGCATATATTGAACAGGTGCATTTGTATTGACTAATACCATTGAATCAATCGGAGCAGGTTGCTGCATGCCTTGTTCCTGCAATGAAGTCAAAGTTAGCGAAAACATGTCAGCTTAAAAGACAATACAACTACCTCACATAGAAATCATGCTGGGTTCAAATAAATGACAACATTCATATCTTTATAAGCCAAACTTATATACATACATGCACACTTTTCAATCTGGTATTTTGAACATTTGTCTATAGTAATTTTACCTGGAGAGAGAGAATGATTGCCTTCATAACCATAAACTCCTCCAAATCCATAAACTCCTCGTCCCTGAATAATAACATCCCACAAATTTTACATAACAAGTGTAATTTAAACAAAAAAAAATGCATGCCAAAAAGGCACTAGGTAAAACACCTGTTATGTCGCATATAAGGATGTGTGCCACCTTGACCAGCTTGTATAACCATGTCATTCGCAGTGGCAATTCTAGAAGATAATGGGGGTGCTAAACCACCCTCTCTCTGGGAGAGATCACTTGAAGATAAGAATAAACTTTGTTCTTGATGGCGATTTGTATCAACTCGATCGTCCCTTTGCCGTACATGTTCAAAGACTGGAGTTCCTCCTTGCACGCCCCAGCCAACATCCCTCTCCACCAAAATCCCTCCATCATCCCCAGAAGAAACAGGAGGTTGAATATCCTCAACTATATTTACTTCATTAGGACTTCCGAGCCTTTGAATCTGACGTTCTTCTTCATCAAGAAGCTCCTGCTGCCGTATCCGTATTTTGGCTTCGATGACTTTCTGTTCTTCCTGCAAGTTAACACCAGATTTTTTCCTCATTTATTCCCAAAGACCACGCACACCGGATCAATGACAGAAGGTAAACAAACAGATCTAGAATGCCCAAAAACTATTTGACCCAACAAGTTTCACATGCTTAAACACAAACTGGGTAACAACAGCAGTGTGGGAAATATAATGTATTCTTCTATTAAGACATGATAGATGACCAATATAAACTAGCACTTGGATATAGGAAAGAGTTGTTGAGATGATCAATTGCCTTTAACCCTTCCAACTGCAACGCAAGCCTATATATTTGACCATTAAAAGCCATCTCTATGAATCCTTCACTCTAGAAGACCATAGCTCTGATAATTCTCAGCATGTTTGACACAGATGAACAGCAAATATAAAGAAAATGAGCTAAAACTGTCAAAAAGGACAGTGTGTTCTGGAATAATATTCCACTTGGAAGACCATCTTCTGCCCTTGGTTCATGGTTGCATCAAAACATGTTTCTTACATGTAATGAACCTGTCAATATGCTAAGAAACGAAACTTTGTGCACGTCACATTTACATCATGTTTCACAATGTATTTCAAATGCTTTTGCTGATGGCATGTTTTTTCTCGCCAAGCAGATTTCTGTGTGGTCCAACCAAATCCCCAAATTGGTATTTTTTAACAATCTGCCACACATGACCTGCATGCCATGACTCTAATCCATGAATCTAACAACACGAGATCACGTTTATAATCCCAAACTTTAGTGCGGATTATGCAGATTGGGAGAAGTAGGATTCAAATTCCAACTATTTCATCCAACACCTCCGACTATTCCATTATGCATTTTTATTTGCCAATGCAAGCAACAATTTGACAGCACAAGGTTGTGCTCGCAAAGGAAGGAAAAAATCATAAGGGTAAACTATGAAGTGTAGATAATGCTCAATCATCCATTGGTGATTTCCTTATGCTCTTTTTGCTTCTGAACCAAGCACGTCTTAAGAACTAGCATTTAGGAAAAATCTTCCTTAGAGGGGTACCATTTCTTAAAAGGGTTTCAAACTGTACCAGACTCATACTTCAAATGTTCCATTCCTTATGGTCTTTATCATAGCGTTCCTGAATCCCTTCTAGGATAATAGCTGCTTTTTCCTCTATCATTTGAACACTCACCCCATTCAAGTTCCCAACCCAAAATCTGCCTCTTTCTAAATGAGGCATCTGACAACATAGCACAATAGATATTTTCCTATGTGCCCTTAATTAAATGCATCTGCCTTCCCGCAGGCTTGGTCAGCCACAATACTGATGCAGCAGGCTATTCTCCAATAAGCCCCTTCCTTGCACAAGCTTATCATCTCACCAATACATTTCTGCAGAAGCTGCAATGCGGTGGCACCTCGTTCTTCGATTTTGAGAAGAAATATAAAATGATGTCCTTTTAATACCTTACCTATGCCCACAAAATATTACAAAAGAAGGGAAAGAAATAGGTGATGGTGTTCAACAGACTACAAAACTAAAAGACTACCTATGTTCCAAATGAAAAGTCAGAAAATAAGCAGTCAGTGGACAATATTAAGTCTTAAATGTTCTTTTTCCTAAGGTCCACTCTTTTCAACCACCACATTCATATCCTTGCTATTAGCATCATGTTCATGGTGCAAAGCTGTACAATGCCACTTATGAAAGGTGGAGCATTGGAGGACAGGCAGCCATGATGACCAACACATCATTGGCAAATTATATCTGCATCTTCAGGTTTCAGACAGCAAGAAAAGAAGATAAGAACTGTGTATATTGACTTTGTTTGTATAGTCTGCGAGGTGAAGTTACAAGACCTAGGTCCACTGCACAAAAGGCCAGAAACCGTTGGCACTATTGTTTACCACGCCTCTCTTGTTTATTGACTACAGTAAAAAGTAAGAAGCAATTAAATAAATTTTGAAGCCAAGAAGCATACAGCTTGCTCGACGCCTTTCTCTTCCTGTGTTCTGAATCCCCGGTACTCCACAGCATACTGTTGTGTTTTACAAAATGGGCATCTGGGAGAGTTAAGGAAATATCATGCAAAGGCCTACCTGTATGAACTTTCAATAAATGTTCTCTACACATGTACACTATAATCAAGGATACTGAGTTGGCCGTGAGGAGGAGTGCGGAGGCTTTACTTGCAAAAAGCATTCTGCAAAATTGAATTCAATGACAAAGGTTGACAATATGAGTTTCTTCCTGTTTTAAAGATACAGTTATGCTGAAAGATACAAAGAGCTCACCTGTACATATTCCTTTCGTGCAGCATTTAGATCTGTTCAAACTTGGATAATGCTGCATAGGTTGCCAAATATTAACAATAAGTTAATCAATGAGCAAGACAAGAGCCATCGCATTTGCATGCATCATTTTTGTCAAATATACATAAAAAGAAATGTGTTTTTGCAACACGGAAGCAGCTGCATTTGGAAATCACCCATTCATAATATGGTGAGCAGGCTTGGCCAGCGTAAATTCTTCATTGGCTTAGATACAAGGGACAAACCAAATTGAAATGTGATTACTTCAACCAGTAAGAAGTGAAGATGTCTAAGAGTCCACCTCTATAACTTATTAACACCTTATAACTGTACTTTTTGCTGGAAATACTAGTCCCCTGAAGGAAAAAGCTAATCCCAAATAGATGAGCCTGGCCGTCTTAAAAGGGAAAATAGCAAAAGTAGTTCCTCTCTGGACAAGTTAAGTGACGTTCCCAGATTTGTCCGAAATTGTTGACTGTCATTGTCATAATTTTGTGAATACTTGGAATTACTCGCTCTTTGCAGTAATATATGACTGAGGATTACAATTAGAAGCTCTAATGCAAACATATACAATAACATAAACCTGGCAACAAGCATGTCTGTTGCTAGCAAGTATTAGAAAAAGTAAGGACGACAGTCAATATTCTTTCTATAAACAATTCGTTCAAATCGACCTAGCAGATACTAGATGTGCTTAATCCGTACCAGAAAGCAAATGGGGCATTCGTCCAGATCAAAGGCTGCCTCCTCGACTCCTATATAACAAGGCGCAAGTTTGCCATCAAGAATAAGTTTCCGAAGCCTCCGTTGATCCACATCCTTGTGTTGATACAACCCTTGAGGTTTAGTATAGCGCTCGTCTACAAGAGGGCGTCTTTTACCCAATTTATTTCCCATATGCACAGCGAGCTTAACAACATCCTATAATTTCAAAACCAATACTCCATTTTCATCTATTCTTAGCCTCCGGCAGCCTGCAACGCATCTAGAGGCCCAAACCCAACCATGATTTCTAAGCCGCATTTGCCTCTTTGAAAGAATACCTCACAACAGAATACATCCCTGGTCTGACAAATTGCTCCAAAATCTGGGCCCTCGGAAGGGCCCTGTCAAAGAAGGGGGCTGTTCTTACATGCAAGGGGACCCAAGCTGAAGAGATATTCCTCCTACACCAAAACGGATGAAAAATGGATCAATCTAAAGGGCAAGAGCGAGGGAATAATCCCCAAGTAATGAATTTGCTGCCGGAGTTGGCTATGGCGATGCTTCGGCTATGGCACGTGGTGGTAGAGTGCGGAAAAATAAGAGGGAGAACTTGAAGCGAAGGAACGTTAACCCGAAGCCTAACCGTGGTTACAAATGTTAACCGTGGTTAAGATAAATTAAATTGTTAACTTACCTTGCCTAAAAAGTTGGAATTGATGTTATCTTGGATTTTATTGGGGACCTACAAAAAATAATTCAACGAGAACCTGCAAAGAACCACTTAGTAAAATGTAAGCTTAATTTTCTCTATGTACCAATTCAAACGGAAAATTGTAACTTTATGTAAGAATTTTTTTATTCAGCTGACCATTTAAAAAGTGCATCCTTCGCAGTGAGACATGTCAAAGGAAGAGTGAACTCTGAATAGCCCTGGACAAATCATCAATAAATTTTGGCAAATTCAAGAAAGTATTGAACATCTCCGACCAAAGAAGGTCTTTGCCAATCCAGAATAATACTAACTTTACCTGGGTCCATGGAAAATCCCTGACTTTTAGTGGCTTTTTACGCTAATCCACATTTTCGTTTCTTATTGCCGAAACTTGAATGCTAATTTAATCTCTAAGACCATACAAGTTATGTAACATATGCCTATTCAGACGACTCTAACCGGATCTTCTAAGGTTCTGTCTTATGCAACATATGCCTATTCAGACGACTTTATCTTTAGGTATTCCATGAGTTTATAGTTGCGCGCACGCCAATGTGAAATGAACATCGACTAATCACGAATTGACCAGATTTGTCGTGAGAGAAGAATTCCTCTGTCATGATGTGTCCTATATGAATTCGTGTTCGTCTCTACGGTGTCTAATAAATTGAGGGGATGCTCCCACAATGTCTAGTAAACTAATGTCAAGGAGGGGAGGAAGACGTAACACATGGCCCCTATATCTCCTAGAGATGTGTAGCCTCCTCTCAGCCTCTCCTTCAACCTCCATTCATGCCTCATGCTCCAGTACTACTTTTGTTCTTTTCTATGCCTATATTAATTCATATATCTAAACGTCTATACATGTTTTAAGATGCATGTATATATTTTTCAATGGTCAAAACCCACCTTTCACGAAAAGCCTTCATGTAATATATGCATTGCCTCTCTGAGTTTTCCAAATTGCTCAGGTATAAGTTAATCCCTTAAGTTTTTACCATTGTGACTTTATGCAATCTAAGATGTGGTCAAACCAATCGAATAGTTGTTCCTATACAAAAGTATCTTAGGCAACATTTTCGTTTTAAATATAATATTAGTATATAATATAATAATATATAAAACCCACCGGCCTAATGGCTAAACGACAAGTATGCCTACCTAGAATCATGACAATATATCCTATGAAAATTCCATAATACCCATTTTTTGCAAAGAATGGAAGGTAATACTCAAGAAGGATTTACATCCCTTGGAACTAGTCTTTGATATTGTTAAGAGATGTTATAAAAGATTATTTTCTTGTAAAATTCAATAACTCTATCAGAACATCATGTTATAAGACTGCATTAGTGCATAGGTCCTCCTATATCTTTGAGTAACAATGTCCATCACTCTGACACGTATATATTTCTTCCTCTTCGTTTTTCCAATGCAAGTATACAGCATTGCTAGACATTAAGATCCATTATATCCAAGCATCATGGTAAAACACTTATATGTCACCCAGTTCTCAGCTCAATTGTACACATTGCAAAAAGATATCCGGATTGAAAAGTACAAAATTTAGGTACCTATCTAGATCTGGATCAAATCATATGCCAATGGAAAGCTCTCTCTATATAAGCTTTTATACAAACCCAAGATCATCTGAGTCTGACCTCTGTAGCTCAAATTTACGAGGGTTGAAACAATTGACATTCTCTCTCTAGTGCTTCTCTTTTTATATATTTTTAGTGACTTAGATATTATATACAATGGTTTGGTTAAAAAAAAAAACTTCTCATAAAAATCTTATTTTTGATTAAAACAAACGAAAATTTTGTAAAAAGCATTTGCAAACGTAATTGAACAATGTTTGATTGGTTTTTGTGCCATTAGCAAGTACCTTAATTGAATGTTTGTTTAGAATCTTTATAGGTAGATATAGACGAGCTTGAACAATCGAACATCACCTTGGGAAATGATCGTTTCTAGTCAAGAAATTCCATCACTTTGACTGCCAAAGGGTGAAGCAAAAAATTATTGAATCCAAAAGAGCAATGACAGAATCAAGTAGATGAACAATGAGGATGGCAATATTCATGATTAGTTAAGCTCTATATCCTTGTGATTGCTCATAAATAATAATATAAATTTCTCTACCTGTTGGAAGAACGAATTTATAGCCAACAACGAATCAACAACGCCCATCTGAGATGTGGGTATTAAATGTCCACTTTGGAGCAAAAAAGATGAAGCTCCGTTTCAAATAATAATGGAGGAATCACATTGTTGGATTAATATATACTTGTGCGATCCACATATTTTGACCCTTATAATCGTATATTCTGCATACATAAATATAAAATTGGTGATGTGCAATTATGGTTTGACGATTGCAACATCCTTGCAAAAGGAAAGTATGCTCAGAATCATCATACCTTTTAACATGATTTGAAGAACTCATTCTCGTAAAATCCCATTGAATTAATGTGATTGTGTGATAAGGCTCAATTGGATCATCCAGAACTTGAAAGCAAATCAAAATCCAGGAAACTACTGGCTTCCATTAAATATATAGAACCAAATAGTGAAAGTATAACTTGTAACTGCAAAGCTTAAGAAATTAATAAGATTTGGATCTGCTGCAAAACCCTACTCTACACTTGAAAACCTTTTATTTTTCATCTTAATAGGAGTTTAAAAGCTTAGGCTTTCACACCTTCACAGGAAACTCTAGGATGCTCTTGCCCATTTGTGGGGCTATCTAATAAGCATAAAACTTGATAGCACTGCATGGATGTTGGTAACCTTCCTCCTCGTTATAATAATTATCTGAAAACAAAGTACATAACTCCAAACTAGCATTCCAGCAAAATCAAAAGAAAGCAAGGTAACATACCTTGAGGCAACTGTGCAATAATAATTTCTTTAGCATGGAAATGGTAATGACTTGAGCATATTTGTAAGGTCCACTATTGGTGCCATCTATTCAATGAAACCTATTTTTGTTTTGCCATTGCAATTTCTTTGACCTGGTTGTATTGTGCAACGATGCAATGACAAAAAAACAAACAAAAAAAGACTTGCTTACAATGGAATGGAATGCCAGTGTTATCAAAATCGTCAAAAGAAGCTTCATGAAGGTTTAGAGGCAGATTTGTGAGACTAGCAAGAATCATCATCTTACTGAGATGCAAAAATAAATTCGTCCACAAATAGCAACCTCTAATTTTCGCAGGCATAGGTAGATCCAGAGGCATTGATGTAGAGAAAAGTTGTATCATAGCTCTAGCAAAGGCATTGATGTAGAGAAAAGTTGTATCATAGCTCTAACTCCAAGCTCTCATCTGAACAACGCTGCTTTGCCTTCGCATCACCAAGCCCTGCAAGAAAAAATAGAATTGAACAAGAAAGAAAGCCCTAAAATATATTTTTGATGCTTGCATGTCTTCATAATTTATGATATGGTGAGAATTATTAGATCTAACAATTGAAAATTGCAAAAATAAGTAATGTGCGTGTATGCACACTCTAGATGTACACATTAGTACATGAACTCAAATAAACCACAAAACCAGGAGGGACAACTTAGCAAAGTTAATATTAGAATATGTCGGAGCTTGGGTGTTGATATGGCAAATCATAGATTGAGTTGAGATCATGAAATCATGATGCTAATGGTTCTTCTTACATAGACATCTAAATATGTTATCCTCAAGAGAAGGAGAAGTATCTAAAGGTTTTATGATTAACATGAAGATGCTAATGGAGGATGCCTCACCCGAAGGGATTTGAAGGGAAAAACCTTAGCAGTAATAAGCCTATTGACAAACTATACAATGATAGATATCAATGAAGTGTGGGAGGGCACAAGGGGGTGCACATATCCATCACCTCCTGGAGATATGGTGTTTGCAGCATCACATGGAGTGACTGGCCAGGCAGAATCAACTCATCATAGCGCGTCCTAATAGGTCCAAAAGTTGAGCAGTGCCTAAGAGTATGACAGTCATCCTCAATAATTCCCAGCTGGCAACACTGACATAGCATGCTCTCTCATGCTTCTCAGATCCATCTACCTGTCTCAATGCGAAGGCGATGAGCAACTGTGTGAATGGACACAATGAGTCTGCAGTTCTTCAGGGGTAAATGCATCTGCAGGTACTCTTGTAGATCCCACTTGAATGTGGGATTGATTTGGCTCTTGCAGCGTGCAATTTTTAGCTGTCCCAAGCCCCAGGATCCCAAAGCTTGTTGAGGAAGCAGGTATCGAGATACTGTCTCAAAGTGATTGTGATCCTCCTCAGTTTCTACCTGTATACCCTTGTGCTCGTGCTCATTTCATCTGGAGATCCAATTAGCTTGCTTCTCCTTCCAGTAGGCTTTGAGGCATTTTGGACCCATTACCATGGTATAATTAAGGTGTGGGGGCGAGTGTTGCCCATGCTGACCACCTTCTGAAAGTATATGAGATGATGCTCTAGTGCCGCCCACTGCAAAAGCAGGAAACCAGTCTCCTGCAGAAGTACCTAATATGGCACCATGGATTTGACTCCAAGTGCTTGGGCTAGAAAGGCCTTTTGAACCCGCTTCAAGTCATTCTAGGTGATAAGTGATACCATCGGTCTCCACATCTCCAACCCATATAGAAGAATGGGCTCTACTAAAACCCTGGCAAGTGCGATTGGTGCGCCCAGTCGTAAAGCTTTGTTTTGTAGCTATTGTCCTGCATTGCGTACAGAGCTTTCCAGCTTGTCGCCACTCATTGCCGGATAGAAGTGTTATGGCAATATTGGACTCCACTCCCAGATACTTGTAGGCGGGCACAACCTCCACATTATGACCTTGATAAGTGATGGAAGGCAGTCTTGATTGACGTGAAAACGATATGAGGAGCACCTTATTCATAGCCAAATTGGCACGCATTTCAGTGGCTTGGTTTGCTGCATATCGGCCAGGGTGTGAGCTAGGAGGTCCACATCATCGGTGTAGATGAGCTATCGGACAATATGGCGCATGAGTTGAGCCCCTCCACCACTTTGATGAACAAGCTGTGGCGCTCCCCGAATCTATACGATGCCCCCATTGTACAAATACGGAAATTCCCCTCCCGTGGCGACTATATCACCATGGTAGGGCCCTCCGTCATATTCGGACCACTTGGGATGGCCAAGTGTCCGGGCGAGGAACACAAAGGTGTCATTTGTCCCACGTCCTCTATGGGAGTCCTATACAGCGGAAGCGTACATCCATGCTAGCATACAACACTCGTGCTGAAATAATATACCACCACGAAGGGTGGCCCATCCATCATCATCAACGAAAAAAGAATACAACTATAAATAACATGAGCAATACACCATGACAAGACCGCTACCCGGGGCTCAGACTCCATGGGGTCACTGACGGTCAAGGCCTCAAGATGTCAACAGACGGAAGTATAACATGGCGTTGGCTGGCATAAGACAATGGCTAGGGTAGTCCACTCCATCCGCCCCTCCTGTGCACACTTTGCAGATAGGCTGAAACATGCTATGGCGTGATTGTAGCCTTTCGGGGACGCAATCTCATGGAATCACCCCATGAGACTACTCTGGGTTACATCTCCCTGATCCGATGAGGCATGTCAAAGAAGTGTCCCCTCCCCGAACGTAATGGATCCCTAGGTGTGCTAGAGACTACGTGCCACTAAATGCACATGTAGCCGTACCCGACTGGAACCCCCCAAAATCCATGGACTGTTAGGCGCGTCCATCGAGCCCAGGAGGTCGATATAGGCACGCTCCTACGACCCAGGAGGTGTCGGACCCATACCCGGCCCCACCGCAAGGACCGGCTATAAGCCTAGCACAATGTAGGAGTCTTGTAGCCGCGCTAGGCAAGACCCCACCCCCGTTTCACCATTGTGCTCGTTGTCTGGTGCTGAATCATGCGATAGCCTCCACAACCAGGTGGGCTCTTGTGCACAGGCCGCAATTATTGGGTATTACGGGGTCTTTGAAAGAGAATTTAACCATTCCATCTATTCAAATAAGTGTTAGCAGAATTACAAGCTATCTAGGGACTAACCAGTCTCTTGGCTAGAACCATTATCACGGAAAGCCTCCATTCTTCAGGTCTGTTGGCAAGAATTGGTAGCTGCTCCTCCTCTCCTCTTCCCCACTCCATTTTGGGGCAGAAATGGGGGTAGGACCTCAATTTCTTCTCCCAAATTGGCAAGTCCCACTTAGCCAATCAATTTGGGCCAGGTGTCGCTTCCCTATTGGTTCCCGTTAACTAATTATAACCTAATTAGCATAATTAGGTTATTTATCCACTAATTTTATTAGCATAGCTAATAAAATCCCTTTTAAGTGAACCCAAGTTACCCCCTATTGACCCTTAGGGGTCTAGTTAAATCCTGGTGACGTGTCATAGTATGCATACGTACACCATATAAATACCTGGAACGTCACATTCTCCCCCCTTGGATTAATGTTGTCCTCAGCATTAGGGTTAATAGACAATGAAATTATAGAAGATAACTTTTATTCATTGAAAATAACACAAGATTACATATATGTAATGTATCATAGTTACGATACTAATAACTTAAGAGTGCACTCATAAACAACAAAGTTTTGAATACAAGGGATGGCACCCAGGGTGAGGCCTAGGATCTGTTGCGATACGTCAACATGCCCTACTGGCCTGCAGAAGTAACATACATTAGTATTTACAAAATAATTTAAGTAGTGTGGTTGAAGGGACCACCCCCTTAAAGTAAAAAAGGCTTGCATGTTGTCTCGGCGTAAGGAATGGCCATATTCCCATTATAGCCGCAGATGAATGCATCCTATCATGAAGCCTATATGCCCAGTTCCCCACCTAAAATGCATGTAGCCCCAACCCCTAAAATGATCCATGTCGGATCCCTCTCATATGATCCCTGCCGGATCCATAACATAACGCTTACCATGAGGGTTGGAGACGATCGCATCTTGAATGGTTCGACCCTGGCATTCTCGCATAAAGTCTGGGTAAGTCTTATCCAAACCCGCTTTAAGAACCCATGTCGCGTCTTCTGTGGGTAAGTGTTTCCACTTAACCAAGTATTGCAAGATTTGAGTTCGGCGGGTTTGCTTATACTGGCAAGGCAAATAATAGAAATAGGCTTCGTGCAAACTTCGGGTTACTATTCCTGCAACTAAAACGGCGGAATCAAGGAGTTCGAAATAGCAGGGCACAAATAGCTTATCTGGAGAAAGGTTCGAGAGGTTATAAGGAAACGGCTGTCTGCACCAACGGAACACAGAGACATCATCTGATTTTGAATCCGGCAGCAAGGATCTTTGGTCTCCTCTTCCGGCACCTGCAGAATCCGGCAGCTATATACCTTCTACTTCGGCTTCAAGGCAACCAGTTCCGGATTGCTGTGCTTAAATCCAATCTGCCTACCTCTGATTTAGATGAAGATCTTGTAGGCGGAGCTTCTGGGTCTGTTCTGCCTGCAGGCTTTCCTGATAAGCTTGGGATTGAATCGAGTTCTAATCCTTGATGGTTGTGATTGAGCCTGTCTAAGCCCAATACCATTGTAAGATCGGATTGATCGCAAGCTGAAGGGATAATAGGTTGCGACCAATTCCTTTCATTCCTTTTCCTTGGAAATTGCCTTAGATTCTATCTGGATCCGGTTGGGTGGAAACTGGATGCCTAATCCATTGGTTGTGGAAACCAAGTTGATTGTTCTTATCAAAGACTGTCTTCTTCTTATCTTGTCTATATAATTGTGGATCAAGGTAGTCACGTCTTTAAGCTTTTCCCTTAAAGCGTATCAAGTGGTATCAGAGCACATCGATCCTCAGATCTGATCAATGGCCCAACGCTTCAATGTTACTGAAGCGCAATATCAGCAAGCCTTGTCTAACGCTGGTTATATTGCATCCCAGTCAGCATTGCCTATGCCTAGCAGTCAGCAAGAGTATGACAGGCAAGTGGAACTGTTGGCTATTCTGTACCGCTTCCTTCCAAATATTTATCAGCAACCTTCGCAACCTCCTTTGCCTAATGGTCCTCCTCCAGTAAATCCTCCACCGCCACCTAAGCTGAGAAAATGGTTAGAGAAAGCGGATATGCCGTCTTTCAAAGGGGGAAAAACAAAGCCTGTCAAGGTTGTCAGTTTTATTAGCCAATGGGAAAAGTTCTTTGAACGAGTGCAGGCAACAGATGTGGAAAGACTGCAAGCCATGGACACTTATTTGAAAGATCGAGGTGGCAAGGCAGACGAGAATGTGATCCCAGGAATAATAATTGGGAAAGTTTCAAAACGGCTTTTGAAGCACATTATTTACCCTCAAACTATCACAGTGAGTTACGCAGGGAATGGGATCGTCTGAAACAGGGGGAAACTGAGAGTATTCGGTCCTACACATCCAAATTCACTCATTTAGCGGCACTAATAAGGAATCTGGATGGGAAAGAGCTTCTAAGAAAGTATGTCAACGGATGTAGGGATGATATTTATGCGGAAATGGAAATATTTTTCCCAAAAAATTTGAATGAAGCCATAAAACTAGCATCCGCAGTGGAGCGGAAACTAGATCCAAAGTCTAGGAAGTTTGATATTTGGGATGAGGAAACTTCAGACCAAGAGGACAAAAAGAGTAGCAAAGAGAAAAACGGAAGTAAGGAATCTTCCAAGAACTCTAAGAGGAAGAGAAATAACGGCAATGGTAATGGTTCCGAAAGGAAGCGTGAGGAGGAAAGTCAAATTAGACTGCGGAAGGAAATTAAGGAACCAAAAGGTGGATGCTATAGATGCGGAGGAAATCATTTCCTAAGAGATTGCCCTTTTAGGGAAGGGGGATTCACAAAAGTGGAACCATCTAAACCTCAAAAGGTTGTACCAATACATGCTATTGAAGGTCCCAAGCCCGTGGTTGTAGAAATGAAGGTCCCAAGCCCGTGGAGGATGTACCTGCTGAAGATCGGAAGAAAGGCGAGGAACGGGCAAAGGCTATAGCCAAAGAACGGAGGTGGCTCCAAATTGGAACTATGGGATAAACATCATAAAAATTTACATTTCTTAGGGTAAGATTTGTATGATTTGGTTTGATTTGATTTGTAATATTTGATTTTTATGTAGAATGAAAATTAAATTATTATGAAAGTATGGTGCATTAGATGTAATTTTTGAAAGGTGGTAACTGTTGTTATAGCACAATAGGCCTAACAAAATTACATCGGTACCGTGGAGGTACGAAATTACATAGTACCGTGGAGGTACGAAAAATACTAACGCATCGTGGAGATACAATAATTTAGTATCGTGGAGATACTACCAAAGAGTACCGCGGAGGTATGAACGATAGCGATGTGCCGCGGAGGTACAAGGATATATCGTACTGCGGAAGTACGCGCATATCCGTAACTATTTCCTGAATTTGCAGAACCTTCAGACGTATGGGGCAATCGCCTTGAGAAGGGATGGGGCCCACTAGAGCGTGCTTGGAAGATCGCGGACGATCTTCTTTAAGAAGGGATGGATTGATATGGGGGCATGCTAGGGGGAGTGGTCCAGTGGAAGAAAAGAATTAAGGCAATGGGGCATTTTGAAAGTCAATGGTTACAAGGCATGGGAAAAAAGGGGCAAGGTTATTTTACACGACCAATAAACGCCAAGGAAAGGGAGATATTTTTAAGAAAAGGGATATCTCTTGATATGGCAAGGCAAATAATAGAAATAGGCTATTCCTGCAACTAAAAGGGCGGAATCAAGGAGTTCGAAATAGCAGGGCACAAATAGCTTATCTGGAGAAAGGTTCGAGAGGTTATAAGGAAACGGCTGTCTGCACCAACGGGACACAGAGACATCATCTGATTTTGAATCTGGCAGTAAGGATCTTTGGTCTCCTCTTCCGGCACCTGCAGAATCCGGCAGCTATATACCTTCTACTTCGGCTTCAAGGCAACCAGTTCCGGATTGCTGTGCTTAAATCCAATCTGCCTACCTCTGATTTAGATGAAGATCTTGTAGGTGGAGCTTAAGGTCTGCATCACGCTTTGCAGCTTTCCCCGATAAGCTTGGGATTGAATCGAGTTCTAATCCTTGGTGGTTGTGATTGAGCCTGTCTAAGCCCAATACCATTGTAAGATCGGATTGATCGCAAGCTGAAGGGATAATAGGCTGCGACCAATTCCTTTCATTCCTTTTCCTTGGAAATTGCCTTAGATTCTATCTGGATCCGGTTGGGTGGAAACTGGATGTCTGATCCATTGGTTGTGGAAACCAAGTTGATTGTTCTTATCAAAGACTGTCTTCTTCTTATCTTGTCTATATAATTGTGGATCAAGGTAGTCACGTCTTTAAGCTTTTCCCTTAAAGCGTATCAGTCCCTGAAGCATCAATCACTTTTAGATGATCACTCCATATTGGAATTTTAATACGATCAGGCCAATTGGAGATCTGAAAGCAATTATACAACTTCTTACGAATTTCTTGAAGCACCACCTGAGAAGAAATACGCTTATCATAAAAGACCTTTCTTCGCCTTCGCTTCCATATTATTATTATTATTATTATTATTATTATTATTATTATTATTATTATTATTATTATTATTATTATTATTATTATTATTATTATTATTATTATTATTATTATTATTATTATTACTTGTTGTTTACTCTACACACATAATGACTTGGGTACATGAGACCTACTGAAACATTAAAGATTATGAGGAAAGTAGGTTATTGTTACATGGGTAGAACAAAGAAAATATTAAATGTAGTGGACCTTATGTCTTCACATATTTGTTGATGGTAAAATTGAATAATATCTTCGGAATAAACATAAATTTACGGCATGCACAAACGTATCGACGCAGCTGGAGACCTGAATGGCGCTTGATCATTCCAGATGGGCACTTCGGATTCCTTGGCTCCACAAAAAGGTATTCAACACTGCAAGTTCGCTTTGGGGCATTCTTCCATATAGTCTTAGCTGCCGGATTGATGGCATAGCTACCTGCTTCTTGCTTATGGGAAGACGAAAAAGGTGGTTTCAACAAGGGAACCATCTTAAAAATGGAGGAGGAGAAAAGACAAGCTGTCAAAAGGAAAAACCTTTTTGATTATCACATCCCTGCCAAAGCTTCGGTGATGGCTGGCTGCTCCAGTTTAAGAGCCACTAGGAATGCTGAAGTTGCCTTAGAGAGAGAGGTTTTAGCAAAAGTGACTAATCCAGCCATAGAAGGCATTATGAGTCAGGCCACTGAAAAACTATGGAGCAAGCTGCTGCAACAGTTGATCCTATTGAAGATCAAAGTGCAATGAGGAAATCCAGCAGATCTATACAAAATGAGGCCAATATGACCAACAACCATAATCAGGTCTGATTTAGAACAGTAACTTTAGAATTTATATAATATGATCATTTATTTGTTGCAGCAGTATAGGGATTATTGTTCTTGATGACTTAAGTGTAATAATACAGATATTAAGACCGGGTTTGTTAAATTTTAGCATAGATGTAATAAGGTTACACAGATGTAGATCAGATATGTCAGAATTCATGTAGATTTGATGTGATTTAACCAGCAAGAAGGTTCGAGCTGGTTGTAGGATACAGCACAGCACCACATATTAGATATGAAATGGATTTTTGCTGCAGTAACCAAAAGGATATCAGCTGATTAACTTGTCTAATGATTACTTTGGCTGGTTTTCTGGTTTTCTTAAGATGTAAGATATTTGCTGGTGAAGGGCGATAAGCCAGATAGCCCCATAGCTTACCTGCTAGCAACGTTGAATTTTACCCTTAGCTAACTTTCAATGGGTTTGCTCCAGGTAACCGGTGCTATCTCTCCAAGTTTTTCTCATTTCTATCAGTTGGAAGCATGGGATTTTTTCTACTATACAGTGTTCACTCTACTTGGTTTAAGTTCTTCCAAAAAGTATACTCTACCCATATGTATACTTCAAAGGATGCAGCGTTGTTATGATTATCTTTAAATGATTCTATAATAAACATTATTGTTTTTTTTTTTTTTTTTTTTTTTTTGAAGGACGGCTATGATAAACATTATTGTTGACAGACATGCATCACAATATTCGTAATTTCTCTTGTTTTTATACCACTCTTGGAAAATTTTGAATCTGCATTAAGACATCTTTGTGATATATTATATAAACTTGGGCTAGTTCTATTGTCCATTTTGTTTTTTACATCTTAAGTTGTCCATATTCCTAGAAATCTGCTTTTTATCCTATTGTCCATTTCTATTCTATTACTTTTTATTATTCTAGTGTCCATATTGCTAGAAACTTGCTCTTGCTAGAAACGTGCTTGTACTTTAAATTATTCTGTTAGATTGTATTATTCTGTTGACTGTATTATTTTATCTTCTTTTTCATTTATTATTATTATTATTATTATTATTATTATTATTATTATTATTATTATTATTATTATTATTATTATTATATTACTTGTTGTTTACTCTACACACATAATGACTTGGGTACATGAGACCTACCTGAAACATTAAAGATTATGAGGAAAGTAGATTATTGTTACATGGGTAGAACAAAGAAAATATTAAATGTAGTGGACCTTATGTCTTCACACATTTGTTGATGGTAAAATTGAATAATATCTTCGGAATAAACATAAATTTAGGGCATGCACAAACGTATCGACGTAGCTGGAGACCCGAATGGCGCTTGATCATTCCAGATGGGCACTTCGGATTCCTTGGCTCCATAAAAAGGTATTCAACACTGCAAGTTCACTTTGGGGCATTCTTCCATATAGTCGTAGCTGCCGGATTGATGGCATAGCTACCTGCTTCTTGCTTATGGGAAGACGAAAAGGTGGTTTCAACAAGGGAACCATCTTAAAAATGGAGGAGGAGAAAAGACAAGCTGTCAAAAGGAAAAACCCTTTTGATTATCACATCCCTGCCAAAGCTTCGGTGATGGCTGGCTGCTCCAGTTTAAGAGCCACTAAGAATGCTGAAGTTGCCTTAGAGAAAGAGGTTTTAGCGAAAGTGACTAATCCAGCCATAGAAGGCATTATGAGTCAGGCCACTGAAAAAACTATGGAGCAAGCTGTTTTAACAGTTGATCCTATTGAAGACCAAAGTGCAATGAGGAAATCCAGCAGATCTATACAAAATGAGGCCAATATGACCAACAACCATAATCAGGTCTGATTTAGAACAGTAACTTTAGAATTTATATAATATAGTCATTTATTTGTTGCAGCAGCATAGGGATTATTGTTCTTGATGACTTAAGTGTAATAATACAGATATTAAGACCGGGTTTGTTAAATTTTAGCATAGATGTGATAAGGTTACACAGATGTAGATCAGATCTGTCAGAATTCATGTAGATTTGATGTGATTTAACTAGCAAGAAGGTTCGAGCTGGTTGTAGGATACAGCACAACACCACATATTAGATATGAAATGGATTTTTGCTGCACTAACCAAAAGGATATCAGCTGATTAACTTGTCTAATGATTACTTTGGCTGGTTTTCTGGTTTTCTTAAGATGTAAGATATTTGCTGGTGAAGGGCGATAAGCCAGATAGCCCCATAGCTTACCTGCTAGCAACGTTGAATTTTACCCTTGGCTAACTTTCAATGGGTTTGCTCCAGGTAACCGGTGCTATCTCTCCAAGTTTTTCTCATTTCTATCAGTTGGAAGCATGGGATTTTTTCTACTATACAATGTTCACTCTACTTGGTTTAAGTTCTTCCAAAAAGTATACTCTACCCATATGTGTACTTCAAAGGATGCAGCGTTGTTATGATTATCTTTAAATGATTCTATGATAAACATTATTGTTTTTTTTTTTTTTGTGAAGGACGGCTATGATAAACATTATTGTTGACAGACATGCATCACAATATTCGTAATTTCTCTTGTTTTTATACCACTCTTGGAAAATTTTGAATCTGCATTAAGACATCTTTGTGATATATTATATAAACTTGGGCTAGTTCTATTGTCCATTTTGTTTTTTACATCTTAAGTTGTCCATATTCCTAGAAATCTGCTTTTTATCCTATTGTCCATTTCTATTCTATTACTTTTTATTATTCTAGTGTCCATATTGCTAGAAACTTGCTCTTGCTAGAAACGTGCTTGTACTTTAAATTATTCTGTTAGATTGTATTATTCTGTTGACTGTATTATTTTATCTTCTTTTTCATTTATTATTATTATTATTATTATTATTATTATTATTATTATTATTATTATTATTATTATTATTATTATTATTATTATTATTATTATTATTATTATTATTATTATTATTATTATTATTATTATTATTATTATTATTATTATTATACTTGTTGTTTACTCTACACACATAATGACTTGGGTACATGAGACCTACCTGAAACATTAAAGATTATGAGGAAAGTAGGTTATTGTTACATGGGTAGAACAAAGAAAATATTAAATGTAGTGGACCTTATGTCTTCACACATTTGTTGATGGTAAAATTGAATAATATCTTCGGAATAAACATAAATTTAGGGCATGCACAAACGTATCGGCGTTTTGGAGACCGAATGGCGCTTTGATCGTTCGGATGGGCACGCCAGTTCCTTGGCTCCATAAAAAGGTATTCAACACTGCAAGTTCACTTTGGGGCATTCTTCCATATAGTCTTAGCTGCCGGATTGATGGCATAGCTACCTGCTTCTTGCTTATGGGAAGACGAAAAGGTGGTTTCAACAAGGGAACCATCTTAAAAATGGAGGAGGAAAAAAGACAAGCTGTCAAAAGGAAAAACCTTTTTGATTATCACATCCCTGCCAAAGCTTCGGTGATGGCTGGCTGCTCCAGTTTAAGAGCCACTAAGGATGCTGAAGTTGCCTTAGAGAGAGAGGTTTTAGCGAAAGTGACTAATCCAGCCATAGAAGGCATTATGAGTCAGGCCACTGAAAAAACTATGGAGCAAGCTGCTGTAACAGTTGATCCTATTGAAGACCAAAGTGCAATGAGGAAATCCAACAGATCTATACAAAATGAGGCCAATATGACCAACAACCATAATCAGGTCTGATTTAGAACAGTAACTTTAGAATTTATATAATACTAGAAAAAGTGCCCAGCGTTGCTGGGCTTCTTGTCAGGCATTAAGTTCAAGAGCTATAAAATGTGAGTTTTATTTTACAAGGGCGTATTTCAACGATGCCAAATTTGTCCATGAATTTTAAAGCAATATTGTGTTTGTCATATGCAGCAATACATGAAGGCTGTTCATCATGAATAATAGCATGATAAAGCTCCAAATCATGAAAAATGCCACATCTCCAAGTGAACATAAAAAATCTGAAACAATCACCTCTCTCAGTCTGTCACTTGGAAGTGCAGCACAATTAACCAAGCCCTCCAACTTTTCCTTCTCGGCCCGTGATAAGCTGGCTTCTTTGCAATACAATCTAGCCTCATCATATAGCTGATCATGTGAACCCTTAAAGTACAATAGACAAAGCTTTAGCAAACGCTAGAAACAACCTGAATGGGAAAGGATGCCGATTACTCCTACAACGATGAAAATAATTGAGCAGAATATTTGTACCAATGTGGTCAAAATATAAGAGCTTACATTCGTATCATATTTCTATACATATATATTTGTCAATCTAATTGTATAATTAGCTATATGTATAGTTGTGGCATCCCTCAAATTTGCCATGAATGTATAAGGCTGGCACACATGACAATTTTGTATAAGGTAGATACATGACAAATTTGTAGATTTTTTTCAATAATAGCATGATATTTACGCATGGCAATGTACCGCGCACAACCAAATAGTGGTTTGCTAAAGTGAACATCTGTAGCCTGTTTTGGTTGTTTTTGTAGCATGTTTTGGTTGCTCGATGTGTCAAGGGAACATTGTAGCCAAATTTGGTTGTTTGATGATGTGTCAAGAGAACATTTGTAGCCCAATTTGGTTATTTAATGAAGATGGTCCAACTAAAAAACCATAAAAGTTTATTTCCATTAAGCTACAAATCTGGTGGATTTAAGTTGAGAAACATGTAAATTCATGCAATAATAAAAGGAAATAAAATAAGTGATTATTCTAGTGATAAATTGCGCCGACACAAATTGCCAAATAAAAGTTGGTATTCTGGGAAGGGACTCGCAATAGACACAAAACCGGTGATAGATAGGCTTGTCATTCATCACAGCAGCAGTATACAATGGTTTTGAGGAAGAGAGAGGGGTAGCCGACCATAGGAACAATATCGGACTACCCCATAGAAAGAATGTGCACAGTCAATATAGAAGGGCATTGGCGACAACTTCTCACCGGGATAAAAAACCCCGCCCTTGCGGGTTTTCGAGGAAAACCCTAATGAGAAATGGTCGCCAACAACCTTGAATGTGATGCCTGAAAATCCGAAGAAGATGGCAGGACGGCGAACCCAAAGGGAACAGGACCCCAGAGGACGGCAGAAGCCCCGAATGTGTCGCCTGGAGAACCGGAAAAGATGATGTCGGGCACGACCCCATAAGATAGCGGGACGGAGAGAGACGAAGGAGACATGTCGATGGCGAAGTCGAGAAAGCAGGATCCCTACACGACCGCCAAAAGAACCTGCAGCAACTCAAAAGAACCCCCACAAAAATACCCGTAAATGGTTAGACGGAACTAACATGCATGGCATGGACAAGGTAAGCCGCACCCCGAACCCCTGCAGAGAAGAACAGATTAGAACACCAAAATCCGCACCCCGAAGGAAAAAAGCATCACCCCGCGGGTGGAAAACAAGTAAGTGGAAAAAATAGCATCACCCTCAAGGTGGAAAAAATAGCATCACCCTCAAGGTGGACAAAAATAGCATCACCCTCGAGGTGGAAAAATAGCATCACCCTCAAGGTGGAAATAAATAGCATCACCCTCAAGGTGGAAATAATTAGCATCACCCTCAAGGTGGAAATAAAAACAACATATGAACAGTGACATGAAAGTAACGCAAAAACATTATTATAGCAAATGCCAAGTGAACAACATGAAAAAGACGTGTCCCCCTGAGCAGGGCGGGAAGGGGGGGAAGCTTGGAGCAGGAAGGAAGCTGCTGTGAGAAGACGCCGATAACCGGTGCTGAAGGAGAAAGAGCCTTATATAGTGGCTCGTCCCTCCCCAGAATGGCGATCCGATGGCTCGGATCGCGCGCGATTCGGAAGGGACTCGCATAGACACAAAACCGGCCGACTACCAGAGAACTTCCTAACTACAAGCCCAACCGCCGCGAAACCTCCAAATGTTGAGACGGGTCCCGAAGCACATAGCGAGAGTGAGAAGACGAAGAACGCCAAATGCCGGAGCCCCGGCAGATCATGCGGAACCTCGCTGGCGGGCCGGGCCCGGCCAAGGCCGAAAGCGCACGCGCACTCATAAAGAGACGGGTCCAAGCCTATAGCTAAAAGACAATCCCCTCCACCACAAGCGAGCAATGAATAGGATAAAGGGGCAAAGAAGAGGGAGAGGATTTAAAAGAGGCCCGCCTGGTCGGAGGATCGAGGAGATGGTAAGAACCGGCGGAGATCAAACGCTGAAGAATAGTGATCGGCATGCGAGGGAGGGCAAACGGGCTAAAGAAACCGATGATGATCGGCGGGGCAAGTTGATCGCTGGCTTTGAACGGGCGGATCAAAATGTCGACGCGGAGATAACGAGAAAGAAAGATCACGCCAGGCCAGAGCTTAGGGCCTCGTGAGATGCGCAGTAAAAGCGCAAAAAAGAAAGGACGATGAGGGCAAACGGGCCAAAGAAGGAACGGGCGGCGGGTGGTGGCAAAAATGGAGAACAACAGAGCTTAACATGTTGAGGCATGAGGGGAGAAAAGTGCGAGGGGGACGAGCTCGACGAGAAGTAGACCGATTTGCCAAGCGACGGTAAAGGAAGAACGGCGGGGAGGGCAAAGTTGAAAACTTGATGAAAAAGGATATTGCAGCAGAGGCCGGTAATGGACGCAGGGCGACAGATTTAGAATCATGAAGAGTGGCAAAAAGGCGGCGAACAACAAAGGGGAAGCCGAGATAAGAAACGGCATGGAGGCGCACCAAACAACAAAGCGGGCGGAACAAAGCCATGTAAGTCGCGAAGAGACGAGGGGCGCTGGGCGAAAACACCAACGGCAAAGTTGAGAGGAACAAAGGGACCTCCTGAGGAGCAAGTAATCGAGAGGCAGCTGCCACACAACAACATATAAACCATGTTAAATTCAATCAAATTGACAACGAAAAACATAAAGAGCTACATGGCGTCGACACCCCGCAAAAGGGGCCGGCTAACCGGGGCAATAACGCCAATGAAAATGCATCAAAAACATAAAGTCTTGAATAAAAAGGCCCACGCCGACCCCGGCCCAGAAAGCAGAGGCCACCAAGGGGCGTAGGCCAATGAAGAACCACCAACGTCATACGAGCCCGACACGCAGCTGCATGGAACAAAACACGTGGAACCAAGGCGGGTGGAGGAAAACAAAAATTGTTAAAGAGATGCCAATCATAGGTAAAAGCATCCGGGGGAATACGGTGCGGATATGCTAATCGAAAGTGTTATAGACGGGAAGCTTGTGGTTAGGGGCGAGGCAAACCGGTCAACATGATGTGGGCCCCACAAAGAATCAACATAACTAAAACACCATGGAGCAAGAGTAAACTCATCCGCCCGAGGAAGGCGAAAGATAATCCGCCCATTCATTCTCGGGAGCGAGGAATCCAAACAGCTCCAAGGAGATGGAAAATGAAAACAAATGAGGAAAATCTCGAGAGTAAGAAAATGGATATCAAAGCGAGGAGGAACCCCTTTCGCAGTAATAGCGCCACATTCGACATTATCTCCCCGAATCAGAACTAGGCGAAAGCATGAAGAAAAGGCAAAGCCGAACGCGAAAACCCGGTAAAAGCTTAAGAGTTCCCGCCAAGTAGAAGAGCGAGAAAATCCGATTCGCAGAAAAGGCCAACAAAATCGACGCTGGTCCGTCCCCGGAAGAAGGAGCCATCCCCCAACCAAAAGAACTAGCATCAAACCCAAGGACGGCGGATGGACGGGCGGATGGGGAAATAGGGCTTAAAACTTAAGGACGAGGCAATAGATTCCCACAATACAATTTCCATACACAAGCTAAAGAAGATAACTAAATAGGAGCATCCCAATGCAAAGGTTGAATAAGGTTATAAGAAAAGAATGTCAAAGCAGAGACAAGAGAGCCAAAACAATGCGCAGAGATCTGAGGAACCCCAAGAATTTGGCAAGGTGATTAGACGGAGGCGGGAAGAGGAAAGAAGTTTAAGAGGAGAGATGAAAAACTTAGCGAAGTTTCTTAGAAGAGAGGCATATAACCATGGCGTAAGCGTCAAGGAGAAAACCAAGGAAAATGGTGCGGTGGGATAAACGCAAACGACATTTCGGCCAAGCAATGAGAAAACCAGCAGCTTGCAAATCAGAAATAATGCGATGCTGAAGAGAACTAGGATCATGCTGAGCGTTAAAAAGAAAATCATCCATGTAAGGGGTGCAAATAATACCAAAATACAGCGGCCAATGGCTTAACTAAGGGGCGCATGACTTTAGTAAAGACAAAGGGAGCAGAGGCCAAGCCGAAGGGGAGCATGGTAAAGACAAAAAAATGCGGGCAAACCGGAAACCCCAAAAAAGTGTGATGAGGAGGCCAAATGGGGACATGATGGTAGCCGGATTTCAAATCCAAAGTAAAAAGAAAGTCGTGGGGCTGAAGAACGGCTAAAGCATCCGACAGAGACTCATAGCGAAAAGAAGGCACCGACAAAAAGGAATTGAGGTAGCGTAAGTCGAGAATCAAGCGGAACTTATGATCCCCCTTTGGCACGACGCCGAGAGGTGAGCAGAAAAAGGGGCGAGCGGGAACTTGCATCACGGCAAGACCGTAACGCAAAAGGTCTTGAATGGCCGAATCCGCAAAAGGGATATGGGACGACTGTGAGAGGAAAGGTTCGGGCAAAAAAAATGGTTGAGGCGGAGGTCCCCGAGCCCAAGGAAGAGCGTGAACTATGCCGGATCCAAGATGTAACAAGAGAATTGGCGTAAATCGAAAGCCAAAAGGGCAAAGAAGGGAAGACGGCCACGCACAGATAAAGTCGCCAGAATGAGAATCAAGAGCCACCGGATCAAATGGGAGATGAGGCAAAGGGGAAGAAAAACTTGACAATCTGGCGGAAAAAGATCCGCCGTAAAAAAAGAATAACCTTTATTCATTATAAAAGGAAAATACATGCAAAGCGACGAACGACAATAACTACACCAACATTTCGTCCTAAGAAGACCAAGGAGGAGGTAAAGTGGATGGAGGCAGGGCCGGATGAGGTGTCTGCGGTGGAAAAGCCATCAACGGGGCAGGATTGAGAGGAACGGAGTGAGGAAAAGGCGAGAATAGGGGGAACAAGATTATGGAGGAACGGGCGACGAAAAGCAATTTTCGGGCGGTGTGGCGAGAACGACCGCAAAAAGAACAGCGAAGATTGGACGGGTTGGAGGGAGACGAGGCCGGAGAGGAAAAAGCAGCGGACGGAGGGTAAGGAGAAGTGCGAGCGCGGGAGAGGCGCTTTTCCTGGGCAAATTTCTTAGCTTGATGCAGACGTTTGGATTCATCAGAAGAGAAATTCAAACTAGGTGACTCGCCAAACCGAAGGCTTAACGCCAGATCCATGTTGGTCAGCAATAAGCACAAATTTCATTTCTTGGTCCGCCAAACGCTTACCTTCTTCTACCATCTGCAACACATCGTCTGGAATAGCGACCCCCAACATAGTCAAACGTCAATCCAATCCACCAAACCGAGAGGGTGTCCATGGCCGCAAAGAAACTCATAGTAATGCCGCATGGAATCGCTGGCCAAAAGGTGGGGTAGGCCGAGAATGCTCGTTCCCCGGTCGTCCGGCCAAGGTGGTCAAGCCGGGCTTGGACCGAGATGCTTCTTTGGTTCAATGACGCCCGGAGTGCTCGAAGAGTCTCTCTCTTTGTTGAAGCTCCCGCACAATTGAGTATACTCGGGGAAATGGGAGTGGAATGTGGGGTACAAAGCAGAGGCTGAGAGACGCGGGGGCAAAGACGAGAAGAGAGGAGCCATCCGAGTAGGAGATGAAGGAGCCGCGGGCACCAAAGTGGGGAGAAGACAAAGGCGAGCAAAGGCTGGAAGGAGGCCGAAAGAAAAATTAGACGGCGTAATCGTGGAGAAAGAGGAGGAGAAAAGGGACTAGCATCCACTCGAGTCCCGCCGAGACAAAGAGGCTTCACGCTGGCGACGAAAGCACCCGCCACCGAAAGCAAGCCGCGGTTGGAGAAAGTTTAACTCATGGAGAAGAACCGAAGTAGTGGTGCTAGACGCCCGGGCCAATAACCCAAAAAAAAAGAATACGTGAGAGCACAAAAAATAATAGTCCAAAGGTGATGCCACCCCCGGAGAAGAGAAAGAAGGCGTCTTGACAGGCCAACCCCAAGTCCGCGAAGAATCCAAACAATCGTCCGCCCGAAGGGAGAGAATGCGACCAAATGACGAGAAAATGACGAATCAAAAGAAACCAGCGTGAAATGCACAACCGCAAGGAACCTAACTAGAGTAATGCCAATACGGCCAAAAATGCAACCCCCCTTATGCAAAAGAAAAACCCCCAAGAGTCGAGAAAAGGGGATAACACAATACCAAAGCCACCAAATGAAAGAAAACCCTCATAATGTGATATATGCAAGGAACCCACCCTTCAAAGGGAAATTACAATAGTAGAACAAAAAATCCAACCAAACCATGGACGAGACACCAAGGAAAAACAACTCCAAAAATGCACAAAACAATTAACGACGCCCAACGCAAATGATGCCCCCCAAGGGAAAACCCGATACAACATCCCGTCAAAAACCCTTATAGGCGTACCCCCCCCCGGAAAACAACAATTATGCGCCGTAAAAAAAAAAGAAAGTACCCAAGAATGTCAACCCACATCATGGTCCATGAAAAAACCCCCTATCAAACATGAAAAGGGAAAACAATTGTCGTATCCCATTACATTCAAAGACGATAGAAGTCCCACATCCAACATAGACCATAAAACACAAAAAAAACAATTGTCTTATTCCATTTTATTCAACGAGGGCACCAACACCCCTACACTGCCCAAAAACAAACACAAAACATATCCCCAGAGATCAGGGCTAATCACGCAATCAGGCCCAACGAAATGGCCGGATAAGTCGGGAGAAATTGAGGGGGATACTCTGTCAAAATAAGCAAAAACTCGCGCAGCTGGATCGGACGTAACGACGAAAAGCCCCATAGCAAAATGATGTCTCCCAGGAACCGAGCTCGAGCTGGATCAACAAGTCTATATGAGCGGAATACCCTACGCACAGCAGGAGAAAATGCAGCATAAAGGCGTAGGGCCCGGAAGAATTCTTCAGGCCAATCGATGTCCGCATGGTCAAGCTGCAAGGCGTTCCGAGCAGAAGGGTGTAAAGCCTCCAGATGAGAAGCATAGAGATGGTGGGTAGTCATCGAGATCTCAGGTGGAGAAAAAGGTGGAAAAAACCCCACAGGGAAAATCTTGGCAGAGCACAAAGGACAAGGGAACGGCATCGGAGTTGAGAACGGACCCAAGGAGGTAAGCGGCAATGAATTGTCTGCTCGAAGCCACGCTGGGGAAAAAGGAAGCCATGGCCAGCAATATAACGATCGAGGAGGGCAACACAAGGGGAAGGAATGAATGGTGAGGCCCCTGCTAGCCGAATGAATGGCGGCCAAGAACGGCTGGGAAAAGCATGCAAAAAACTAGTGGCAGCCAGAAGCCAGCAAAATTAGCGCGCCCACAAGCAACAGCCAAAAATACGACAGAAGATTTGATAGAAAATCAGCGAAAACATACCGGAGGAGTGCCAGAAGGAAGGAATGTGGGTGGCCACGCACTAAGAGGAAGCCAGTCCAACCCGAAACCTGCAAGCAGAGGTCGGAGAGCCCGCAGACAGCGCCCATGCTCACGGAGGCGGCAGAAGGTCCCCAAGTACATCCTACAGAAGCAAATCATGGCGAAGAAGGAGAAATCCCAGGAATAGAGGCGAGAGCAGAGGCCCGAAGGTGCGGGAACCAGCAGGGCAAATACAGCTAAGAGCCAAAGGGGCCAGAAGGAGCAATCGTATCCCAGGTTTGCAGCCATGCAAGCGAGGCTACGAACAGAAACAGAACCACAGGGCTGAAGTCAACCTAAGGCAGCGATGAAAATCCCCTAGCCAGCATAAGGAGAGGTAAGCGGACTGACCAAACGAGCATGTCAGGAAAGCGAGATCACAGAGAAGCCCCAGCCGGGAAAGATAAAGAGAGGATCAATCCACAACCGAAGAGCCAAGGGCAGATCGGAATACAGAGAATAAGCGCCAGGCAGCCAGGGATAGATCAAAAATGAAAACAAAGAAGAGAAGGCAGCATGCGCCCCCAACGCCCAATCCGCCCAACACGAAAAATTTTTCCACCCAAACCCCAGAAGATCCACAGAACATGATCACACAATTCAACAGAACGGACCAGGAACCCACAAAACGGCCCCATCACACCGAACCCGTCTAATAACTAACAAAGAGCCTAGGGACCAAAGTCAACATGCCAATAACCAGAAGAGCCACGATCCCAGTAGAAAAATAGCACCAAAGACAAGCCATGCAGAACGAAAATAAGCTATAGAAGCATACTAGTATGGAATAAGGACCAATTCGAGGAATCATGCTGAGCAGGGAAGAGGAGGGAGCGTACCGTCCAAAAAATGATGAAGAAACACGCCAGGCAGGTGCACGCCGCGAGAAGGTGAAGCCCGAAACTGGTGGAGAAACTGGGGACGAAATCCATCGGATGAAGGGCCCGAGAAGCTTGGAGCAGGAAGGAAGCTGCTGTGAGAAGACGCCGATAACCGGTGCTGAAGGAGAAAGAGCCTTATATAGTGGCTCGTCCCTCCCCAGAATGGCGATCCGATGGCTCGGATCGATGCGATTAATATTTATTTTCGAACCAAATAAACTTAAATCAACATGTGATATATCAACATGTGATATATCTGCTTTTGCATTAACTTGCACTACCTGCAGAGCCATACAATGGGCTATATCCTGTAAGCAGCACGGTGATTGGAAAGCAATAATCTATCTATATCTTGGTAATCACTGCACAAATCCTTTGAAATGTGCACTTGAGATATTTCTTAGTTGAAAAATATCTTCTCTGGCAGACCGTTTGATAAAATGCCTTTAGATTCATCCAACAGCATGTTTAGTCCCTGCATTTTGCAAAAATCAATTGTTGCGAACAAAGACAAATATATATTTACAGATAAAACTTGGAAAGCAATAACAAACCTTTGTGTGCAAATCAAAGTATGATACTTTACCTCGTAGATCTGGTGTGTATTGGTACATGTAACCAGACAAAGAAGTGAAAAATAAAGAAGCATTTAGCCACTCCAGAATTTTACTCATGCATAAAAGGTGCTTAACTACTGATAATAAACTGGTTTTAGAATCAGATGTTATTATCAAAGGTCTCCCTTCTTAGGTTTGAGGCAGAACCGACTATGTATGGCTGGTTGACACTATGTTTGCGGAAAAACCCTGGTAGGACACCATGTTTGAGGCAGAACTTGACAATATGTATGGCTGGCTTGTGCATCCTATTTGGCTTCCTTTGAGATAAGTATAAAAGTGTGGTTCCTGTAAAATATCATTTAGCTTTGTAATAAGAAAAATTGAAGTACTTCATGTCCCTGCCAAATCATGCAGAGCACTGGAGCCAAATGGGATTTTCCAATTGGTAAGCCATCTCTTACATGTTTCCATGATGGCTTCCCACTGGGATCATATTCATAAAGGTCTCCAGTGATCCTGCAGATAATGATGAACTTTGACATCTCCACTCAAATTATTATGAACATATGTAAAACATCAAATAGCCGGCATAATTGGTACCTTAGGCAGAACATGATATTGTGCTTCAGATTTCCAGTATCAACAAGATTTGCAACATCTTCTCGACAAGCCATCGGATCGGCATTCTCGAATGGGCAAGCATGCAATTCTTGCATGCATGCATGCATCCATGCATGCATTGCATGCATTTTCTGTGGCTCTAGTTCATTTGGGATCGCTATTTCTTGCAGCTTCTTCATCGACTTCTCATCGGCATTTTCTCCTCTCTCAGCAGTTCCCTTGACTCTCTTTTTTTTTTATACCAGGCAGGGGAGGGGCTTCTCCCTGCTTGGTTTGACAGTTTGACGTCTTTTTCCATATTGGGACATGTTCTTCCCCGATCTTGTCCCCTTTTTCGCAATCCTTCAGCCTTCGACCTCGGTCCCGTTTTGATAAGGAAGTTCTCTTTTTGTCGGGAGCTTTTGTCTGTTTTCATGCGAGCCCTTCGAGAATTCCATCGATCCGAGCCATCGGATCGGCATTCTCGAATGAGCAAGCATGCATTTCTTGCATGCATTGCATGCATTTTCTGTGGCTCTGGTTTATTTGGGATCATTATTTCTTGCAGCTTCTTCATCGACTTCTCATCGGCGTTTTCTCCTCTCTCAGCAGTTCCCTTGACTCCCACCCACCCTCCCTTTTTGTTGTTTTTGTTGCGTGGCACGCATGACCAGCCCCTCGCTTTTTCGAGGTTATTTTTTGTTGCGTGGCACGCGTGACCAGCCCCTCGCTTTTTGAGGTTGTTGTTTTCTTATCTTTGTGTTCTAGTTTGTTGATGTGCAGGTACAGTGGGATGCGCGACTCCGTCTTCTTCAGGCTTCGGGGGTTTCTTTGTTGGAGCAATTTTTTGCAGCCTTACGTTGTGTCCAAGCCCCTTGCAGAGGGCTTATCACTAGGGTTTTTCCTCGAAAACCCAAAAGGGCGAGGTTTTTTAATCCCCGTGATAAGCTCCCTGCAGGTACACTTAACCGACATCTGTAGAATTTTTTTGGGGTCCAGATGATATAACTGGATATTCCCTGTGTTTTTTCATTGTGGGTAGCTTGCAAATATGCAGCTACCCACTCTCAACCATTGTAGAACTCTGCTGAGATGAATGAAAAGCCTAGCTAGTGGGAGCTTTTGTCTGTTTTCATGCGAACACATTATCTTCTACAAGGATTAACTTTAAAGTCTTTTTGGCCTTTGTTACAAGATGTTCTAACCATGTCTCTTTTTTGATCCACACAGGAAGTCCTTATCATTGCTAGGGACCTTATAGCTATGCATAATGGTTGTGTCTGCAGCCCTCCAATTTAACCATCTAACTCTAACATTTTTATGAACTTAGCTCTAAACAAGTCATATAACTTATGAACTGTTAGACACAAGAATGAGTTTTCCAACTCCTTAATATTGACCAAATTACTTTAATTATCGCCAAGGTCTGGGTTTAGCATTCCCAAGTACTTTTCCATTTTTTAGACCCACTTTCTTTCTCTCCTTTAACCTTAGCTTCATTTGGAGTAAAGTTCTCCCTCTATTTGGACATAGCATTTTCAATATCAGCATCAATTTGAGATTGCAAATTCAATAACTTATTAGGCCTTTAACCAACGTAATAATATGTAAAGCTTTATGTTGTTTCAGAAATCTTTTTACCTGATACAATATTTGAACCAATATATAACGTATATGAAGATACCGCGGTTCATCATCCATTGCATTCACCTTCTGTACTCTCAATTGTTGAAGTTCATCGAGAAGAATATGTTGTATGAAATTTGTAAGTCTGGCATAGTCATTCGGTGCACTCCATAAATAATATCCTTGAGTTTTGTGCGCACAATTCCAGTTTAATTCAGCCTACAATTAAACAGAAAACATCAACTACAATAAAAAAGCCAATCTCACATAAAGCACGGGAAATTAAAGAGAAACACATACTCACTGATGCGGCTCATTGCTCTTATCACTGCTGCTTCTCTTTGCACGTCTATTTAAACAAATGTTGCTTCCACTGAAAAATGCATACCGTGCACAAGTGAATAACGATCTTTTATTTCTCGCGTCCAAGCGTCAGTGCAGTAATTTCCATCCCAACAAAGAAACATCTTGCCGTTCAAATCCTTCCCACTCTTGATTTGCTTCAAGCTCATTCTCAAATTGTTGGTTCTCTTCAATCCAATATGCTTTTCATGTGCACTTTATTTAATTTGTGACCTGACAATAGCTGCCTACTGCATTAGTGATGGACAAGATAAAACTTCCTTTTTCTATCACATAACCATCAACTCTTAAAAATTATCGCAAAGTTTTAGCTTCCTTACTCACAATTCTGGTAGCCTATCCTCCTATATTATAAAACTGTGGCGTTGGTCTGTCTGCCCGATCGACGGCCGAGATCATCCCAATGTCCCTCCGCTCCGATCGACGGGCTAGATCCCAGCATATTTTGCATTATTTCGAACTGATGGCGCAGATTGTGCCATGAGTGCATAATTTAGGATGAAAGGACACGAATGTAAACGTGCCGTGTGGATGAAAAAAATCGTGGTGGCTAAAAAAAAGGGAATTTGGATGATATTGTCGGATGTCTGCCCATGGGATTGTTATCGAGCAGTCGATTGTAGTCGACATTTGCTCCTACTCCCTCTCCAGATTTAAGGTAAGTGTTGTGATCCATTTAAAAGGCATAAAAAATAAAGATTGAAGGCATAATTCTAACGAGGATCCCTGTTGAAAAGTTTTTGGGAGAAATGTCTTTGGAAATGTCTGTGATCCCTGTTGAAAACTGTGATGTGATGTGTTGACAGTTATTCTCATCTTGATGAAAGCAGTGTATTTTGTTCTCTGCAGATTTAAGGTAAGTGTTGTAATTCGTTTTATTTTCTTCTTTTCAAATAGGAGGGCATATGGGTTATAAGACCTCCGTCCTATTTCCTTCTGTTCTTGCTGAAGAAATTGTTCCAATTCCTGCTTTTCTCACTCAGACCATCTATAAGTCATATATTCAAGTGTTGCCATCCCATGCCAGCAGCTTTTACTTGCATCTTTCTTTCTGCCGTAAATATTGTTGAAGTCTCACTCTATGCGACCAGTCTAGCAGGGTTCTGAGTTAGCATGTGCTAGGATGCCGCTGAATATGACTGAGCATGGCCTCCTAGAGCTTTGTAGCAAGCGAACTACTTCCGACCTATGGTAGGCTATGTGGATGCGGCATAAATATTGCATTCTGGATCTTGGGATAGTTGTTTCCCTGGTTGGTCGATTCATGAATTTGCCCATATGTACTGCCCACAATGCGTCCGGTCTACATAAATTTTGTTTCCAGATCTGTTTGTGGTACCATTAGGTTATCTGATTCAAGATTGAGATCTATCAGAGGTTTTTAAAGATCAAATCTAGGCATATGAACACTAGAATATCTGAACATGGGTTGTCCATAGTAAACTGTTTTGTTTCTTAAAGCTCCAGGCGCTATTATAGCAGGATCTCCTTCACTTACCCCAAGGCTTCCCTCATTCACTTACCAGGGACAAGAGGTAGAGGTGGCTCCGACCTACAAGTACTTGTGGATCGAGTTCTCAACTACCACCCATTGGGATGCTGCCATCAGGTTGCGGCTCACGGCGGGTTGGAAAGCACTATGTGCCATGCAGAACAACAGCCACAAGGTAGAGTTGTATGCCTGGGGCCACCAGTCACACTTGTTTCGGGCCTTGGTCGAGCCGGTCCTTTTGTATGGGGCAGAAGTGTGGGGCCCGGTGATATCCCTCAACACCTGGAATGACCTCGAGCAGGTACAGAAGGCCTTCTTGGCACGGGCCCTGGGGGTGAAGTCCACAGTTCCATACCAGATCCTACTCCAGGAGACAGGCTTTCTACCCCTTCAACGGGCTGCATTGGAACGCCATATCGTTTACTTCCAAAAGGTGGTCGCTATGGCTGATACACGCTTGCCCCAGCTTGCTTTCGCCACAGTGATGGGTCTCCAACGCCTGAAATCCTGCTGGAAAGACACGCAAGCTCAGTGGTTCTCACGCTGGGGTGTGCAGGCAAACAGATGCGTCCAGGTCAGGACAAAGAAAGATCGCAAGGCACTTAAGCTGTACCTAGATGCTACTTTCCTTCGCAAGCTCTGGGATGCAGATGCTTTGACGCACGTTAAGCTGGCACACTATCATCAGCAAGTCAATCCTAGGCTCACAAGAGGCCCACACCAGTACTTGTACACCCAGCTGCCCATGAAGAAGCGCAGACTTATCGCTTCCATTCGCACGGGTGCACATCGCCTCCGCATTGAAACAGGGCATTGGGCTCAGGAAGCACGAGAGCAAAGGCTTTGCCAGTGTTGCCACCAGGGCACCATTGAGGATGAATGTCATACCCTCCAGATCTGCCCAGCATTTGCCCATATCCGAGAGCGATATGTTCTATTACTAGTACCTGGCCAGCCGTTGCATCAGTTACTGACTACGGCGTCAGTGGGTTTGTTGGGGTCATACCTCCAGGAGGTTATGGATGCACGGACTCATTTGTGTCCTATGGGACGGTATTGAACTGTCCTATACAATTGTACAGCATGCCAGCATACTTATTACTGCTAAAGGTTTTTCCCTCGAAAACCCTTCGGGGCGGGGGTTTTTTAATCCTGTCAGTAACACGCTTGCTGCTCTCTTTTTTGTTTGGGTCCCATAGGCCAATTGGTCTCCGTGGACGCTAAAAATCTATTCTATTCTATTCTATTCTTCTCGATCTCTATATTTTGCTTCTGCATTGTGCACTATGCAGACCAGATGGATAAGTCTCTTATGGTTCCTCCTGCTACTTCTTTGCCATTGTGTTCATTATTTTGAATAGCTATTTCTGAATAGGTAAGGCGGATGATTATAAATGGTAAGGTCACTTTACATGGTATAAAATGTTGGCTCAAACCTAAACTGCAAGGTCCCTTTTATTTCTAAATGATAGTTATAAGTAGCTTTTTAATGTTTCCAGCGAGAAGCTTCTGTCACATACCAACTGATTTTTCTCTGCGAGTTGTTGTTGATACTTAATGAGCCACTTAATGCCCAATTGAGAATAATGCTCTATCCATGTCTTGAAGCGAGATTTGCACAAACAAATGTGAATATTGAGCTGCTTCTATTACCATTGGAGAAACATGCACTCGTATAGTGGAAAAAAAGAAGAATTTGAGGTCTATCTGACATTTATTTTCAAATGGATTTGTAGAGCATAAGCAAATCAAAAAATCTAGCAGAGTTGATAATACTTTCCTCACAATAACTTTAGTTTCCAATTGATATATTACTATAGTTGTAGGCCAACAAAAGCAGATGTTGCACTACTATTGCGCTCAGATTAAAATTAAATGTTTAGATGTTGTTGAAGTGGGAAATTGAGGTGACAGTCACACGGTTCAATCTTGGATGTCAGTTTAAAATAGGATGCCCTGTTGTGCTATTTAGCAATGTGAAAACTTACAAAGTAATATAGTTCAAGACCCCGTTGTTGTTGCTGGGTGTTTGCAGTTCTAGAGGAAGACCAGGTTTAAATGCATGGAGCGCAAATTGTAGAATGTTTTTTGTCCTCTCCTTTTTTTCTATTATCAAGTTCTTTGTTTGTGTTTTTATGGAAAATGACTGCTTGATGTTTTCTCATAAACAGATTATGAAATTCTTAAAGCATCATGAAGGAAATTACAGTCATTTAGAGGAGGTTTAAGCTGTCTTCAACAATTGATCATGAGGAGATCGTCTGCAACTTTGTGCAAGATGACATAGTGGAAGATAGTCATTGACATTTATGCAAAGTCTGGGATTATGATGAGGCATTTGAAGTATGTTTCAGGATATATTCCAGTTTATGACGACATGCATTATGAAAACATCAGACCAACCAGATTGGTTTTTTGAAATGTTAATTGGTATGTATTCGAGATGTGGAGATTTAGAAATAGTGTGCAATGTGTTTGACATCCCATGCAGCGAATCAGTTCTTTGGAAATTAGAACAGAGTAAATCCTTTTCATTAGTTCTAGATTGCGATATTGTTATTGCACAAATGCTGGTTGAACTGAGATGGATGTCAGGATTCTGTAGCTTATAAACTTTTCCTCCTGAAAACGCCTCTATACTCTATAGTATAGTACGTCTATAAAAAAAAGAGGGGTATTTTTTATTTATATATTTATATAAATATAATGAAGAATAAAAAACTTCTAACTAATATGTTAACCGGATTTATGCCGCTAACCAAGTATTTTATCATTAGCATCTAGCTCAAATAGTTAATTTAACGTGTCTACTTCTATATTATATCTGTCTCTTATCATCTGGTATGCATGGCATTGATGGAATCACCTTACACAGCAGACTTCTGCTTTGATATTACAGCTAAGAGCCCAAGTGGCTTCTTCAAAGAATCAATCTTTTGTTCTGTCAGTGATCTCTGCCAGAATCTCTGCTTCTCGTTATTTCAGACTGGAGGAGTTCTGATATTGCCTTCAAAACGACTCCAAATCGAGCTTCTGCTCTTATCGATTCACCTTCTGTTTCTCCAAAAAGGCACACACCTTTCTATTCCTTTTCCTTGACGCGTTTTTCTTGTTTGGTGTCCCCAGCCAAACATAGACATCTGTCCTCTGTGACATGTGTACTGTAAAGGCTATATTCCAATATTCTCCCCCTTAGCCTTTACAATTCATAACTCCTACTTGGGACTTAGTAGTCACCAATTTAGGCCCATAAAGAACCTTTGTGAGCATATCAGCTTGTTGTAATTTTGTTGGTATATATTCCACATTTATCTCCCCCTTTTCTACCTAGGAAAGCGGCATAAAGTATGTTAAAGATGTTAATTACATACCTGGACTTGAAGAAAAGTTGTTGTATGTTTCTAAGATCAATAAATGTGGCTTGTATTTGGACAAGGAGAAGTAATACTTACCCATATGCCCCCAGTTATTCCCAACTCTGAACTTGTTGCTCGAGGCATTCTCCAAAATGATCTTGATTGCTGCTGCTACTGTTAACATGTCTTCGGATGAGCTATGGCACGATCGTTATAGTCATTTTTGTCAATCTCTTTATATGATTCATGACAATGATATGGTCGTTGGACTGCATGTCGTACATGCCCATATGTGGTGCTTGCAATCTTAAAAGCAAGTAGATGCACCTTTTTCCAAGGAGGCCGTGAAGAAAACAAATGACATCTTGAAGTTGGTGCATAGTGATGTGTGCGAAATTAAGATCTTTTTTTTTAGTGGAGCACACTACTTTTATACATTTATTGATGATCATTCTAAGATGACATGGGTGTATTCTTTGCATTACAAATCTGATATACTTTACTCTCTAAGTTTAAGGAGTTCAAGGTTATGGTTGAAAAACAAACATGGAAGCTGATTAAGGCATTCAAATCCGACAATGGTGGTGAATATAAGAATCATTCTTTTGATGCCTATCTTCGAGATTCTGGGATTGTGCACGAGTTGAATGCTCCATATTGTTTATGGCCACAGTTAATCCACAGTTAAATACATATGGCTGTACAGGATCTTCCACAAAGAATAGCTTCCAACAATTTAATCATAATGGCTTCTGCTTCCATACTCTGCACCAGATTCCAGCTACGATACAAAATTGCTACACGACAGTTTCTCTCGGTTATGGAAACACAACATGCTACAATATATATGACATACGTTACAGCATTACAGATATAATCAAGACACACAAATGCAGCAATGCTTATTGCCAGTCCCGAATCACGAATGTCTTTGTCCTTAAATGGCTCTAGCAATGCAAATGGCATCAATGACAATCTGAGTATGAAATTCTCAACTTTATCCATTTCCAAGATGCCGCTGAACAGCATTTTCATGAAGAACAGATATTGAAGTCCTCTTACTAATCCAGAAATAATAAGTAGATGAATCAAGCGGGCAATTCCACAGTTACAACCTTCCTTAAACGTCCGACCAAGGTTGCCCTCCTGCCAACAAGAGTACTAACAACGTTGTGTACAACAGCTCCAAAAATGACAGCATGTCCCATAGCTGCCCAGAATCTGAAATAACCACAGGCTTGCACATCTTGCACCCAAGATCTACCAACTGCTTCAATGGCCTTAATCACATTCATGCCTTCAACAACCTTCCCAAACACAATCCTCTACGTACAGATCAAACCAACACTTCCTATTCACTTCAATCTGCTATTTTCCTTGGCCGTCTAAGTACATATCCAATGATCCTTTTTTTTTTTTCTATAACCTTTTGCTTGAATCTTGACTCACCGATAAACCATTGACCAAACATTGACCCAACACCAGATAAATCCTTAATGTAAAAAACATATGCAGATTCTAAAACGTAAGTACAATTTTCAGTGGTCATGTCTTACCAATGTAATCACTGCATCTTTCGCATTATCCTTCATCTCTGTATATACCTGCACGCAATTAATATATGACCACATGAGAAAATATATGGATGAGTTTCAAAATCAAGATGAAAATAACTGTATATGACTATACAACGACTGACAAAAAAAGTCTGCAAAGCATAAGCATTAAAGACAACCCAAACGGCAGTAAAAATATGATCATGCCATACTCGTTAGAAATGTGGAAGGGAATTGACCCATAACCCGCCTTTAGCATCCGGCGACAGGATCTTCCACAAAGAATAGCTTCCAACAATTTAATCATAATGGCTTTCGCTTCCATACTCGCACCGGATTCCAGCTACGATACAAAATTGCTACTACGACGGTTTCTCTCGGTTATGGAAACACAACATGCTACAATATATATGACATAGCCCGGCCTAAAAGGTTGCCCTCCCGCAAACTGACTACAAACCCTATAACTTTTAAATTTGCCCCAAAGGTGCCATTAAACCACCCACGCTCTCAACACAAAACGGAGACTCTCTCGATGCTCCTTGCCATATTTCCTTTCGCCTCAACCAAGAATGCCCCAAAACCCCCTGTCCAATTTTTCGTTTCTCGGCTCTATTTTGTTGATTCATCTGTGTTTTCTTTTTTTTTTTTTCATTTTAGATTGGAGAATTTGGAAGCTTCGGGATCGGCTGGAGATTGTGCTCCTATTCAACAGTAGCATAAACCAAAAGGCGGGATCAAAGACGGTGTGAATGGTCATGCAACGGCTTCAATTGGTTTTGCGAACTCAAGCGGTGATAAGGCCACACTTGCCGCAGATTATGGCATTCTGAGATGGATGATAAACTTGCAAGACATCTACTTCCAACACAAAAATTTGAAAACCCATCGGCCGAGGTAAATAATATTAACAATTAAACCGTGAATCCCCAAATCGATTTTGCTTGCATGATGGATTAATCGGCATATTCCAACAGGGGGCTCTGTTCTTCATCAACAGGGTTGGATGTTATAATTTTGAATCCTTCCCTTCTTGCCATTTTTTTTTCTTTTCGAGCGCTGTCCGGACCTTGCATGATTTTTTCATCTAGAATACTGCAAAAAAAAGGCCCTACTTCTACAAAATCAAAGGATCTTACCGGTTTGCTCTGTTCTTCATCAACAGGGCTCGATGTTTTAGGCTTAAATCCTTCCTTTTTTTGCCGCCCAAGTGATGCAGAAGTGAAGATTTGCTATGTTCTTCATCATCAGGGCTCGATGTTTTAGGCTTAAATCCTTCATTTTTTGCCGCCCAAGTGATGCAGAAGTGAAGAAATGAGGTCGCGACCATGACTGGATAGCTCGAGCCCGGCTGAGACGGCTCAAGCGTCATATTCAAAACTGCTCAATGCCATCCTATATCACACAGTGCCCCCGAAACATAACCGCTAAATCTAAGGGATCAAAAACAGGAAAAAAAATTGAATGGTCAAGATGCTGCACAGACTATCATAAAATGCCTTTATTATTATATATAGATAGATAGATAGATATAGATAGTCATTTATTTGTTGCAGCAGCATAGGGATTATTGTTCTTGATGACTTAAGTGTAATAATACAGATATTAAGACCGGGTTTGTTAAATTTTAGCATAGATGTGATAAGGTTACACAGATGTGATCTGTCAGAATTCATGTAGATTTGATGTGATTTAACTAGCAAGAAGGTTCGAGCTGGTTGTAGGATACAGCACAACACCACATATTAGATATGAAATGGATTTTTGCTGCACTAACCAAAAGGATATCAGCTGATTAACTTGTCTAATGATTACTTTGGCTGGTTTTCTGGTTTTCTTAAGATGTAAGATATTTGCTGGTGAAGGGCGATAAGCCAGATAGCCCCATAGCTTACCTGCTAGCAACGTTGAATTTTACCCTTGGCTAACTTTCAATGGGTTTGCTCCAGGTAACCGGTGCTATCTCTCCAAGTTTTTCTCATTTCTATCAGTTGGAAGCATGGGATTTTTGCTACTATACAGTGTTTATTCTACTTGGTTTAAGTTCTTCCAAAAAGTATACTCTACCCATATGTATACTTCAAAGGATGCAGCGTTGTTATGATTATCTTTAAATGATTCTATGATAAACATTATTGTTTTTTTTTTTTTTGAAGGACGACTATGATAAACATTATTGTTGACAGGCATGCATCACAATATTCGTAATTTCTCTTGTTTTTATACCACTCTTGGAAAATTTTGAATCTACATTAAGACATCTTTGTGATATATTATATAAACTTGGGCTAGTTCTATTGTCCATTTTGTTTTTTACATCTTAAGTTGTCCATATTCCTAGAAATCTGCTTTTTATCCTATTGTCCATTTCTATTCTATTACTTTTTATTATTCTAGTGTCCATATTGCTAGAAACTTGCTCTTGCTAGAAACGTGCTTGTACTTTAAATTATTCTGTTAGATTGTATTATTCTGTTAACTGTATTATTTTATCTTTTTTTTTCATTTATTATTATTATTACTATTACTATTACTATTACTATTACTATTACTATTACTATTACTATTACTATTACTATTACTATTACTATTACTATTACTATTACTATTACTATTACTATTACTATTATTATTATTATTATTATTACTACTACTTGTTGTTTACTCTACACACATAATGACTTGGGTACATGAGACCTACCTGAAACATTAAAGATTATGAGGAAAGTAGGTTATTGTTACATGGGTAGAACAAAGAAAATATTAAATGTAGTGGACCTTATGTCTTCACACATTTGTTGATGGTAAAATTGAATAATATCTTCGGAATAAACATAAATTTAGGGCATGCACAAACGTATCGACGTAGCTGGAGACCCGAATGGCGCTTGATCATTCCAGATGGGCACTTCGGATTCCTTGGCTCCATAAAAAGGTATTCAACACTGCAAGTTCGCTTTGGGGCATTCTTCCATATAGTCTTAGCTGCCGGATTGATGGCATAGCTACCTGCTTCTTGTTAGAATCAGAGCTTGGGGTTTGAACCCAAGTATGCCAAGTCTCTGTCTCCTTCAAACCCACCCGCTCCTAAAACTGCATACACGCACCTTGTATCTGCACTCAGCTCCACATTTTCTATCACAATCATTCATCTATATATTTTCTTATCAACCTGGATATATCCACATGTCAAATCGTGCATGCCCTTCCTATAGAAAGTTTTCCAACTCACCTAAATAATAGGATGCCCTGCTGTCCTTAAGTTCCAGCTGTCAAAGTCATTGACTTTGACCCGTTTGACCAGTCAAAACCCTAAGTGGCGGGCAGGGGGTATCACGCGTTTTCTGGCGGCCGTAGCAACGTCTGGGTAGTACCTGCCCACCACTTTTCAACTTCTATGTTTTTTTCTTGCATTCACTGCCACTGCTTCTCATGAATGCTTGTTTGAATCCTCATTAGCCTAGGGGAGCCAAGATGTGGTCACTAATCCCCTTATATGCTCGAATATCACATGACACATAATTTTAACATTCCCCCTTCATGTGATATTCCCTGTTGTCACAGTGTAGCAAACTTCTTAATTCCACAAAACGGACAATGGTAAGGCTTTTGTAAGTATATCCGCTTTCGTTGATCTTGTGAACTAACATAAGTTAAATGCACACGATCCTTCTTTACCATATCCACGAAAATGAACCTCCATATCAATATGTTTTGATCTTTCATGCAGAATGGGTTTTTGTCATAGCAATACAACTAGTATTATCACAATAAATGAGTGTTGGTCCTCTTTGAGCAAATCCAAATTACGCCATAAGCCTTCTTTCCCAAATAAGTTCCTTAGTCAATGTGGTCTTTGAGTTGTACTCGGCTTCAAAGACTAGATAAAGCAATCTTTGCTTTGCTTCTTGCACTTCAAGCAAACGGGGCTCCACCTAATAAAATAACATACACCGAAGTTGATTTTCGTTTATCTAAATCTCCTCCCCAATCAGCATCACAATAAGCCCCGCAATTGCAAGTTGGTTCCATTAAATACTATACCAAAATGCATTGTACCTTTCAAGTATTTGAGAATCCTTTTTTTTTGCATTCAATTGTACTTTACCAGCCTTGTCATTGTACCTACCGAGAATATTAAGCGCAAATGCAATGTCAGGCCTAGTACAATTGGCTACATAGGACAAACAACCAATCAAACTTCGAAGGTATTTTCTCCATTTGTTTGCTTTCTGTTTCTGTCTTTGGGCTCATATCTGCAGAAATTCTGTGACCCGGAACCATAGGAGTATATGCCATATTGCAATCTTCCATATGAAATTTCTTCAACATGTTTTGAATATGCCCTTGTTGACTCAAAGCTAATATCTTGTGATTTTCGTCCCTGTAAACATCTATGCCCGTAAAACCTCTTTAATTCTCCAAGATCACTCATTTGGAATCGTTTCTTTAAGATATCTTTGCAATGATTTAGTACTTGAGTTCCCTTTGATATCATAATATTGTCATCAACATATAAAGCAATAATGCACCAGGCATCTCCCATTTTGAACCTATAGATATTACCATCATAATTGAGCTTCTCAAAACCTTGTTCTACAAGATATCCATCCATACATTTATACCATTCCCTAGGAGACTGTTTAAGACCATAGGCTGCTCTATTCAACTTCCAAATTTTTCCTTTGTCCTCTTCAAACCCAGGTGCAGGTCTCAAATAAATTTCCTCCTCTGATTTAGCATTCAAGAATGCTGTACTTACATCCATATGATGGATTTCAAGGTCACAAGCATTAGCAATAGCTAATAACATTCTCAAACTATTTATCTTTACCAATGGTGAGAATGTTTCATCAAAATCTTCCCCTTTTTTTTCGTGTAAAGCCCCCCGTGCAACAAGTCTGGCTTTGAATTTCTTAGTATTTTTGTCTACTCTGGTTTTATTCTATAGATCCACTTACTTCCAACTATATTCTTATCGGAAGGAATATCTACCCTTTGTATAAGTGTTTGTTCTTTTGAATGCTCTCATTTCTTCTTCCATAGCACATTTCAGTTCTTTCCATTCATATCTTGAACTGCCTCCATATAATTTTGTGGAATCTTGTCTGTTTCAAGTATCAAAATGTCAAATCTGATGATTAATTTCTCCTACACGAGATCTAAGTCTTTTACTTTTCCCAAGTTCAGTTCTACCATAAGACTCTAAATTATGTTTGGCTTCTTCTGCCAACATTTGAGCTTCTGTTCGTCTGGGTTTTCTTTTTGGTCTATCAGTTTTATCACCCTCTGCCTCTTGGTGTTCAATCTCTTGTTCAGCACTTGATTCCACTTCTGGCTCAACAACATCACTTGGAATCATTTCTGACTCATTATCAGAGTCACTCAAATCTACCTGCTTCAATCCTTGAGTTTTCTCCTCTTCACTTATTGACTGATTTGCTTCTTCAATACTATCTTTCCTTTCACTTTCACATGGATCTTCAGTATTTATCTTGGGAATTTTCCTATAAAATTCATTTTCATTGAAGACCACATCTCTACTCACTATAATTTTTTCTTCTAGCGGGATCATATAATCACGAATGCTTTCGAAGTTAGAATCATACCCTACTAGATAAGATATGTATGCTCTATCATCCAACTTTTTCCTTAGTTCTTAGGGCACATGTACAAAGCATAAACACCCATATGCTTTTAATCTATCATAAGAAAGTGACTTACGGACCAAAGCATTTTCGAATTGCACCTTTAATACTTGATGAAGGTAACAAGTTTTGAATGTAGACGGCCGTCTTCACTGACTTCATCCCATAAATAATTTGGTAAGCGAGTACTTCAACATGGACCTCACGGCATCAAGCAATGTTCTATTTTTCCTTTACGCAACTCCATTTTGTTGTGGTGAGTATCACGCATGTCAATTGCCTCCCCGATTCCCCTTTTTGCACAAAAGCTTTAAATTCATCGAGATATATTCACCTCCTCTGTCGACCTTATGCACTTTATCTTCCTTCCGTTTCTAGCTTCGGTTTCAGATAAATAACTTCAAAGCATCACAAGCTTGGTCTTTTGTTTTCAAAATATAACACTTGGTTTTTCTGCTTGAAATCATCAATAAAGCTCATGAAATATCTATGCCCACTCAAACTAGTAACATTTATAGGACCACATAAATCTGTGTGCACCAAATCCAAAATGCCCTTTGCTCTTTTGTGTGACCTTTTAAATGGCAATCTTTGACAGCCCCCACATAAGAACTTTTCATTTTGTACCTTGGCAGATATTAATCCCTTTTCTCCAAGTCTTTTAATTGTTGCAGCATTTACATGACATAATCTGTTATGCCATCTTTTCACATCTGAATATTCCACAAGGTTAATTTCATGAAGATGCTCCATATCCAATCCAAAGAGATTACCAACTCTTTTGCCAATAAACTTTAATTCACCATTAAGAAATACTTTACAACGGATCTGTTCAAACAGTACTTTATATCCCAAATCCACAAGTTAGCATACGGATATGAGATTTCTAACAAGACTGGGCACACACAAAACATCTCTCAATTTTACAGTTTTGCCATTTAAGTCAAACAACTCTAAAACTCCGGTATCTTCTATTTTCTTCAAACCCCCATCACCAAGTTGCACATATCCTTCCTTCTTTTCCCAATCCTTAAGCATATGCAAGTCACACATCACACTTTTTTCTGCTCCTGAATCTATAACAACAAATTGGTTATTGCTTTTCCTTGGAAACTCTGAAACATTACAAGCTAAATTCTTCCTTACCTCCAAGGTATCATTCTCAAGTTCACTTTCACTACTATCTTGCTTTTCTACCACATTAATACTTGAGCCTCCTTTGAATTTTCCCCTGCCTCTGCCACCTCTATAAGTTTCAGGGAATCCCCCTCGACCTCTTCCCTTTTTAGGACTTGGGCAATCAAAAGCAAAATGCCCTTTGCCTTCACAATTGAAACATCTAAATTCCTTCTCACTATTGTTTGGACATTCACTCTTTAGGTGACCAAATTGATTGCAAGCATAACAAGGTCCTACTTTCCTTCTTACAAAACCACCTCTTTTAGTCTTACCTGTATACAAGACCTCTGAGGATTGATCAGCTTCCTCCTGTATAATAGTAGACTGTTCAAACTCTGTGCGTATCATTCTGATAGCATGCTCCTTGGAAGTGGCTACATTTCTGAGTAAAGTTGCCAAGTGACTATTATGAGATACTGCTCTTGCCAAAGCAAGTATTTGATACTGTTCATTCAAGATATTTCCAGCTCCCTCAAGTTCTGCAATAATGGACTCAAATCTCTCCAAAAAGTCAGTCAGGTTATCCTTCTCAAACAATTTCATCTTCCTTAACTGTTTTTCTAGCACATCTATTTGTGAATAACTTTTTTGTTCATAGTGCTTTATCAAATAATCCCACATTTCCTTAGGCTTCATGCCTCGAAGCTTCGATTTTAAAAAGCGGTGCCTACACATGATTATGGCACGGGCCTCCATAATCTTAGCTTCATCTTCGCTCCGAACTTCGGAGAAGTTGCCCTTGCGAGAGACACACCTTCACCGAAGTTCCCCACGATTGAGCATTGAGCATTACCACTACTAGCAGCAGTTGAATTACCTGAGCTAGTTGCACCGCTTACTGGACTACCATCAAACAAATACCACAACTTTTCAAACTCCAGCACACCTCTAATACCCACCTTCCAGATTTGAAATCCTCCATCTCCTTTAAAGACTTCAATAGAGTTCAATAGATTTGCCCCGAATCTGGTTGTCATTATCACAGGGCAGGAACTAGTTAGCTCTGATATCAATGTTAGAATCAGAGCTTGGGGTTTGAACCCAAGTATGCCAAGTCTCTGTCTCCTTCAAACCCACCCGCTCCTAAAACTGCATACACGCACCTTGTATCTGCACTCAGCTCCACATTTTCTATCACAATCATTCATCTATATATTTTCTTATCAACCTGGATATATCCACATGTCAAATCGTGCATGCCCTTCCTATAGAAAGTTTTCCAACTCACCTAAATAATAGGATGCCCTGCTGTCCTTAAGTTCCAGCTGTCAAAGTCGTTGACTTTGACCCGTTTGACCAGTCAAAACCCTAAGTGGCGGGCAGGGGGTATCACGCGTTTTCTGGCGGCCGTAGCAACGTCTGGGTAGTACCTGCCCACCACTTTTCAACTTCTATGTTTTTTTCTTGCATTCACTGCCACTGCTTCTCATGAATGCTTGTATGAATCCTCATTAGCCTAGGGGAGCCAAGATGTGGTCACTAATCCCCTTATATGCTCGAATATCACATGACACATAATTTTAACACTTCTTGCTTATGGGAAGACGAAAAGGTGGTTTCAACAAGGGAACCATCTTAAAAATGGAGGAGGAGAAAAGACAAGCTGTCAAAAGGAAAAAACTTTTTGATTATCACATCCCTGCCAAAGCTTCGGTGATGGCTGGCTGCTCCAGTTTAAGAGCCACTAGGAATGCTGAAGTTGCCTTAGAGAGAGAGGTTTTAGCGAAAGTGACTAATCCAGCCATAGAAGGCATTATGAGTCAGGCCACTGAAAAAACTATGGAGCAAGCTGCTGCAACAGTTGATCCTATTGAAGACCAAAGTGCAATGAGGAAATCTAGCAGATCTATACAAAATGAGGCCAATATGACCAACAACCATAATCAGGTCTGATTTAGAACAGTAACTTTAGAATTTATATAATATGGTCATTTATTTGTTGCAGCAGCATAGGGATTATTGTTCTTGATGACTTAAGTGTAATAATACAGATATTAAGACCGGGTTTGTTAAATTTTAGCATAGATGTGATAAGGTTACACAGATGTAGATCAGATCTATCAGAATTCATGTAGATTTGATGTGATTTAACTAGCAAGAAGGTTCGAGCTGGTTGTAGGATACAGCACAACACCACATATTAGATATGAAATGGATTTTGCTGCACTAACCAAAAGGATATCAGCTGATTAACTTGTCTAATGATTACTTTGGCTGGTTTTCTGGTTTTCTTAAGATGTAAGATATTTGCTGGTGAAGGGCGATAAGCCAGATAGCCCCATAGCTTACCTGCTAGCAACGTTGAATTTTGCCCTTGGCTAACTTTCAATGGGTTTGCTCCAGGTAACCGGTGCTATCTCTCCAAGTTTTTCTCATTTCTATCAGTTGGAAGCATGGGATCTTTGCTACTATACAGTGTTCACTCTACTTGGTTTAAGTTCTTCCAAAAAGTATACTCTACCCATGTATACTTCAAAGGATGCAGCGTTGTTATGATTATCTTTAAATGATTCTATGATAAACATTATTGTTTTTTTTTTTTTTGAAGGACGACTATGATAAACATTATTGTTGACAGACATGCATCACAATATTCGTAATTTCTCTTGTTTTTATACCACTCTTGGAAAATTTTGAATCTGCATTAAGACATCTTTGTGATATATTATATAAACTTGGGCTGGTTCTATTGTCCATTTTGTTTTTTACATCTTAAGTTGTCCATATTGCTAGAAATCTGCTTTTTATCCTATTGTTCATTTCTATTCTATTACTTTTTATTATTCTAGTGTCCATATTGCTAGAAACTTGCTCTTGCTAGAAACGTGCTTGTACTTTAAATTATTCTGTTAGATTGTATTATTCTATTGACTGTATTATTCTTTCGCATACTTATATGGTATTTGTTTAATGCTCTTTGAACAAGGATTTTTTCTTTTCATTATCCAAGTTTTTGGCTTAGTAATAGCTAACACCTGGCTATTTCTAAGACTGCCAATTGGTCCATTCTATTCTATTTTTTTCTATTCTTTAAGTTCCCTTCGGGAATGGTAAGACAATGGTATAGGCCTAGGGCATTTTTTTATGTTATCCCAGTTCCTAAGTTTAACTTAGGACCAGGACTTGGATATAGGTGTTTTTTAATGTTTTTTAACGTTTTAACTCTAATAATTGAACTACCTTATACTCTTAGATGATGATTCACTTGATGAGGATGTTGACTTAAACAAGATGTGGATTAAGGAGCTTATTCTCTTACATTACCCTGAATGCATGATTTCTAGCCCCAATGCAGCAGTACAAACTCTTATTGCATGCATTAAGAATACGGAGGTACATGAATTTATCATTTTTCAAGAGAAAAGTCTACCCGACAAAAAGAACTCTACTGTCAGCTATTTAGGATTCAATGGCTGGTTCAAGTTTTTTATACTTATGAAGAAGGCCAATTTCAAGCTTGAGGTCTGCAAGGGTATTATCTCTGATGTCTATAACAGGATGCCTGAAATTTTCTATAGTAGAACGTGCCTTGAAGACAAAATGGGGAACAAGTTTGCAGTTGGTCTCACGGCCTTAGAACTTGCCAATAATATGATCCCTTCCCTGAAAAAGGAAGAAGTGCAAGCAGAACTTACTAAAGATTATTTACATGATGAGGTACAGAACTGCCTTTTTTCAGAATTTGATCTTTCGGATGATGAATATGTAGCAAAATAACAGGGGGTTCCAGGGGGATATGATATCGATGTAAACCCTGAAACCATAGACCTAAGACCATATCCATAAAACAATTCAATGGGTTATTATAAAAAAAACATAGATTTAAGATAAAAAATAGTCACGTTAGCTCACTGGTTAGATTGGTTAAGGTAGTCTTATTAGGGCATTGAGTTATTTTGGTAGAGGTTCAAACTCCCGTATTTCATATTCTAAAACCTTAAGCGAAGCCGTATAGAGGCTCGATATACTATCAAAACCTTAGGCAAACTCGTATTTGACATCTCAAAATCATAGGCGCCCCCAATCATAAATGAGCATAATCGAAACGAGAGGTGCCCAGAGGCTCCAACATACAGTCTGAGCCGTGGGATTGACAGATCTGACGGCTGTGGTAGTCCAGGGTGCAAGAAGAGGTACCTACTCTTACATTGATGAATTCATCACGTTTTCCTATTATACCAGAGCAAAGTGTTGAGTGTTATGGTGCTGCTTGGAAACATGCCCTTTGGATGAGTCAGAATTTTGGTGCCCTTGCACCTATCAATTTGGACACATGCACGGCTTTAACTGGAATCATAGACAATGACATCAAGATTGGAAAAATCAAAGCACAGAAACTTAAAAAGTATTTTAATAAGACTGAAGTTGCCCTTCCTTTCAAAATTTCTTTCTTTGATCAAGTCTGTTCCAAGGATACAAGGTACAGGTATACATGTGAGCCAGAAAGGCAATATGGCCTTTTCACAAGACAAAAGGGATGGTTTTTTTCTTAAGAAGATTTGGAGGACACACTGCCCCTTCATAACTTGCGGATGCACCAAGAGCAAGTTCAGTGATAAAAAAGAAGGTTGTGACAGTGGGATCATTTGGGTTGATCATGCTGTATGGTTTATTCTTAACAACTTAGAATCTGTTTATCCTGGCACTACACCTTTGGTAAAAATGGTTGGATTTACTAAATTGCTGCACAACATTCTCAGGCCTAGCATTCTTGCTTTCATTTCGTACCTTGAAGTGAGGAACACTATGATTAATATGACCATGAGCATTGCTTTAAATCATGGGGTAAGCCTCCAAACTGCATTTGGCAGTATTAAGCTGGCGGATATTGCTGACAGAACTCTTGTACCAAATGGCTACTACCGGACACAAAATAGTATAACATCCTCTTCTAATCCCATGCTCACGAGGGGCCCACACCACTACCTGCGCACCCATCTACCCATGAAAAAGCGCAGGGTGATTGCTTCCATTCGCACAGGTGCACACCACCTCCGCATTGAGACAGGGAGATGGATTCGGGAGCCGCGTGAGGACAGAGTCTGTCAGTGCTGTCAACAGGGCGCCATTGAGGATGAAAGTCACGCCCTCCAGGCCTGTCCGGCATACCAGCATATCCGGGCTCGGTATGCTCGGTTAGTTGTGCCCCATCAGGCCTTGCATGAGCTACTGAGCATGGCCTCTGTAGGCTTGTTGGGATCGTACCTCCGGGAGGTAATGGATACGCGGACTCAGTTATGCCCCCCTGTCCGACATTAACCTCAGCTGTACTTGTGATTATGTATATAACTGTGCAGTATGTCAGCATCCTTATTGCTACTAAGGTTTTTCCCCCGAAAACCCTTCGGGGCGGGGGTTTTTTAATCCTGGTAGTAATACGCCTGCTGCTCTCTCTTTGTACTTGGGTCCCATAGGCCAGTTGGTCTCCGTGGACGATAAAATCATATTCTATTCTATTCTATTCTAAAAGCATGACTAAACGAGGATCAACTTCCAATAAGACATTTTATCCTAGTATGCCTCCAAGGATCACCATAGACCCAAGAGGTCATGCTGATAGCAGTATGGCGCAGAGTGCGACACCTATCAAGCTTGTTGGAGTACACCAAAACAAGGATCAATATTCAGTAACAAAGGGAGGAAACAGAATCTCTTTGGAAGACACATCTTCAGCTTAAGAATTTTTTGGAAAAGAATTACGGTATGATAATGCTTTCTTGATTACATTTATATACTTTCTAGTATTCTACTCTGCTTTCTTCACTTTGTTTCACGTATTTGAGACTTGAAACAAACTATAACTGATTACTACATCTCTCCAGTTTTTCTATGGAAAAAGTTTTTACTGGAGAGATGATGATTGAATTAAAAACCCTTCCAAATCCTTTTATAGATATTTTGCATCTCTTGACCAAAATAAAGGTCACAAAAGAGTGGACAGACATACACTGTTTTGTATACAGTTATGGATAGTCGAACATATTCTGACACTACTCTTTTTTAGGTCCTTCCTGATATAACTAGACTGATCACTAGGGATGCCTTCCAAAAAAGGCACTTGATTTCGACAAAAGACAAAAAGAAGACCAAAATTGTGCATAGCACTTTTTTCTCCAAATCTTTGGAACATTTCAGCATCGGGAATTTGTTTTCTGATATTTTATACAGTACAATTCCAGAAGCTACTTCCGCTCTTTTAGATAACACGATTTTTGCTTGGAGATATGGGGATCAAATTCTTGATAAAGTCTATAAACCCTATAGAGTATTTGCTGATGGCATATTGAACAAGTGCCCTTGTGCAAACCCTAGTTTGTATAAATACTTAGACTCCAGTATTGGCCATATTAGAACGACTAATCTAGAGATTATACACTGCACTAAGTTAAGAGAAGCTTTTGCCAGTGAACTTAATCATATTCCAGACTCCAGTTTTTCCATAGAAGAATTCATGGATGATCTGTCTAAAACGCGTGATTAGTTCTTCATGGTACACCATTATCAAATCTTGTTTTTGGATGACCTAGCCAGAAACAATATTAAACAGTTTATCTTGCATTCTGCACAAAAGCAAATTGTGGTCTACAAAAATTCACTTCCAAAGAAAAGATTTCTATGGAAAGATGGTAATGTCAGGAAAAATTTGACTTGGCTTTTACAAAACTTCTACATTTCTGGATTGGATAAGGTCACCAATAATGCATCCTTTATCTGCCAGCAGCATATCAGGGAATTGGGTATTTTGAGATTAAGCAGTGATGATTTTGAAATGATTCCTAGCAGTCCAGAACTGATAAAACTGAAATGCAAAAATGAAATTCTTAGTTTGAACAATATGCTGATATGTTCATCTAAGAAGCTCCCCTACTTACTGGGTATTTTCTGTTGAATTATGGCATTATGTTTGCATTTGGAACACAACAGAAATTAAAACATGGTTAGGCAGCAAACTCAACCCGTGTTGGATGATCAACTCTACATATGATTTCGTACATTACAAGATGTTACGAAAATACCCTATTATCTGGCTTAGAAGGTATTCCTGAAATTATAAATGATGTTGCTGAGCTAATCTGGGATTATAAAGTCAACATACACCTCTACTACAACTATTTGTTAGGCAGAGAATGGGAAAATCTACTGCTAAGTGGGAGAAATATAATGCTGGTGATACCAAAGGTAAGATGACGGTGACAGAAGTACTATTTAAACAGATGAATGGATGGCTTCTTAACAATTGTTTTCTACAAATGGGAAACAAAATCTGGAGACAAAGAAGGGGCATCCGCATGGGGTTCTCCTGCAGCCCTGCTTGGTGCAATTTTTACCTAGCATGGTATGAGCTTAAGTTTATTTTGAAACTTGCACATCTCAAAAGGATCAAGGACATTCCCAGATTTCAATATTGCTACAGATATATTGATGATCTTAATATGATCAATGCAGGGCCAGTTCAGGAATTTTTCTCAGAAGAATCAGATTGCACTATATATAACATGAGACATCTTTGGATCAAAGATGAAACAATGTACAGGCAACAAAATGGAGAGCCTATTCCGATTGGCTATAAAGTAGACTTCCTAAACATCACAGTCCAAGTACTTGATCCAAATATAGGTCTTTTTTCTTTCAAAAGGTTTGACAAAAGGAAAAAACTACCATTTAATGTGGTGAAGTTCATCAAAGCAAGTGGTTGTAGGCCGTATGGACAAGCCTGCAAGGTGATTATATCCCAGATTATACCATATGTGTATGCTCATTCCAACCCTGAAACTGCTGCCTGGGATCTATGGGAACTCATGAATACTTTCTACAGCAATGGTTTTCACAAAAAGGATGTAATCAGAATAGTTTTCAACACTCTTAAGCATAATGTCTTTCCAGGACTACCATACGAGTTAGGAGACATGACAAAGATCCTGAAACATAACCTTAAGTTCCTTTTAAAAAAAAAAGAGTAACCTTTTGATTATGGGGAGGGTGGGACTCCTGTTGTACAACAGGGTTCTACTCTCCCTGTTGTATTTTTCAATTTTCAGAAGTATCCCACCTGAACTGTGGTAGGTGGCAGGGTTTTTTTATTATTATTATATTGCTTGTTGTTTACTCTACACACATAATGACTTGGGTACATGAGACCTACCTGAAACATTAAAGATTATGAGGAAAGTAGGTTATTGTTACATGGGTAGAACAAGGAAAATATTAAATGTAGTGGACTTATGTCTTCACACATTTGTTGATGGTAAGATTGAATAATATCTTCGGAATAAACATAAATTTAGGGCATGCACAAACGTATCGACGCAGCTGCAGACCTGAATGGTGCTTGATCATTCCAGATGGGCACTTCGGATTCCTTGGCTCCATAAAAAGGTATTCAATACTGCAAGTTCGCTTTGGGGCATTCTTCCATATAGTCTTAGCTGCCGGATTGATGGCATAGCTACCTGCTTCTTGCTTATGGGAAGACGAAAAGGTGGTTTCAACAAGGAAACCATCTTAAAAATGGAGGATGAGAAAAGACAAGCTGTCAAAAGGAAAAACCTTTTTGATTATCACATCCCTGCCAAAGCTTCGGTGATGGCTGGCTGCTCCAGTTTAAGAGCCACTAGGAATGCTGAAGTTGCCTTAGAGAGAGAGGTTTTAGCGAAAGTGACTAATCCAGCCATAGAAGGCATTAGGAGTCAGGCCACTGAAAAAACTATGGAGCAAGCTGCTGCAACAGTTGATCCTATTGAAGACCAAAGTGCAATGAGGAAATCCAGCAGATCTATACAAAACGAGGCCAATATGACCAACAACCGTAATCAGGTCTGATTTAGAACAGTAACTTTAGAATTTATATAATATGATCATTTATTCGTTGCAGCAGCATAGGGATTATTGTTCTTGATGACTTAAGTGTAACAATACAGATATTAAGACCGGGTTTGTTAAATTTTAGCATAGATGGTATAAGGTTACACAGATGTAGATCGGATCTGTCAAAATTCATGTAGATTTGATGTGATTGAACCAGCAAGAAGGTTCGAGCTGGTTGTAGGATACATCACAGCACCACATATTAGATATGAAATGGATTTTTGCTGCAGTAACCAAAAGGATACCAGCTGATTAACTTGTCTAATGATTACTTTGGCCGGTTTTTTTGTTTTCTTAAGATGTAAGATATTTGCCGGTGAAGGGCGATAAGACAGATAGCCCCATAGCTTACCTGCTAGCAACGTTGAATTTTACCCTTGGCTAACTTTCAATGGGTTTGCTGCAGGTAACCGGTGCTATCTCTCCAGGTTTTTCTTATTTCTGTCAGTTGGAAGCATGGGATTTTTGCTACTATACAGTGTTCACTCTACTTGGTTTAAGTTCTTCCAAAAAGTATACTCTAACCATATATACTTCAAAGGATGCAGCGTTATTATGATAATCTTTAAATGATTCTATGATAAACATTATTGTTGACAGACATGCATCACAATATTCATAATTTCTCTTGTTTTTATACCACTCTTGGAAAATTATGAATATACGTTAAGACATCTTTGTAATATATTATATAATATAAACTTGGGCTGGTTCTATTGTCCATTTTGTTTTTTACATCTTAAGTTGTTCATATTGCTAGAAATCTGCTTTTTATCCTATTGTCCATTTCTATTCTATTACTTTTTATTATTCTAGTGTCCATATTGCTAGAAACTTCTTCTTGTTAGAAACATGCTTGTACTTTAAATTATTCTGTTAACTGTATTATTCTTTCACATACTTATATGGTATTTGTTTAATGCTCTTTGAACAAGGATTTTTTCTTTTCATTATCCAAGTCTTTGGCTTAGTAATAGCTTAGTAATAGTTTTTTATTTTTTATTTTTTATTTTTTATTTTTTATTTTTTATTCTTTATTCTTTATTCTTTATTCTTTATTCTTTATTCTTTATTCTTTATTCTTTATTCTTTATTCTTTATTCTTTATTCTTTATTCTTTATTCTTTATTCTTTATTCTTTATTCTTTATTCTTTTTCTTTTCTTTTATTATTTATTCTTTATTCTTTATTCTTTATTCTTTATTCTTTATTCTTTATTCTTTATTCTTTATTCTTTATTCTTTATTCTTTATTCTTTATTCTTTATTCTTTATTCTTTATTCTTTATTCTTTATTCTTTATTCTTTATTCTTTATTTCTTTATTTCTTTATTTCTTTATTTCTTATTTCTTATTTCTTATTTCTTATTTCTTATTTCTTATTTCTTATTTTTTACATTAAATTTTTATCTTTTTTTTTTTTTTTTTTTTTTTTTTTTTTTTTTTTTTTTTTTTTTTAAATTAAATTTTTTTTTTTTTTTTTTTTTTTTTTCAAAAGTTTGTTTGGGTGTGTTATGGCAGATCTTGTGTTTTTTTGCTGGGAAGCAAAAAAAAAATCAAAAAACACGATGTGTAGCATATGAACCATTAGTAAGACTGTTCATATAATGGTGTACACATCGTGCTTTTTGATTTTTTTCCTAACAGAAAACACAAGAACTGCCATAACACACCCAAACAAACTTTTGAAAAAAAAAAAAAAAAAGATAAAAATTTAATGTAAAAATTTTTTTTGGTGTGTATAAAAATTTTTTTTGGTGTGTTTATTTTTTTTTTTGGTGTGTTTTTTTTGGTGTGTTTTTTTTTTTTTTTTTAATTAAATAATTTCATATAAGAAAATCATAAAACATAAAGCATAAGAGACAACTTAAAATGCAATTTGCTCATGCACAAATGTATGTGCTTTAAATTATTTGGAGACATACAAAGCTGTCATATGGAAGCATACAAAACATCTTTTATTTAGTTGGCCACTCTCTGAATAGCAAAACACCAAGAGCACAATGTTCTAGACACAACTCTATGCACCCATGGTCTGTGGGTGCTCTCGAGCGAGCATAGTCAATCCTTTAAGGTTTCGTACTAAAAGAGCACGAACACGGTTCATCTCAGCCCTGAACACACGTCGCTCACGTGTGGAGACTTTCACGCGTTCATCGTCCATAGCAGTGAAGCATTCCTCAAGAATATCATAAACATTTTTTAATGAAACTTGCAGCTCTAAGATGTTCCTTCCTGCATGCTTCGCCATCTCCAATGCATCAAAAAATGGGCCATTCTCAACGTCTAAAACATTCTCTAATGCATTATCAATTTCCTTTTGCTCATCAATCGAGCCATCAGAATCAACATCTATGAAGGGGGTAAAGAGTGATTTACTAAGTTCATCAATGTCCTTGTTTGCACCTACACACATGAACAAGTAATTCGTCAATAATATGATAAAATAATAAAAATAGAGAAAATACTACATATTCAAAAACGCATTACTATGCCTAAGAAATAGATAAAGAATGATCTTTAAAATTTAAGGGGATGTAATCTTGGAAGGGAGTGAAATCGGGATCCTCAGGTGGAAAGAAGGCTGGGGTCTCTTGTTCATACTCAGTGTCCTCCACGTGCAAGGTTCCTGGAATCTCTGTGTCATAACCATCATCAAGAGAATCACTGCTGCTTTCAGGACTAGAGAGGGGTGTGCATGAGCCATCAAGCTCATCTAATTTTCTGGCATCGTTCTCATCATCCCAAACCCTTTCGCCTTCTTTTCCCCACTCTGCGTGATGGGAACAACGCGTCACTAGGTAGACCATAGATAACGCAGGCGTACATCTTTGATGGAGGCCTGAGTGGGTGTGAGGGTCAAGCGCCATGCTGCTTCAACTCGCTCTTGGCTAATGTGTGCGGGATTGGATGGGAGCACCCAAGCACTAGATAGAATAAACTTTTCGGTTCTTAACATCCGTGCTATGGTGTAGCACAAACTAGGGGTTCTTTGCTTTCTTCCATGGTACAATATGAAATGCTTGGCGCGCTGCATCAAGTTTCGATTGTCTAGCGTGACACAATCCTTGATTTCACCTGCTCCATATAAGGCATACTTATTCTTGCCTTTCTCCATTTCCTCTGCACTAACCCCTTTGGCATAGTACTTAAAATGCATTTTGCCCATATCCTTAAGGCAATATCCAAGCATGCCGTCGTAAAACAATGCAAGCGCAGTGTCCTTTAGGGCCTTGCACATGATTACTCGCTTGTGGGGTTTATGCTCAACCCAATCGAGCATGCTTGAGACGGAGTTGATCAATTAGGGGTTGTCATCTCCATCCCGAAAACACACCGCAGATGCAAATGGTCCAACTCCGATCCCCGCCTCTGTGAAACCATTTCGCTATGCAATCGGTGTCAAGAAACCCGCACACCTTCAAGTATATTTCCTCCCCTGATGTCCTCGCCGCAATGCTTACGGTGGGACGCTTTAAGTCAAGGACACTAGAAGCCCGTGAACTAGGCTTCTTCCCCTTTGCTTTGTTGGCTTTGGCCTTCGTGACGCTTCTCCTCAAGAAGCCTTTTCTTTCGCCCCGAAGCTTCGCCTTCTCCTCCTTCTCCTTAGCGTTGTTTTTTTTTTTCGTTCTTTACGTAACCCTAGCAAACTTCATGCCTCTTTTCTCGCTTTGCGCAGATATCATGAAGAGTTATCTCCTTCTTTGGCCCGCCCCTCTTCCTCCCAATGATTAAAGGTTTCTCGGGGGCTAAAGGTGCATCAGTTCTTCCTCTTCCTCAACAAAGCTGGATTTATGGAAATAAGGGGCTGCAAAAAGAAGAAAAACTTGCATCCAACGCCCTAGCAAGAGCTTGGTGAGCCGCTTCCTAAGAATCTGCCTTCCTCATCTAAGCAAACTCGTGTCTAGAGGCTTCGTTGGAAAGGAACAGAAGTTTGGATTTGGATTTGGATTTCAATGTGAGAAATGGTGCTTGGAAAATAACAAAGGTTTGGATTTCGATTTGGATTTCAAAGATGAAGAATGTAACAAACCCAAGGTGATGGTCGTGGTTTGAGTTGCATGGGCCATGGTAGATGTGTTCAAGTGGAGGATCTCTTGATCCAGAATCGAAAGAAACTCGATCTTCTCGTGATGTAAATGGGTGTTTTGTGAATAGGAAAGGGCCGAAAATGGATTGTTCGAGCAGATCGAAGCTTTAAAAATCTCAACCAAAATTAACTTCTACCAAAAAGAAACCCTGACCCAAATCTGCGGATCCATCGCTAAACTCGATCTTTTTTGTGAAATTGGTCGCTCGAATTGGCTTGGCGAAATTGGTTTGGGCGAAACCCGTGGGCTACGGTTTAAAAAGCTGATCGACGGTTTTGTGGCTACGGTTTTGATGGACGATGCAGCCACGGTTTTGATGGACGATGGTCGCTGCATAATTAGAACCCCAAATTAGAACCCTAAATTTAAAACAATGGTTTAAAACAAAAAACATTTCCAATGGTTCCAAAAAAACCCCAAACAACCATGCCAATGGTTAACCAAGGCATTTTTCAATTTTTCTTTTTCTTTCCCCCACCAAAAATCGAAATAATCATTTGGGAACCTTATTTCTTATTTCTTATTTCTTATTTCCAACCTAAAAAAACAAAATCTCCAATAACACCACAAATGAAGAGTCCAACTTTTGGGCAGGTAGTTTCCGGCCATGAATCCTAAGACAGATCTACAAAACTGCAGAACCTTTAGGATTTTGCCAAAGTTGTGCTATAGCTTAGGATTTAGAAGTTTTTATAGTGGAGTTCGCCCTGTTCTAATTGCGCAGCTTTTCCACCCAAATTGATCTTCGTAAAAATATTCTGCCCAAATTATACTTGCTCGGATTGCCAGAAGAGATTTATAATGTTCCAGGTAGTGAACTCATGGAGGATGTTGTTAGAGAGGTGAGTGATATTTTCACACTAGAGGACATACATAATACTCTTCAGAAAATGGCAAATGGAAAGGTTAAATATCTAATAGTGTGGTTATTGAGCTGATAAAATCGAGTGGTTCATTTGTACATAGCAAGGTAGCAGGTCTTTTTAATCAAGCACTGCAGCATGGATTTCTTGACAAGTGGTGTATTAATCACCTGGTCCTATCTACAAATTAGGTCAAAGGGATTCTGTTTGAAACTATCGCACTATTATGGTTAGTATTGTGATGGCCAAGTTGTTTGCGCAGTGTTGGATAAAAAGCTAAGTAAAAGGGGCTGAAATTGAAAGAGTTAAGGCCTTGGACAAGCCGATTTTAGAAATAAACACTGTACCCTTAACCATCTGTTAACTCTCAAGGTGTTTATTGATGAGGCTAAAGGTAGGGAAAATGCCTTATATTATTGCTTTTGTCGACTATGCTAAAGCATTCGATCGGGTATCGAGAAAAAAGCTAGGAGTCGTTTGGAAAAATTGCAAGTTCCACATGAACTAAGAAGGGGTGGCTCACCTTTATGAAAGAGTGTTAGTGTTAGCAATTATTCTAGATCAATGGCCTTCCAATTCTTGGACTGGCTATGTCTAGATAATTTTAGAAGCATAAATTTACTACTAGCATTAGCATTATCTTATCTTATTCTTGGTAGCCTTTTAATATTTGGTTATTGTGTTTGGTGATGGGGCCTAGTCCCCAGGTTTTAGATGAGCTGTTGCCCTTGCATGTGCCGTCCCATAACCCGTTGGGTTCCCGTGGACGTAAAAATTTATCTTATCTTATCTTATCTTATCTTTTCCTTTTGATGGTCATGAAAAAGTAAGGATCAATATGGAAGTTAAACAAGGTTGCTCGATGTCCCCTACATTGTTTGGTTTATTCATAGACGAATTGGAAGAATGATTGAAGAGAGAAGGAGGCTTAGAAGTCAAAATGGGGCAATATGTGAGTACTTTTGTGATACGCAGATGATGTGGTGTTGGTATCACGCACAAAAGTTGCCCTCTTATAGCATTTATGTGCACTATAAGACTTTTGTAAAGATACTGGGATGAAGGACAATAGAAGTAAAACAAAAGTTGGACACTAGGAAGGAGGAAAGGAAGAATGTACTAATGAAATTTGAAGGCGAAGTTTTTGAGCAGGTAACACATTATAAATATCTGTATGTCGAATTTACAGATAATTACAAGTGTAATAGTGGAGTTGATAGGAGGATTGCAGGTGGACTAAGGGCATTGTATAGTATAATGAGTCTATGGAGAAGTACAAGTGTTATGAGGTGGTCTATGAGGAAGATAATGTATAAAATGTTTGTTCAAACGGTAGTTTGTATGGATGGCCAGTGTGGGAACCTGAATTAGCACGTAAGAAATGGGAGGAGGTGGAGAAGGTTCATAAGCATTTTCTGCCATCAGAGTTAGACGCCTCTGCAAAAATGCCATATCCAATGCTACTAGCTGAAAGCAGAAGTTATTTGTCAGACTTCGGAGTACTTGCATAAGGTGCAGGACATGGAAGATACTAGACTTCCTAAGCACGCACTTCTAAGCACGCACTTCTTGAGTCTATGGCGCAATAACAAGTTAGATAGTACAAACAATTAGTAGCATGGATGGAAGGTTGGGGATTGATATTGGAAATGTCTAAGACACCCCCATGGGAATCCGTGAACTTGTGATGGAGAGGGTTCTAGAAAAGCTATGGGCCCGACCATGAGTGAAAAATTAAATCTAATGCTCGTGTATACAGAGCAAGAGTATCTACATGCTAGGATAGGTCATAAGAAGAGGCACTTGATATCACAACTAAGTTCTCATCGGTTGGAAATCAAGATGGAAAAAAGGCAAAAGGTGCTTAGAGAAATTCGTTATGTTGCCGCAAGGGGGTGATAAAAGATGAAAAACATGCCTTTCTATGTTGTTCAAGATCCTCTTATATAAAAGATGAATTTGAGATTCAGGTTGAGACTTAATGGAGCTAGTAACGCTACTGGGACAACTTGTAGTTTTTTAGGTGCTTGGTTGAAGTTGATAGATAGATAGATAGATATATAGATAGATAGATAGATAGATAGATAGATAGATAGATAGATAGATAGATAGATAGATAGATAGATAGATAGTTAGATAGATAGATAGATAGATAGATAGATAGATAGATAACCCTATCGGGTTATGGGACCAGAACAAAGAAAGAGGGCATGAGCCCCCAACAGAACAAAAAGGCCGAAGTCTAAACAAAGCACATCATGGAGACAAAGCCCCATAACGAAACATGAAAGAATTAACAAAAAGAACTAACTAATAAGGTACTATGCATATCCCAGCCAAGGGTGCTCAGGCCAGTGGTCACAAATGATAGCCGTGCCCCCTCTGTACACTGCCCATTTGTTCTGCATCCGAGCCTCTCGGACTTTACACAACTCCCCCCGTCGCTTAGTTGACTGTACATTGGAGAGATCCTCCTGAACAGAGAATCTAATATTCTTAGGTGCGGAAGTGTACGACTATATGACGAGGTCGGTCCGGTCTCTGGGCCCCAACTCGGCGGGCTATGGCAATACTAGGCTGCTGAATGTGCATGATATCCGTGAGAAAATTTGCAGCTTGTTCCGCATCTGAGCAAGAGTCTGTTTCAGGTAGCCCCACTATGCGCAGATTAAGGCCACTATCTTGTTCGGGATCAGCTATCGGTGATGGGACCTGCTCCCCATGCTTGTGAAAATCTGTGTCTGTGTCTGAACCTGGAGTTACCTGTACATTAGTCATTATGGTATCCTTGCATGAGGCTGGAGCTGTCTGAGTCCTGGCATCTGTGCTCATATCCAGCCCTAGATCAGTCTCTGTGCATTCTGGCCTGTCTAGTTCTAGATCAGTCTGTATACTACTATCTCTGCACTGCGGCCTGGGAGAGGGTGGTGGCTCTATAGGGCAATTCGGCAGGGTCTTGGAAGAAAGCGTAATCAGTATTTGAAGGAATTGCTGAGCTTCTATCATAACAGTAGGGGCAAACATTGTCTGTTCCAAGGCAGGAGATAGCGTATCATGTTCTACTGAGAGACGTGGGCAAAGTTTATCTCTAATTTCAAGGAACTACTTGAGAAGATCCCCACCAGGTGGCGTAAAACCTTCCAAGTGAGCCTCCTACTGGAGCTGGTGCTGCTGTATATTGGGCTATGAAAAACTCAGAGCAGATGCTGTGAAAACTCAGAACTGTATTTTGGGATATCAGAAAATCAAAGCTACAGCAGAGGCTTGTGGAGCAAAGCTGAAGCACAAATTGTGAAAACTAAAAAGCTTCTATGCCGGTTAACAGAAAATCAAAGCTCTTTTCCTTCTTTTTGGGACACAAAATAGTCTAAAAGAATCAAAAGCAATCCAAAACCTGATATGAATTGAATCTTTGCTGGTATGAGCCTTAGGCTGGATGAATTGAAGGCTAGACATGAAGAATCCTGCCTCAGGGCGTCGCTGTAGGACCTAACGGAATCTGGTTTGTGCTGGATCTCAAATAAACAAACAGGGTTTAAGCTGGTTGCAGAATCTGGGCCATTGGGCTGTCGAGAGTCGAAACTTTATGCTAGTGAGTCGAAAATTAGAGAACAGTCCCAAATAATTCAAAGTAATCCGAAACCTAATAGCTATGGCCGATATGGCAGGTGACCATCTCGGGGTGTGGCTGCAGATCTGCACCAAATCCGAGATGCTGAGTCTAGGTGCTTGTGTCTTGCTGGTTACTCCTGGCATAGTTACTCCTGGCATGGCCTCGAGGCCTTCTGGGCCTAGGCGCACAGGGTGACGCCTTTGATGAGAGGAAACCTTGGAATTTAATAAGTTTATAGATATCTTTGAAGCATAAAGCCTTATGGCATTTTGTCATACCTGTAGATATTGTACATGGCGTTCGTCTATGGACTTAGGCTATCTCTGTGCTCGGCTTGGAAACTCATGGCCAATAAAGTCTAGAACTCTTCTATTGGTCTATAGAAGGAAAAAACCATGCTCGAAGGTATCTTCTGTTTTGCAAATATTGATTCATGGTCCTGCTAATACCTTGTGTTTGAAAAACCCCCAATCCAGACCCTTTTTTAAGGATGGAAATATCAGCCACAAATCAACGATCCATTTTGTCTGAGAGCTTTTTGCTCGTGCCAATGATTAAAACGCATAAAAATCTATTTTTTATTAAAAGCTTTTTGCCCAACCAAAATTTTGTAAAAAACATTTGCCAACATAATGGTCCACCCTTTGAACCAAAAGGGTGTGATAATTTATATAAAGGGAAGAATGCATGGTCCCTTGGGCTATCACTATATTTGAATGGTCATTGGGCCAATGGGTATAACGTAGGTTCCAGGAGGCTCCAACATACGATCTGGGCCGTAGGATCGACGGATCTGACGATTGTGGTAGTCCAGGGTGCAGGGTGTATCATCATTACTGCAAAGGTTTTTCCCTTGAAAACCTTTCAAAGCAAGGGTTTTTTAATCCTAGTAGTAATGGTTGTACTAGACCATTGTATGGGTCCGATGGCCTCTTGGTATTCGTGGACGTTAAAAAATCTATTCTATTCTATTCTATTCATTCAAATTGCAGACTAAGACTTGAGAGCAACAACTTATTCCAAGTTCATTTCTAGTCACAGATAAAAGGATGCCAAAAATGCTACTGACAACATGTTAAAAGACCTTAAACAAGACATATTTAATTGAAAGATGATCTAGTGACATGAAATCCAACAAGTAATTACTCCAGGATATGCCTGCATATTCCCGCCCCAACCAAGAAAAGGGTTTGCCCTGAAAGCAATTCCCCAATCATTATGGAAGAGTGTACACAAAACATTAATTGACATATGAAAGAGGAGATTAAAGGGTCTATTTAGCTTGCATGGTTTGTACAACTCGAGTTAACTCCATAATATGTTGACACTACTTGCTGGAATACAAAGAGAGGCATATGGAGTTAAGAGGTTGATATCGTTAACTTTTCGAGTGTTACAGTGCATGAAAAATGCTGTTGGAAATGTCTAGAAACATATGCGAAATTATGCTTAGAGAATGATAATTGAGCAATTGAATTGACCTTGTATAGGTCACTACTGTATGTGCATGAGATGGTAACGACCAACAACTAAGGTTGTTTTATAAATATATTAAATAGAGTTGTTGAAGGGAAGATTGCAAGGTGGATAATATAGGGCATGGATGCATGGGAGGATTAGTACAAGAAATTCAATTAGGGAAAATAAAATAAAAAGCCCATGTCTTATAGAAAATTGATTTCAGATATGAAGCATAGTATGAACGACAATTTTCCAATCATTGTGGAAGAGTATACACATAACATTTATTCACATATAGAAGAATAAGAAGTCGAGGGACATTGGCAGCATTCGATTGGACATGCGATGCAGACATTGCTTATTAGGTCATGCCCAATCACCTTATCTTGAATGTGACTCTGGGTGGTCCACCTTATATTGAATGTGCCTCTGAGTGGCCTCGAACCCGAGACATATTTGCCCAGAACATTACAAATTTGACAAGGAATAAAATAGACAAGGCAAAATAATATCTTTCTTATGCCAATGTCTAATAGGATGCTATCAATGTGGCATAACGTAAAACCACCTTCTCCTCCTCCTTAGGGGGTAATGGATATATCATTTCTAGACTTGAACTATTGATTTCTATTGGTAAACTAATTGAAGCATGAAACATTGAAACTTCATAAGTTGGTTTTATAAGTTAGGTATAATTGACGTAGACAGGCCCTTACTCGAGGTTCGGGCATAGCTCGCCCTTCCCTAGGATTCCAGGCATGAAATATTGCTTGCCCATAAACCTTCATAAGTTTGTTTATAAGTTAGGAATAATCGGCGCCCTCACGCGATGTAAGGGCATGGCGAGCCCGACAGGGAAAGCCATGTTCGAACAACCCATAAAGGCATGCCTATACCCGTTTATATATGCAATGTTCTTGGGCAGGTGAATTCCTGCCAATTTCAGGGGTTTCGTTTGGATTTGTGTGGATTTTATGCAATTTCAAAGGTTTGAGTGATGACACAAGGCAAAGATAAGTTATCATTTATACCCTATGCTTGTAATGGGGCGAAATCATCTTCTCACGAACATTGCGATAAATAGTCGTGGAAAGGAAATTACTTGTCCTATATTCAACACAATGGTGAGCTAGAAGACACTTAGAGTGCCTTATTGATATAATTTTCTTCCATAGGTCGAGGATCTGATATAAAAATTCCTTCAATTTACAACAAAATTTATTAGCAATTTGAAGTGTTTGACCCTCTAACTTGGAAGGCCAAGCTAGGTCCAGATAATACCATCCCATGCATCGAGCTTTCTCCCACCACTTGAGCCAATCAAACAACTAAACCAAAAGTTCCATAACAAAGATTGTCATTAGCAAATGCCTACAACCAAACAAGGTTCTTGCAAATAAATCAATAAGGTAATTTTCTGGAATTTCAAGTCTCGTTGGGTTACGTATACAGGAATGGCTCTGCGCCTTGAATTCCGGCGTGGAGGAAGTGCCGACGCGCGGCAGCGCGGAGGCACTACTGACACGCCGGAATTCAATGCGCAGAGCCATTCATGCAACGTGAAAATAGGGTAGCAAGGATTCAACAAGATTGGAATGCCAGATTAAAACAGTAGAATGTTGGGTTAAAAGGCTGGAAAGCCGAGTTGAATCAAAGAACGCAGAGTAAAAAATCTTCTCGTCCGTGGGTTCAAAAAAGCTTAACATTTTTTAAAAGAAAATGCTCCACGTGGCACATGGTGATTGGCGAACACGGCTGAATCCTTGCTACCCTGTTTTTACGTTTAAAACATATTACGTTTTTTTATGGTATATTCGTGGAAGAATATTCGTTTTTATGAACGTTTATAGTCGGCAGGCAGTTAACATGCCAGAATATTCATATCCAAATCTAAGTTGTAGGGAGTATATACCGTCCAGGTATGCAAAGGAAAGGGATGATGGAGCGAGGCCCCTCGATGCCGGAACGTTTAGGCATCGCTTACTACGGCGGCCACAGTATTGAAGGGCACAAGTCGTGGAGAATCATTTTGGATAAAAGGATCAGAAGATCTGTTTTGGATTGAAACCGGCCTGCCTGAATGAAGATCATGGTTTCTTTGTCCACTACACCTTGGTGGAACTGCCATGATCAGCAATAGGGTTTTCATTGTTTTGGGTTTTGAATGTAGGGATTAGACAAGAGAATTGTGAAGCCAGCAGAGGGGAATTTGTGCAGGATTGACCTAATTGGCGAGTTGAAATTTGGGCTGTTTTGGGCAGGCTTCTATTCTTTATATATGCAGAAAGGAAGGATAGAAGAATTTGTGTCCAAAAAGGTATGAAGTTTATACCTTGGCCAATAGCGCGTTAGGGATATAGTGGCGTAGGTAGTAATCTGTGGTGTTATTGTCATTGAGGATTGATATGAAGAACAATGCGGTATTGCAATTGCAAAATAGCTAAGTCCAGATTTTAACTCGTGAGCATTGGAAGAATATATGTCTCGGCATACTTTGATTGGCATTAATTGCGGGCATTCTATTAAGATTAAAGAAATGGGATAAATTTTACTAGTCAGATCTTGCAACCTTCTTCAAGTAGATGGCATGGAGGATTTGCTAATTCTTACAGGTTGGGAACATCTGAACTTGTTTGCTTTTCATGATTGTGGCTTGTGGAAATGAGATAGTGTTAGCACACAGTGATGTTGGAGATGGAAAGAGATGAGGCTGAAGGTGCCTTTTCATGTTACACACCTAAAGTAGGGCCTGGCATGAACTGCATGGACACCCATATAAAAGAGGAAAGGGATGCGGTTGTAGCCAATATCTGCTTGGCAAGGGGAAATGGTGACTTATATGTCGATTCTAGTGATGATGACGACTCATTATTTGAAGAGGTCAATGCAAGCGATGAAGAAATGGCAGCAAGTTGCAACCCAAATTCATTACGTTTGGATAGTGCTAGTAAAATTCCAGTCGGATACGGGGATGTAGACGGCAAGTCTAGTGAAGATGATGCTTCCCTTTTTGAAGAGGTAGATGAAGGGCCTGTATACAGGCAGGACCTTGGAAGCGAGCCCATTACATGCACTGTATCAGTAAATTGTCACGTTAATGATCCAAACGATGAGAATCACTCTCTGAAGAAAGAACATATTGAGGAAATTCACGTATCAGTGTTGACAGGATCGCAGGATGATGATAAATCTCTCATCAAAACACCAGGAGGACATGGAAAGTTAATCCATATGCATAGGAAATGTGGATCTGTGTCAAATATAAAGGCAACCAACTTAGAGACATGTGACATTAACCATGCGAAGTTAGAGACTGTGGCATCAACTTGGGAGGCTGTTGATGCAGATGGCACACAATACTTTAATTCTGGTTCTCAGTGTGAAAGTCAGGAATCACCTGATGCATTGGGATGCCATTCAGTGCATGAAAATGAATGGTTGGAGCAGCCTCTAGCAAATTCAATGCCAGGCCGTAGAGGGAGGAAGAAATCATCTCTTCAACACCGATCAACAAGAGGACATGTATTAGGATGTCCAGGATTATCAGATTCCAATGGTATTGGCCTCTCAGATGCTGATCTGGCATGCTTGATGGAATATGGACCCATCCGTATCACGAGAAGTATGGCTTCTGCAAGAAACTCCAGCAAACCATTTTATGGTGCTGATCATGCAGAGGAAATATTGCAGATTAGTAAACAAGATCAAGACAGTCCTTTACAGGTTATGGAGAGGATAACAGGGAAGAGAACTGGAGCAAGGGGTGGGCGTTCAGGCTGGGATACCAATAAAGTACAGTCATGGAGAAAGTTTTTTCTTGCTGATGAAATCAATGCTTTGGGTAGGGGGCTTGAACAAAGTGAGGAAGAGACTGGCTTGGAAGTTAAACCATATAGCAAACGAAACTGGGGAAGAGGGAAGTCTCGAGGTGGTCAAATAGGAACAAATAGGAATAAAGGCCTGGCAGAAGATCTTGTTTATGGAGTAACTAACATAACGACGTTAGGCATGGATGCAAGTAGTTGCTGTGAACAGCCAGAATTTCTGCAAAGTGGCTCGGTTATTTCTGCTGGGAGTTCAAGGCCAAAAGCTGAAAGTGAACAAGCTTCAGGACTGGCTGATGGAACTAGCTCCCAGAATAATGAGACAATATCAACTGGTCGGAAAGGAAAGGAGACTGGAAAACTATCCAGTCCAGATGCACCCAACAGTCAAGAAAATGATTTATTCTTATGTGAAAATTATAATGAATTAGCATCAAATCATTATGCTCTGAAGGAGGGTTCCATGCACGAGGACTGCAGAAACATGTCCCCAGAAACAACCATCCTGGGTGCAGGACCATGTCAAGCTTCTCATAGCAATGGCAGTTATGCGGAGGAAATTATAAAAAACAACTCGACAGATCAAGAGCAATGGACTAAGTTGTTGCAGGAAAGCATTACACATGAGGTGCATATTAATGCAACTGCAGCTGTTAATTCTATTTCAGATGTGGACCTTAGTTTACATGAAGATTCCCCTCATGTTAACGTAGGAGCAATGACGAACCAGAATGGTAGTGAAGGGACATTAACCAGTTTGAAGGAGACAAATGATGCAGGGTGTTCAGGCACGCAAAACGATCAGCATTTTAAAAATTGTGTAGAATTGATTGAGAATGCGAGTATTTCTATGCCCACAAAAGACAAAGATCCCCCATGTGAGAGTAGGAAAGTCGTCTCTGAGACCTCTGAGATCCATTGCCCTACACCAGTTGATATAGATACAGGTACACAAGGGGAAGATGTCTGTAGTGGGATTACTGAAGGTGGAAATGTTGTGCAAAATAAGGTCAGCAAAGAGGATATTGCTGTGGGAGGGAATACAAGTGGGGTAGGTTGGGTGTTATGTGATGATTGCCAGAAATGGCGGTGCATATCTGCTGATCTTGCGGATGCCATTGAAGCTACCAATGCAAGATGGTAAGAATGCTTTGCTTTTGCATGCACTTGTGTTTTCCCTTGTATCTAATGCTGCATCTTATAATCTATTTGTTACCTGCATGTTAATTACGTTTGTAGTATATATTGTCTATAGTAAGCTTAAAATACGAAGATGTAATGTTTTTTCTTGTTGCTTTTGAAGGACATGCAAGGATAATCCAAATAAGGACTTTTCTGACTGCTCTATTCCTCAAGAGAAGACTAATTCAGAAATAAATGCGGAGCTGAACTTATCTGATGCATCTTGCTGCGAGGAAAATGGAGATGGAGATGAGGATAAAGATTCTGCTGCAGATTCAAAACTGGCTGGTAGCACTCTTTATTGTTTATACTAAGTCTATTCTGGAGCAAACTTAATTTAGCGTGTAAGTGTTTTCCAGCTGAGGATGGTATTTTCCATTTGAACTCAGATGATCCACAAACTACCTGGACGCACATCAAGCATAATATTTTCAGGAGCCGCAGGCGGAAAGCTCCTGATAATGATGATGTAGGCTTTCTTCTTTGATTTAGGCTAGGGGTCCATTTTTTTTGGTTTCTCTTCTTAAAGTAGATTGGCCTTATAGTAGATGTTCGTTTTGATGTGGCTTAATTATCTTCATTCATTGAATTTTTGAATCGAGCCTGATGCTATGTGGCAGTCATTAGTATGCCATTGCAAGCCACCTGAAGATGGAAGCTCAGGTTGTGGAGAGAATTGCATCAACCGCATGGTCTTTGTCGAATGTGTCCCGGACATTTGCCCATGCGGTGATGCTTGTTCAAATCAGCAGGTATGTAGCCAGCTTTAATTTGATAATTTTCATTCTCTTAATGGCCTCTTTTTGGTTCACAGTTTCGAAAGAGAATGTATGCAAAGGTTGGCCTTTTTAGATGTGGGAAGAAAGGGTATGGTCTACGGATACTGGAGTATGTTCCCAAAGGAACCTTCATTATTGAATACGTGGGCGAGGTGAGCATATTGTATTTCTAGGGCATCCTTTATATTCTTTATATGTAAGTAACAAAAACAAAGAAGAGGATAGGCATGCCTTAAGGGTGTGTACATTGAAAGTGATAAATCAAGAACAAGTTTGCAGTATTCATAAACCTTTTTTGCCCACCAGCTTTATTATTTTCACAAGCAATTACCTTTCAGCTGACTTGGTCTCTGACATTGATTTTTTAACTTTGTATTACTGATGGGCTAATGACAGATATGTTTTTTGTAGGTTTTGGACCTGGTCTCATTTGAAGAACGGCAGAAAGAGTATGCTCACAGAGGCCAAAAGCACTTCTATTTCATGACCCTAAATAGCAACGAGGTGGGTAATTCCTTGTGATTGTGATGTCTCAAAGGTTCAACTTCTCTTGGATGTTTGCAAACTGTTTGGGATCGTAAGTTTGCGGGCTTGGCCTATTTTGATTTCGGCTGACAATATTAGAGAGATCATTATTTATGTGAGAAGATGACCCACCCCTTTAATTTTTAATTTTACTTTTGTGGGCACCCAACTTTTTGTGCACTTAAAGGCTAGTCATAAGCTGGCATCTTGTGTCCAAGGATGTTATTTAGAGTTTTTTGCCATCGTGATTGCGCAGGCGAGCAAGTTTTGCTAAGCTGGTTTTTGAATTGCCACAGAATTCACTTACGCCATGTAAGATTAATGTTTATATGTTTTTAGTAATTTACTAACCAATCTATGCAGGTTATTGATGCTTGTGCAAAAGGAAATCTTGGGCGGTTTATAAACCATAGTTGTGAGCCCAATTGTCAGACCGAAAAGGTACAACTTTGTTGTTGCTTTATATTTCTGCATGATGAAGGATCACTACCTGATTCGGCGTATATTTGCTGCAGTGGTGTGTCAATGGGGAAATTTGCATTGGTCTGTTTGCCATTAGAGATCTTGTACAGGTATTTCTCTCGATAATTTAGGTTTCATTTCGCATGACCTTTGGAATTTGAAACTAGTAGCTTTTGATGACAAAATCTGAGAGAATACTTAAATGGTGCGCACTTTTCCAGCTCTAGCTGTGATTGAATTTGAATGGCTGAGAATATTATGGCAAAGAAAAGAGTCCCACATAACATGGTTGCAGTCACGTTATTTCTTCAATTCAACTGCTGAACTAGGCACTGAGATCTTTCTGAACAACCAAGATATAGGATGGCTGATTGTAATCTAATGTCTTAAGAAACACACACCCTGCTTCTCTTTCTAAACAGCATTGTTGTGGAAGACAATTAAGTTATACTTTTATGAACGTTCAATGTTCTTTTAAGTGTGGCAAGGATTAAAAAAGCTTTGAATTGGTATGACAACTGGTTTTGCATTGCAGGGCGAGGAGATTACCTTTGATTACAATTATGAACGACTTTATGGAGCAGCAGCAAAAAGATGCCACTGTGGATCTTCTCGATGTCAGGGATATATTGGTGGAGATCCACTGACTCCTAGGGCAGTAGTGGAATCTGACTCTGATGAAGATGACCCAGAGCCTGTTATGCTTGAACAGGAAAGTGAGGAAGAGAATCTAGTGGAGGATGTAGTTCCAGCTAAAAAGAGTCGGGATGCATCTGAAACTGCATCATGGGAGCCAAACATGGTTCGGCCAAATAGACTGAAGCGTAAGCCGGCCTCATCCAATGAAGCTGATGGAGAGGCAACTTTACGTGTGAAACGTGCTAAAGTAAACAAAAAAGCTTCTAATGGCATCAAAGGTTTGATTTTAGAGATAGATACAGGACGGGGGATGGGAAACCGTGCATCACGACCATTGTATGGCAGTGAGGGTGAGTTTCTTTGTGCTCCATTCTGTGCCATGTTCCTGGATGTTTGTACTTACATGCCTTTTTTTGCCAGTCTCTGGAAAATTAGATGAAATGCTGGATGAACAAGGTGGTTTAGTCAAGAGAAAGGTGATACTCAAGCCTCTACGTCACTTTAATGGCCATTGTCTCAATTTCTCGTTTAAGATGTTTTGGATACTATATGCTGGGTAAAAGAGGTTTTGGAGATAGTTCTTTTTATTTCATTTTAACAATTCTAATCCTATATGGAACACTATTTCCAAACTGCTAATTTCTTGACATATCGCAGGACATCTCTAAACAGTACATGAAACTGCTTGTATTATCTGCTGCAACTGGAGATACATCTCGTGGGGCCGCATCTTGTAGGTAAGTTATCATTTATACAGATAATTCTGGTGCTGCAATTAAATGAAGGACCTTTTATTTTGTACATGAATACCTCCTGAAAAATAATTCGTCTGTGTTCCAGTGTCCGCGACATATCATTGCTTTTGGATGCCTTGCTGAAGACATCATCGCGCACTGTTCTTTGTGATATTATACAAAAGAATGGTGATTTTCTTTGTGATAACGTGTTTGATATGGACAAACGAAATGTTCCTTAACTTTCAGAAACTGATGCTTGTTACCAGGTCTTCAGATGCTTCACAACCTGGTTAAGCAGAGTCGTCGAAATTGGAAAAACATTCCAATTCTTCGCAAGCTAATGAAAGTAAGTCCCCATCAAACCCTTTTTTTTTTTTTTTTAGCCATCCTGCGACCTCATCATGTTTATGATTCGTGTAATTAGGTGCTAGAGCTCCTAGCCTCAAAAAAAGTACTAACTGTGCAACATATGACCTTTGTACCTCCACGAGAGGGTATGGAGAGGTATGTTTCAGTGATTAAGAATTATCTCAGTATCATAATGTTCTGAAATATTAACTTGAATCTTCTTGTTACAGTTTCAGAGAAACAATTTGGGAACTCACGCGTCATGGGGATAATGAAGTGAGGGTCTTCAAGATATAGTTTTTTCTTTTCCTTTTTAGATAACATCTAATTGACACTGTATAACTTTTGCAGGTTCAGCAATATGCTCGTCGTTTTCAAACTAATTGGTTGCCTTCTGACCAGCTGGGTAATGATCACTTTCCTTTTCATCAAGGATTTTCTGGGTCAGGTGATTCAAGATACCAGGATCACAAGTATAATGGGAGGCAAAGGTTCGAACCAGGAAAAACTTGTTGCGGTACTTATACTTTGTTGTTATACTCCATAAACTAAAGTTGTAATCTTTCATGCAGGTTCTTCAGGAAGAGACTGTTGTATCCTAGGGAAGCAGTTGCAAGCCACCCCAGAGATGTGGCAGTAAGCACTTCACGGTCTCCAAATTTACAACCGGTTGAAAGTAATATTCAGGTGCCGACTCATCTTGCATCAGAAAAGCACGATCCAGATTTTGAGCAAACGCCTGCAAAGCATGAGTGTAGTACCAATGACAATATAACAGTACAAAGAGTTGACGAAGAGCAGGGGACAAGGAGACGCAAAAGGATCAGCCGCTGGGATGAACCTGCACCACCAGTGGAAGGTGCAAAGCCAGGCCCATGCGTTGAGCAAATAAATTCACAGCCATCAGAGTCATCTGGCCGTCCTGATTTTCCATCTCAGATGCCATCTACATCTGGTGATAGAGCCTTAGCAGTACCAAAGCCAAATCACTACCATCAATCACACTACCAACATAATCGGCCTTCGAGTTTCCACCAGCAAGATTGCCCACCAGGATTTGGTGCAAATATGAATCGCAGCTCCTTCCCTCCTTATGCAGAACGAAATGCCAGATGGAGAGATCGACCATATAGACCACCTGCACGGCCTCCAAGAATGGACCCTGGATATCGTGGTCCTCCATCTGGGCCACGGCGCACAACAGGGCCCAGAGGATATGTGAATCAACAATATGGACGACCAATGAATAATCAGTTCTCTTCCGGTCGGCAAATGGGCCCCCCGTTCAGGCCTACAGGATCTCATCAGATGCAGTCAAGTCGACCAGCGCAACATGGTCCTGTTCCATTTGGCATGCCTTGTGCACAAGCACCTCCTTTGCCTTCTACTCAGCACCAGAGTCCTCCATCATGCCCCCAGCAAGGAGTGTCTCCAACAAATGGGAATAATACATGTTCGGTTCCAGCAATGCTATCAGGCCAACCAGTTCAAAGCCCTAGGCTTACCCATAATAGCTCCAATGGAATGGCACCATTTCAGGCATCATCTGGGGTAAGAGGACCTTTTCCATATGGCCCAGCAGATCAAGGATCACAGTTCCAAGCAGGTCCTATTCCTTTTCCACAGCCAGCGCAATGCCTACAGCCACCATCAGCAGTTCCACCAGGTTTTGAGGGACATTCATCTGCATATAAACACTACCAGGACAGGGATAAAGGTTATTTTGTGGAAGAAAGTGGGCATGTTTTGGCAAATGGAGATGATCTTGAGCCAGAGCCTCCTGTGCCAGGTCTATCACCAAAGCACGTACCTACAGTTTTGACCTGTCCCATTGCTCCAATTTCTGCTAGTTGTGGTAAAATCAGATCTTCAATTAGCGTGCAAAATGCACCTTTCATCTCTGATACTTCTCAAGGCCATATCCCGGTCTCTGTATCGAAGAACTTGGGGGAGAAGAGAAAGATGAACCAAAGTGAAGTTTGTCTTCCTGCAATGGAATATCCCATACGAAGCTCCAAGGATTTGACTACATGTGCTGAGGTGCCAAAAGAAAAAGAACATGGCTGCTCCACCGATGACAATAATTTGTCTGCAAATACACAAGGGCACTCCTCAGATGGCCATCATTGTGTATTTAATATGTCCAGAGAGGAATGCCCGAAAAGGTTATCGGAACTAAATTCTACCAGTAATACATCTTCGGAGAAAGAGATATCAAGTCAGGATGCTACACCAGAAATGTGTTTGGAGTGAAATTCATGGCTTGGTTCTCATAGTGTATTCAATGAAGCCATATGTGCCATATGTGCTTCGCATTTGTACTACTAAAAATAACACAAGCAAGCCTTTGGCTTTTTCTAATGCTAACCTGCTTTTGACCAGTGCAAATTCCAAAAGGCATTATAGGAAATGGGTCATGAGTGAAAAAGGCTCCATCAGAGTCTGCATGACTTATTCATTAGTGCCTCAGCAGGAGGTGACACAGGGCGGAACTGCTGGATATAGCCTGCTGCTGTTGGAAATGATCCGCCAATGCAACGGCTTCGAAATGAAAGCTGGCAGCGAAGATTGTTTGGAAATAAAATGGTTTGTTCTAGATTGTCACATCGTGCTAGCCCTGTTACTTCTTGCCATGGCTTTCACAAATCCGAACTTTGTATATCAGATATCTGTTATGTTCAATCTAACCTGTTTTTTTTAGTATAGGAGCAGAATGAATGATTTTTTTTATTTGTTGCACGTATTTTGCTGCATTTTTGTTCATTATATGCACTCCAGACCTCTCGTAGTAGATCTCTCATTTTATAAAGCAGGGAGAACAAGGCTGCATATATAATGTGATCTATATATACGAGAACATGTGAAAGTTCATGGGGAATTACAATGTATGTATAAAGTTTTTTTTTAATGTTTCTCGAAGTGAAAGAGAGTCATGATTACGGAAATAATGTCAATATTGGAAAAGGTTCGCATTTTTGCAACTTCGTGGATCATCAACGGCGGCCCTTGTGTATATCTGTGTGTATGCACTATGCAGGCAACTTCTTCAGATTTAGGTCAGTTGGCGCATCCCATTAATGCCTCCTGGTTTGCTGGAATTCGGTTGCCCTCCTACACATTTACCTACAAATTGGGGTACGCAGCACATGATATTGACAAAAATCACGTACTAAAGCATTCAAATTTCCACATTATGGTCCTTTACATTGCGTTGAATTCATTCAAGAGACCTCTCTCCACCCCTTGGTGTACTCATGTAAAATGTTTGCGCGTAATTTCAACATGTGTAAAGTGTTTTTTCTTTTATTTGTTGGGGAAAAACTACAATATACCCCTAATTTTTTGCAAAATTCACAAAATACCCCTAACTTTCTAAAAATTCACAAAATGCCCCTAAAAAACCTATAGTTAGGGGCATTTCATTAATTTTTAGAAAGTTAGGGGTATTTTGTGAATTTTACAAAAAGTTAGGGGTATATTGTAGTTTTTCCCTATTTGTTAAGTTGTATATAACAAAGTAAAAGAGATTTCAACCCTTTGGCTGCTATAGAGAAAATTACCTACAATACAATGAATACATATTTTCATTAATATATGAAATGGTCACAACTAGAAATTGATGATCATCAACTAGAAATTATCAATTCTCAGCCAATAATTAATTGGGCAAGATTCTAAATAAAACATCCTCGAACAATATTGGTTGTATCATAGCAACATCTGTCGCAGGATCCACACCAAGCTCTTTATGCATGATGTAGAACAAGTGTATGCAAGGAATGTACCTATGTTTTCTTTCACTGTTCATGAAGTCTTCACAAGTACAACTAGGCTCTCTTCTGATAGACTTTACAGCTATTGTTGTCTTTTCCAATAAAGAAGTCCACATGGTTTTTATTTAGCACAACTTGCCGTTCACAACATAGCCTTGCATCTGGTAGCTTGAATTTAATCGGATCTCACTATCTCTATTTAGTTTATTCCTCATATGCACAACCCTTCCACATCTCCTTAGTTGAGCTTTACCACTATCTCTAGGCCTTTGGCTGATAGCCAATGTTGTTGGGACAACCTCTTCTACATGTCTACCCAAGCCCTCAATGTTAAAACCTGCATCCTGTAACTTGCTGATTTCAGATTGTGTTAAGTTCACCCCTTTTGCTACAGGCCACATATCAGGATGCACAGGCAAGGATAATAACATTTTAGAAGGGAACCAAGTATGTTTAACATCATCAAAACAAAAACAAAAGAACTGAGATTGAGGACCTCCAGAATACTTTCGGACACCATAGTAACAAGGGGCTATAGTAGAGGAAGTACCTTTGTTTATAAGCTTGTCACATTTTCGTGCTCCAGATTTAGTTTATCCTTGGCATCTAACTTTGCTACCTGGTTCTGTCCTTCTTAAAGCCCAAAATGAGTCATGTAGGATCTTCTCTTGCACAAGGATGTCTATTGTGTTCTTGAATAGGTTCTTAATAACACGATCTGAGTGTGGAATTCTAGATGTATTTCTCATTTGCTTGTCAGGTCTATGTGAACCATTCTCATCTGTCAGATCTATAGTTTCTGTCATTCTAGCTCTTTTATTCTGTTCATTGCCTCCTGCTCCATTATCATGGATTAGCAAATCCATCTTGCTGGTGGTCTGATTTATAATATTGACAGCTTTTGTAGGCTTGACAGAACTGGACATTCTTTGTTCAAATCTTTGTATTAAAGAGCTGATGCCAGGTCCTGCTCTAATATAATTGTGGTCTAAATGTGATCTGTATTTTGTACTTTGAAGAACAGCTTCAGTAAGATAAAAAATGCAAGCATCATACAAGCTCATGGTTTTTTTGTAACCATTTGCAGCTAGCCAACTACCATGTCTTGATTCTGATAAATTTGTATTGGGAACATGTATAGCTGCTTCTAATCCTCTATTATTTAGCATGAAGTTACCCCATTGGCTAGCATGATGGTGCCACCATGACAACCAGGTTGTGAGAGCTCTGATGTCATTGGGAGCTGCTTTAATAACATTTATCTGCATCCCTTTTTTTTTTATGGGTTCTTTGCCAATTCCTTGTGCTCTTCTTTGTGTTGTTGGTATATATACTTCTTTATGTGCCTTTGCATGCATTGTTCAAAGTGGAAGACACAAGAACGTTCTTTGTCAGGCAAATGTTTCCCATTGAAAAAGACCTCTCTTATGGCATTCCAATTTGCCTGGCTCATCGGCCATAAATCCATGAAAGTTGGCAGAGGGTAATTCTTGGAAATCATGACCTCATTTAGCAATTCCCAAAAGAGTCTTTGAGATTCAAGATCTTTTGTCTTTATATCACATATAGCTATTGTGAGAAGAGATTGTAGGTTGGAAACAACATATGGATCATAGAATGACATTAGTTAAATAGTCTAAATAAATAGAATTGAAAACATCATATACCTTCGGTCATACACATGGCAGGCAATGGTTGTCCAATCATTAATCCTTTTAATATGATTAAAGTCGACCCAAGACTTATCATATCACCTCCAGGTTGCATTTGATTCACCAAATCAAAACCTGATCCTAGTCCTACTGTTGACATCTTAAACACAAAGCACTTATCCTTCTCTGTATGGTTTTGATAGGGGAATCTCGAACCATGAAAATACTCGTACTTTAAACGTCTCTTCAAATGCATAATACTAGATTGGTTATCAATATATTGCTTATTCCTCTTACAGCAATCATCCAGCCATTTTCGCAATCTACGTGCAAAACAACATTGGTAAACAATGAATGAAGAACATTTAAAAGGATGCTTGATTACCTTTTTTTATTGCATAATGGCTCGAGACCCTTATGAAGCTCATCCAATTGTTCAGAATTAAGCATTTGAACATCATCAATAGTCTCATATCAAGCATCCATAGCAAGCAAATGTTGAGATTTTCTTGTGCCATTAGAAGTTGATCCTTTTCTGGCTTAACAATTGCTTTTACTTAGCTATTTCTTCTCTACTTTCAGTCATTCTTATCGGATGTCTATGCACACCATGATGAACAGCTAACCTTGTCTCATGAATGTTATCTGGAAGTACGTAATATAAAATAGCTTCACAACTGGATATATATGTTGGTTGCTCTTTGCAGTAATCACACATCAACGACCTAAACCATCACTTATTTCTCCAAGCCTTGGTCTTTCATAGAGTGTTCCATGCCACTGTAACTCATTAGGAACTTGCTTGGCTAATAAATGATCACACACCTTATTTTGACATTGCAAATGGCCAGCACAATGCACCAAACGGACTGTTCCAAAAAAATGGGTGTATGTGCTATTGTTGGGATGGGTCCAAACATGGGGTCCATGTTTTGCTGCATTCCCTCCATACTACTACCAGTCTTCGCTTGCGATGGCAATTCAAATACTATAGTATCATTGTAAAATGGGGGGGAGACAATTTACCTTTCGAGCCTCTCCAACATATTGTAGTATCTTCTGGATCTTGTTCTTGTTGGGATTTTTGATAATGTTGTAGAACATGGAATTGTTATTCCTCCTTAAAACTTTGGGGATGTAGAGGACTCAACAAGTTTTGGATATTGAGGAGAACTTCCTAACAATGTTGTGCCATATACTGTTATTGAATGCCCATTTTTCTCTTCCACTTGAAACATTGGCTCTCCAGCCTCATCAACATTTGGCAACAAATTTTGTGTCTTTTGTACATCTTCATCCCCTCCATCCATTTGAACAAGAAGGACGAAACTATTAGTAAATCCAAAGATTTGGCAAAGGTAGCTCTGCTTGACAAGTGCAATGCCATTTCAGAAAGGAATATTTATGTACTGCTCGTTCAAAAATCCTCTAATAGTCAAGAATGTCGCCATTAGCAAGATAACAGTTCACAAAATGAAACATTGAGGTCTTTTTAAGTTAATCCTAGGTACTTCATGCTATCATTACAAATGACGTTTTGTTTGGTGAATGTTTAAATAATCATTTATAGTAGTGTTTTAATTTTAAAGTTGGCATACCTAACCGTAGATCCTCTCGATTATAGAAAATTTAAAACGGTAATCATTTTTGGACGAATCCCGTAAAAGGAATTAACGGAACAAATTAAGTAGACTTTAACGGTAATCTTTCTTTAGATTGAACCCTTAAAACACATAAATGGATCCGTTAAAATGACTACAAAATGTTCGTTACATTAAAAAAAAAAAGAAAAAAAAAAAGAAAATTAACAATTATAAACAAACACAAATGAAATTAAAAATATATTGTAATAAACTTCTTCAAAATCGAACCCTAATACTTCATCGAACCCTAAGCTTTTGTGCATTTTGGGCTTCCCTACTCAATCGGCTTTTACTGAATGGCGCCATTTATGGAATCGAGGTGGATTTGGTATGTCTGTAGCTCTTTTTTGGTTCAATTTCAAAAATAACAGAAGCATAATCTCTACTTTGTTGCAGCCAAAATCTTGTTCAGTTGGGCTCCTCTTTGAATCCAATTTTGAGTGAACGGCACCGTTTATGGTATGTCATATGGATTTGGTATGTCTTTAGCTCCTTTTTTATTCAATTTCAGGAATAGTAGAAGCATAATCTCTACTTTGCTGCAGCTAAAATCTTGTTCAGATGGACTTGAATACAATTTTGACTGAACGGCGTCTGTTTATGGATTTGGTATATCTTTAGCTCTTTCTTAATTCCTTTTTAGAATTAGTAGAAGCATAATTTCTACTTTGCTACAGCTGAAATCTCATTCAGCTGGGCTCCTCTTTGAATTTAATTTTGACTGAATGACGCCATTTATGGATTTGGAATGTCTTTAGCTATTTCTTAATTCCATTTCAGAATTAGTAGAAGCATAATTTCTACTTTGCTACAGCTAAGTTCTTGTGTAGTTTGACTGAACAACGCCATTTATGGCTTTGGTATGTTCCTAACTCTTCTTCCATTCAACTTTGCAGAAGCATAATGTCTATTTTGCTAGTCTTGTGCATTAAAACACACCTCTCTCTCTCTCTCCCTCCCTCCCTCCCTCCCTCCCTCCCTCCCTCCCTCCCTCCCTCCCTTCCTCCCTCCCTTCTTATTATCAAATGCAGTTTCCCTATTTGGCACCATTTAATAAAATGGGTATATGACTTGTATGAAGTACAAGAGCATGTTGGTGATTATTTTTCTTGGCTCAAGAGTTCAAGGTATTTCGAACAACTTTCTACTTATGTTCTTCTATTCATCTCAAGTTTGCATGATAATGGGCAATGAAAACACCATCACCATTTATTTTTTTAGATGCATGTTTCTTATTTGGCGCCGTTTGCTGAAATGGTGGTTTGATATGCTTGCACGGGAGGGCATGGTTGTAACTCGCCAACATAAATGAGTTTGTCTACAGTCTTCTTTAGACCCCCCCTAGAAGGTCTAGGAAGTCTAACCTTTTTCATACTGAATTGCAAGAAAAGATATGGCACATGAAGACATGGAACAAAATATTGAATGCATTGAGCCAGACTTCATAGAGCCATGTACACTTGCGGATGAAATTGTTGATGATCAAAAGGAGGTTTTGAGAGGTATTCCATAAAAAAATGCCATTCTTGCAAAAGGAAAGAAGAAGAAAAAGGAAACCGAGGATACTGAGACAGATGAATTTTCTAGAAAGTTCACAGTTCAGCAGATTTCTGAAATTTTGCAAAAGATCGGAGTAGTTAGACTGAGCCCTCCACCACCTATTCCTCTATGCAGAATTTCGATTAATGAAGCAGTTCGTCTTGTGCCCAAAGGCTCTAAAGCAATGAGGGATACTTTGAGAAATGATGGGTATGTGCAAGAGAAGGGAAGTTTCATATTATCTTTATCAGGCACATGAGGCAATTGCATACCAGTAACTGACAATATCAATCTGTGGGTAGAAGAGAATGATAGGTTTGAAGATGAATTGGTCAGCCATCTGGATTGGCAAGAACTTAGTAGCAGAATGTTCTTGTGTTGGGATGGCAATCATCGCACGGATGCTTGGATGCAGGACATAAGGGAGAGGCATCAACACGTTCGACCTATGCATTTCTCAATGCATGCCACTTTTATAGAAGGAGATCACCAACATGAGACACAACTTATTGCAGCTATGCAGCTATCAATCAATAAGTGTCAGTTTGATTTTTGTCCTTCCACTTTAGAAGTTTATTATGTTTATTTTGCGTTCCAGATAAAATGTAATAGGTATGGTGCAGATCAAGCTGAAAGATATTTTGTATGGTGTCCACCGATTAACTACTTCTGATCTTACAATATATACTTCACATTTATCTATCGACGAACTCAGATTGAGCATAGAGCGGGAGAAACAGGTTCTTGACAAAGAGCCATGGTTTCCTCTTACGAGATTTTAAAGAAGCATGTATGTCTGAGGAAGAAAAGCATGTATGGGCTGCTAGATTCAATACAGATTCTAAGGATGAAAAGAGTCCTAGTGCTGCTTCTATGCAAACAGGCTACAGTGATGATACAAGAGATGTGGATAAAAGAAAAGTGAAAATGAAGAGAAGATACATTCAGTTGTCTGATGAATCAAACCACGTGCAAACACCTGCCATGCATACATTTCATTCAGGAGGGAACTTGCAAGAGACATAGGAAGTAAGCAGCCAGGTGCCTAGCCACATGGCTCTTGACGTGGAAGCTGGTCCAATTTACAAAAACGTGGCTTTACGACTAATAACAGAAGATGTTAGAAATGTTTCTACAACTTTGACATGCAAGACCCCGATACACCATTTAAGGGCATTCATAATTTCGGTAAGTGCATTGAAAAGATATGGTAGAAATGGTGAGACTAGAGATTGGGGTGTTGATCTTTTGCTGATTGATCTTCCCAAATATCCTACTATTGATCATCCACATATCCCTGATTGGAACAGATGCGACAGTCAGCTTATAGATAATTGTTTTTCTATTGGTAACCAAAGGCTATCTCGTTTGTATCTGCACAGTGGAACAATTTAAAAGTGTTGAAGTTATTGCAAAGAAACGGAACATGGAAAGGAGAAGAATATACATGCTGATTGGTGATGTTCCTTTCTCTTATGGAAGTGATATGTTAGGCCTTATTGACACGAGCACTTTGTGTGTGACGGTTGTATGGCAGAATTGGTTATCAGGGTAACTTAGTTCACCCTATGGCCTTTGTTGAAGGAAAGCTAAATCACATGTCAAGCATTATAAAGCATGAATGTATACAATCAGAGAAGCTGATATCAGATGGTTCTGAAGGATGTAGATACAATCTTCAAAAGAGTATTGCTTTCATGCAATTTTTATTGCACTCGTTTTGTGTCCCAAGTGGATTTGTATTGGAATTATTTGCTGGTACGGGCTCTAGGATGGAGGCAGCTGTTATTTGGGGTGCTAATTACTATGGAATGGAGAAGGATAAAAAGTTATGTCAGATTGTCATGGAATTGCAGGCCTCTAATAGGCCAAGAGCCTTTCACATTTCTGGTGCCATGAAGAATATTGAAGATGAAGAAGATGAGGTGACAACTTCAGACTTAGTGGAACCAAAGGACTGGTGGGTAACAAAAATTTCTTTTAACTTAATAGGAAATTCATGTTCCATTTTCTTAATGTCAATGACTGACAAATAATCTCCGTAGTTGCTTGCCTATATATGCAGAACAATTGGCATCATTCATGGTATGCTCTAGCAAACCCAAGGTGGTCAAGTACCAAAAGCTTCATGTTCACACAAAGTAAAACTGTCTTGATGAAAAGATTTTTCTGATTTTTTTGGTTATAATATTATTTTTCTACATGAGATATAGAGCAAGGCACAAAAAACCATATCTCAATTCGAAGTCTGTGAAGGAAGATAGAGCAATTCAAAGATGACAGGGTCAAAACTGTCCTCTCTTTCTGAGAACCATTACTGGTTCCCAAAAAGCAGTTAAAACAACAACTTTCAGAAGGAGATCAATTTTGAGTTCAAATTTAGCATATAAGTAGTTCACGAGATCCTCCATCCTATAAAAATATTTGTTGAGTTTGAATTTGATGTTTTGACTTTTACTTCTATTTTCAATTTTAAGGAATTTATACAAATGGATAGCATTGGTACATATGTCTCTAGGTTGTCCTCCAAAAAATCACATTCTGAAAGTTTATAAGGATATGAAACCAATGCAAAAACAAGCTCGTGGAAAGAGCAAAAGACGTGGTAAAAAAAATCAAAAACGATATCTGTACCTGCCCATTACTGGTCTATAGTTCATTCAAAAATTAATAATATCCTTACATTAGTCCATCTCAAGTTGAGTTTTGGGACATGAGTAGCTCTTGGACCACTTTGTTCACAAAAAATATTTGTTGTTCATTATCTTGAGGTTTGTACTAGAATAGATAGCATCAATTATATTATATCTTCCACGTTTATCCTAGATTTGTGCCCTCAGGTGTGCTTCACAAAATCACATCTTCAAAATATCTAATGTCAAGAAACCAATGCAAAAAGAATCAAGGAAAAATATGAAAAACTTTTACTATAAAAAATCAAGATAGACTGCTATCTGCAGTCCAATTGCAGACCATCATTGGTCCAAATGACTGAAAGTTTAAAAATCATTAATGGTGCCACTTAATCAATTTTGATCTCAACTTTCACATATAGTTTACTTGTATGATTCTCTATAGGACAAAATTAATTGATTAGGTTAGCTTGCATAATTTAAGGGTAAGGTTGAAGCACAAAAAATTGGGAATTTATAGGGTATTTATGACCAATTGAACCTACGTGGACTTTCACTTACACCTTTTAAAAATCATGTGATCGAAGCTAAAAAGCCATAGCATCATTCTATGGGAAAAAATGGATAAGGCTAATGAATTTGTCTTGTGGACCATAAATGGTGATGCGTGGTTATATAAATTAAAACCTTAGAAATAACATGTTACTTTAACATGCAACTAGAGATTTCTATAGCCAAGAAAGGTTTGCATCCATAAAAAATATAATATACATGAAAGATAACTTGCACATAATATTATTCTACTTGGATGGCAATGCTTTATAGCAGTAACACAGATATGAAGTTTATACTAGTAAAAAATAAGCAGAATCATGGTATTTTTTTCAGTAAGACCATACAATCTATATAAGAGATCTCTATATATGTCATTTCTCACATTTTGAACTATTTTAAAGGCATATTTAGGGAAAAATAATGTCTCTTTCTATGAACCAAAGAAGCATATATGAAATGTTATGTGGTCTATTTATATATTGTCATGGCTAAACTTCACAACATCCACTTGAATTCATCAATAAATATCACTAGCTTAATCATTGTGGAGTTTTGGACCTATAATTATGGAGTTGACCCAACTTTTTATGCTTTAATGTGTTAATCTGGCTGTTGTACATCATGTTTGAATTCCAAAAATTACATGGTTATACCCTAGTTACACTATATGTAAGTTGATAAGAGTTATGTACTATGTAGATATAAATAAAACGCATCATTTATTACCCACATGTCATTATAGATGGTTGTTATTGGAGCATTTTAACATATATTTTTCTCCAGAATTCTGTATAGTAGATTCTTTTCGTAAATATTGGGGTTAACATGACTTATGAACACTCCAAAAAATCATGAAACTATAGCTCGTATAGTTAGCAAGTCATGGCTACAAGAATTAAATCAAAACTTGTTATAACGAGAGAGAAACAACTCTTAAACCTCAAGCAGCTTTTTTGACCAAAATAGTATTTGGCGGCTTCCGTTGATGTCAGATGATAGCAAGAAAACATGGGAACATAAAAACTCTCAATGTGTTCTATGATGAACAGGCAAATACCTCCAACTATAGCAAGGTTTAGGTCACTTTATTCTAGAAAAATCAAAGAAGGCAGTTCTGGACTGGTGCAGAAACTGCCAAATTCTCCAATGTTTGAGCAATCACCACAAGGTATAGGTGACCCCATTGGCCTTGAAATTCTCAGAGGTCATTAAGAAACAAGTGAAGACTTAAATAATGGTGGTATATTATAAAATTGAAATTTCTTTCGTGAGTTATATGGGTGTAAGTGGCAGAGGTCATGTGGGCTAGTTCTGATCCATGGATCAGGAATGGTCCCAGGGACAAGTCTAGTGATATTGAAGCAGGTTTTATATGCAACCAGGTCAATCAATTGTTTGCCATTCAAAAATTGCTTCTGTCATTACTTCTGTCACTGGATACTTAAGATGTTTAACCAAGTTTAAGTTCTTTAATTGTTTGGCATTTGAATGCTTTATAGCAGAATGCCTCTGTCATTGGATATTTATGTAAGTCTCGGTCAGGATTTATGTGCACCAGGTTTAAGTCTTTTCATTGTTTGATAGCTGAATGCGTCTCTCATTGGATAATTAAGATGTAAGTTGCAGATGTCATTGTTTAGTTATCTGCCATTTAAATGCTTTATAGCATAACGCTTCTGTCATTGGATAGATATGTAAGTCTCAGGCAGATTTTATATGCAATCAGGTTTAAATCTTGACATTTTTATTTTCAAACTACAGATTATATGTAAAGATAACCTCCTCAGCCAGCCCACAGCCTCAGACCACAGTTTCATCTTAACCAGGCAGTTCAGAAAAGGGTATACTGTGCAGCTTATCTAGCTACATAATTTTTAATTCAGAGCCAAATCATCAAATGTGGACGCAGATCAGGGCAAAAAAGTCTTCCTGTATTACATTATTCATTTTAACGTGTACACTGTTCATTTCAATTCTAAACTTTATAATTTCTGAAGGTATAAGAACAAAAGTGAACAACTAATTGGGAGCATGTGATTCTTACAACACTGAGAATCTGGATTGGAGTAGGATGAAATGAAAAATGAATTGGATGTAGTGGTAGATACATCGCCAGCCAATCGTTTTGGCTGGAAATCCGAGTTGCATCTCCAACAAATCGCTGGCAGGCATTAGGGATTTTTTGAGATCATAAAAGGGCCTTCTAAGAACTGCTGACTAGGTTATATGAACTACCAATCAGAAAGCAAAACTGGTAATCCAGTCAGCAAAACAGTTATAACTAACTCACTGGATCACATTTTCTAGCATAAGTGTTGATAGAAAAGTCCAAATGAGCTCTTGTTTGGTGCAATAGATAGATCTCATTGAGATCTTTCCAACCTTGGGTGGTTTGCATATCTTTTGGCCCCATAGGATAGTAAAAAATGGTAAAAACCATATTTTTTGGAGTTTTGACAATCATAAGTGTCCCGAAGTTACGGGGCTATTTTGCCGAGTTCCTTAGAGAGAGTTGTCTCGCGTTAAAATATGTGCGAAGCACCTAAGGTTGGAAAGATCTCAACGCGATCTATCTATTGCACTAAACAAGAGCTCATTTGGACTTTTCTATCAATAGTTATGCTAAAAAATGTGATCCAGTGAGTTAGTTATAACAGTTTTGCTGACTAGACCCGTCAGGCTCTGATTTCTGATTGGTAGTTCATTTATCTTCATTTGGCTTAGTTAGCATGTTTTGAAGGCCCTTTTTTAATCTCAAAAAAACCCTAATGAAAGCCGATCTAGGTTGGGTTTTTGCCGTTGGAATACAAAACATTTTTTTAGGTTCAATCAGGTTGCATAGTGCATACTTTTTCACGACACTAATGTTAGAGTTCATATTTGGCTATTATTTTCTCTCAACTAATTCATTCTTTGGTTCAAGTCCATCTTTGGCTATATTTTTCTCGCATCTAGCCCATCCTCGACATTGTGGTTATAGGTTTTTCATCGATCTATAGGTTTCATTGATCTAGAACTTGATGTTCGCATAGTTTGCAATGAAAAGTACAAGGCAAAGCAAGATAAATCCAATGGTTGTATGATTTTGCCAAGCAAGAAAAACACTTTGCACACAATAAAAACACTTATAACAAAGAGTTTCTTGGTACTCCTTATGGCTCTTCAAGAAGTGCCTGTTTTTTGGGTTGCCCGAAGGGCACCCTAGGTGAGGTTGTGATGTTTGCTGAATATGCTTTGAATATACGTAATGAACGGGAGGTTCAAATTATGCCATTTCTACCCTGCGCTGCATTTGATCTTCTGCTTCTAGTGGCTAAGTTTTCAAAGATTTTTTCTTGTAACATGCCAGATTCCATGGATTTTTCAACTTCTCTTTGCTGCAGATGTGTATATCTTCAACTTCCAACGTGGATGCCTATTTTAAAAGTGATATATTTGCTATAGCAGGCTAAAACAACACTTTCTTCTTGATAAAGCCTCATATTCAAAAAATGGATGCAACTAGCGAGATTTTTGGCTTAAAATTTGCAGATTTTGAGCCAGATTTACAGAGCTTGCTCTATGAACGGGTTTGCAGAGCTTGCTCGAAAATGTGAAACATGGGCTTAAGTGCTTCAGAAAGTAATCTATTTTGTCTATTGAAGAATGAGTCGGCAGCTTAAACGATCATCTTGCTGAAATGTTTTGAAGGAGAATAGAGCCATAGAAGAAGAATGATTTTGAAGCTTGATACTGTTGTGGGCTTCTACCATTTATTTGTAGCCATAGCCAAGATAGAATCCACGGGAATAGAGCAGCACCAACAAAGCCGGTAATTTGAACCTCCTGAGCGCTGCCACTGCTGGCGGCGCCGCCTCGCGAATTATTTTTCAGAAAATCCTTGCGCGGAGATTTCCCCTTATACATAATGAGTGGCGTATATTAGTGTCGAGGAAGGAATAAGAGAAGAATATGTCAACTGAGGGGCAAAGATAATAGCAAAAAAAAAAAAAAAAAAAAAAAAAAAAAAAAAAAAAAGAAGAAGAAGGGGGATGCTGTTTTTTGCATTTGTTTCCAAATTGGGTTCTTCAGATGTTGGAAACTATGAGATTGCATGCTTCATCATTTGAAGCGCATGCATTCCTGAAGGGAGGAGAATCATGGTATTCGGTGCTCTGTCTAGCATCCTAATACTCTAGTTTTATGAGATCCTCCTTAGGTTTTTGCCATCTCAAAAAGGGCAATATTGGTCCCTGTTTTGCTTATTTAAACTGCTGAATTTGAAGTGATCTGGAAGATTTCCTCTTTCTTTAGGTCAAATTAAGAAGACGGTTTCTTCTGCCTTTTCCATCCAAAGGGTGTAAGGATCAATGTTGGTTTATCAAAGTCTTTTCACATGGAAGAGCAGCTTTTGCAGCCAAAAACTTGTTTGTTCTGAAATGGGTTGGACATGAACGAGTCTTTGATATATTATATTTATAGACGGCGTGAGTTCTGTTTACAGATGATGGGAGTTCAGTAATTGGTGTCGTGCATGCCAGGATTTAGGCTTGTAGAGCTTGATTTCACTACAATTTAGAGGACAACCCTCTGTTCTGTCAGCAACTTGTTTATTCGATCTAAATACTCTAGTTTCTTCAATCATACATTTTAAATTTATTTTGGTTTAATCCCTCCCCAGCAGGAAGTGGGATTGCAGCTGTGAGATAGTTGCGACCTAGAGGTCAAAATCCTCCGATCTCTCTTGCTGGCAACCAGCTTTCGACATATCTGATGATTATCCCGTTGCCCTGGTGGCAGGCTTGGTGCCAACGGTTCATGCTCTGTTTTTCTTTTTCCCGTTGCTTCGATAATGGTTCTAAGGCAAACTATTAGTGATACTCGAATTCAGATTCAAATGCGACGATTTTGACGATTGAAGGAGACGATAGGAAAAATGCCCGCGCCATTTTTCTTGAATTTTTTGTCCTTTTCCTCCTTTTTTCTGTTTGAATTTCATTCTTGGCAAAAACCTTCTGTGAAACTCGAAATTGTGTTGGATTGGAGGGGGAATTCAAGCAATTAGAGTGGTTGCCCTTGTAGAGGGTCAACTTCATTGAATTGCTTACAAATTGCTCTCATATGGAATCTAAATTTTTTGCAATTATCAAGCAGGGACAGAAACTTATTTGCAGATTCTTCGTGGCCCCCCTGCTGATCTTTGGAATTCGTTCTTAACAGAGAACTTCTTCCCACACAATTATTTCTCACAGGAATACACCTTTGTACCAAGTTGTGTTGAATTTGAAATAGAGATCATTGATTCTTAGTTAGAGGAATTTGTCGGAAACAGAAGAATTCAAGATCTGCAATATTTAGAGAAGTGCAAGAAGAATTGCAAAGAAAAGAATGGAAAAGGAGATTCAGAATATTACAGGTTCTAAAAAAATGTTAAATTTTAAAGACTATTCCAACGTCACTGAAGACATGTCTGAGTCTGAAAAATATAAATTCAAAGGAAAAGCTAAAGTTGACATGGCCGCTACAAGTACTAAGGATCTTCATTCCACTTTAGCTCAAATTGCTACAGGATCGAATTTTTTGACTAAAAAAAGGCTTAGTCATAATTCCAACTCAAATTGGAATCTGTCCAACTAGATTCCAGCTAAGGGTACGAGAGATTAAGGGTGACGGTTGGATGGTCACAGATAAGTGAAGCAGATCGGATGTAGATCGGGAGCAGCGACCTGTTAGGGGATCGACTTGTTAACAGGAAAATTCAGATGGGCGACATGGATCAGAACTCTGGGACTATGAATAGTGGCTTGGACAGAGAACAAGGAATCGAGAGCGAACATCCCGGCACCCGGAGATCAGAGTTGGGCAGCAGACTGTGTACATCGGCAGTCCCACAAGCCTTTAGAAGATCGATAGATTGGATTACATCCAATCAAATTTGATGCGGGAGTCTGCTCAAACTTGCTGCCAAACCGGATTATCAGGCTTCTGCTAAGGAGGAGACTTATGCCGGTGAAGAAGGAGTGACTGTAAATGCGAGATTAAAACCCAGACAGAAGGCAGATGCTCGTGTTTGAGATTTCTTGAAGATCTAAGTTAGCTTCAGGGAAGCTTATCGATATTGTTGTAGAAAACCTAAACGGCTTAGTTTATAAAGTCTAATGTTGAAACATGACTTCAAATTATGGCTCCATGGAGTAGCTGGAATTAATCTGGATGGTGGCGAACCAGAGTCAGAGTTTTTCCATATTTGCTAAACCTTGTGGACCCGGTTGGGTGGTTAACCGTGTAATCCGATCTGTGTAACTGAGATGAATAATATATTCGGATCTTGTTCTTCAATTGTGATGATGTTATTTAGTCCCCATTATCATTGAATCGTATCAATTCCCATAGATTCCCTAAGGTTCCCTTGAGATTCCCTAGATTCACAAATATTGTCTCAAGATTCGCCTAGATTCCCCACAGTTCTGTGTGAATTCTCTTCGATTTCCTTAGATTCTTGAAGGTTCCTTTAGGTTCTCCAAGATTTCATCAAGATTCCCTCGATTACTAAAGATTTTATGAAGATTATTTTAGATCCTATGAAGATTCCCATAGGTTCTTCAAGGTTCCATCAAGATTTCCCTAGAATATCAAAGATTCCACCAAGATTCCTCTAGATTCTCAAAGAGTCTCTCAAGGTTTGCATAAATTCTCCAAGATTCTATGTAGATTCTCTTAGATTCTATAAGATCCTAAGAAGATTCCCTAGATTCTCAAATATTCTAAAAAGATTCCCTTTGATTCCCTTAGATCCTCTCCAGATTTCCCTAGATTTTTAAAGATTGCCCCAAGATTCACCTAGATTCCCCATGATTCTATGTAGATTCTCTTGGATTCCCTTAGGTTCTATGAAGATTCCTCTAGGTTCTCAAAGATTTCATCAAGATTCCCCTAGATTTCTAAAGATTTTATGAAGATTCCTTTAAATTCCCTTAGATCTTATGAACATTCCTTAGGTCCTCCAAAGTTAAGATTCACCTAGAATCTAAAATATTCTATTAGGATTCCTCCAGATTCTCAAAGATTCTATGTAGATTCTCCTAGATTCTCGAAGATCCTATCAAGATTCCCGTAGATTCTCAAATATCCGATGAAGATTCTTTAGGCTTTCATAAATTCTCTTAAGATTCCTATAGATCCTCAAAGATTGTCCCAAGATTCACCTAGATTCCCCACAATTCTATGTAGATTTCCTTATATCCTATGAAGATTTCTGTGATGGATGTATATGCAGCAATGGAGCAAGAATGCATATTATAAGCAACTCATTCACATTCCTCAAATGGAGCAAACATGCCTTTTGAGACGACTTCACTCCAAATGGCACCATGGCACCATTTGTTCTCATTGTTAATCAAATGGAGTTTGGTGCCATTTGCCCCCATTCTTGGCCAGATGGCGCCATTTGTTCCAACTTCTGGCCAAATGGCCTAGAGCATAGGCACTTGTTGACATTTCCCATATGGAACAAAGGCGTCTTTCCATGCCAAGTGGCATCATGGCGCCAGTTGGACATTGAATATGCTTGTGATAGGTAGACGAGTATGGAAAAATGGCGCCATATGCACCATTTCCCTTCTTAGAATCCCACATTACCCCTTCTTGTACTAAATGACACCATTTTTGGCGCCATATGCACCATTTCCCTTCTTAGAATCCCACATTACCCCTTCTTGTACTAAATGACACCATTTTTTTTCTCATTTTTTTGGCTTTTTCTTTCCCTCTGATTTCGTATATTGTTCTAAACATTTTTGTTGCGCGTAATGCAGCTTTCAGTTTCCCTTGTAGAACCTGTTCATGGGAAGGACAATTGTTGCTAGGGGCCATCTTTTGAAGAATAGAATAGAATAGAGAACCACTCTTCATGACAAGGATGTAGATCCTTTGAATGTAGCAATAGAGGTCACAGAGTCAGCGTTTCCAACCACTGAACTTCCAATCCCATGTAGGGGGGAGATAATATTGGTGAAGCAATAAGGACATTTATTCAGTGGACAAAGAGGGATGTAAAACATGTTCAGTGTCCCTTGAGTGAAGATATGTCTTCAGGAACATCTCTTAATTTTCCTTCTTCACAAGAGGACTCATCCAGTAGCCCACCATCTGTCAGTAGCTAGCCAGACATCAGCTTAACTGCCGCCGTTCTAAAACAAGCAACACTGTAATAGCTAAGGAGGATGAGATAGTAGAGGAGGTTAGAGGTCATGAAAATCTATATATCTGTCTTGATCTCAAGATGTTTAGGCTTGAAGTTGAGACAATCAACTTCAGAACATATCTACTTGGTTTGCTGTGCTATATTCTTCACTCTTGCATCGGATCTAAATATTTGGTGGCAAACATAGTTTTTAGTGATCCTCAAGATGCTATAGATGATGAATTTTTTGGGCGTATCAAAGGTTGGGCATTCAGTGGCCAAGATAATGGATGCAATTGGGAACCAAAATATGAGATCATGTCATGCTTGTGCAGAAACGCCATATCTTTGCTTCATAGAACAATTTTCAAACACTTCAAGCTCGGGCTGCTCTTGAAGAATCTTAGAGGTTGAATGCCTGGAAGCTTATGTTGTTGAGAAGCAATATAAGAGGAAAAGGAAGTATACATATGTGAAGAGGATTACAGGGGAACCAAAGGGGAATAGCAAGGAGGAGAGGATGTGCGCTTCCAAGTCATCAAAAAATGTTCTCAAACCAACCTATTGCAAGGAAGATTATACCAAAAAACTAACCGAAGAACAAGTATGCGCTTTAAGAGTAGAATTTTATTCTCAATTAAAGAGTGGAGTGGAATGATGTCAATTTGCATGGATGCCTTTAGGATTTCCTCAGTGTACACTTTATAGTTGAAGAAAGAGGTTTGAGTTAGGTGGAAAAAGAGTAGAGCATGGTAATATGATCTTTAAGAAGTCTTGATCTGTTAACTAGCTACGGAATGTGTGCCTAATACCTTCATTCTTGAGAATGCGGAGAGCATCTCACCCATACAAGCAAAAAAGAAAAGGAGATATACGATCGCAAACTTTCTAATATCCTCAATAAGAAGAGCATACATTCAATTTAGGACCAATTTTTGGCTAGATCATTGATCACCGATAGCAGGGGTGCTCGCTGTGTTTCCTCCTTAGCTCTTATCTACTGCTCTTCTCCAGCCCATTTCAATCATTTATGAAGTGATCCCATTTAATTTCGGCTTGAATCGAGGGTGGAAGCCCCACCACAAAAAAGTTCGATTTTCACTTTTAAGGGGTAGATTTTTTGCGCAGTAAGGTGGGATCCCATTCTCCGATATCACATCTCCAGGGGATCCTATCCTTTGGGATCCCTCAATCCAGAGTTAAATGATCCCATGTGCATGTATAATCATAAGTGGAAAACACAAAGGATACAAAAGAAAGGCGCAATCTTTTTATTCAAGGGCTGAATTGGAGTCCAAAATCTTAAGTTATGGTCTCCTAAATCCTTACAAATTTTTGTGTATTAAAAGTAACATAAGTTGTTATTTTGAATTCCAATTCAGACTGTTGTCTTATTTTATGGTGGGGGAAGTGTCCCAATATAAAATAAGACTCCATTTCCTTGACCGAATCTATTCGAACTTAAATGAGACATGTCTTATTTTTTATAGTGTGAAAACAACTTCTCCCGTCGCTTAAGTGGCATACTTCTATTGGATACTTCTAAAAATAAGACAGTCGTGTGAAAAGGCCCTTACTACTGCAAATCACCACGCGCTAGAAAACACAAACTGGAAACTGTTCACAGAAGCATACGATTTGCTGCCTCGAAATAGGAACTTTTTACTAAGGACAAGGTCAGAATAAAAGCCCATAGCAAAATTTTTACAAACAAAATGGAATTACTGGACCCAAAGACTTAGAACTGTTCATACCCAAAACTCAACATCGACTTGGATCCTGAAGAAGAACCCAAGAGAGGACGAATAGGAGCAGAATGCGCAAAAAAAAGGCATGCAAGGTAGATCCGAAAGAGGCCAAATGCATATGGGAATGGTCTCCAAAACCAAGCTTTATGTAAAAAAATGGCGATCTTCATTCCTTTGCGCCATCGCCATTTTCACGTGGGCACAGACAGTCGGGACGAGGAGGCCGACTCAGATCACCTCCCACTCTATGTGAGGCTGGCTCGCCCACGGCCATTCGCGGCCCCTCGATAGCAAACACCTTGCCGACCTCGGTTGGCGCTTTGGATTATGAGCGGAGAGGGTTACGCCGACATGCTCGCAGAAGCCCTCCCCGGTTCTCGGGCCCATACTGGAGCGCAGCCGATCAACCGGGTTGAGCTCCTCGTAATCGAGGGGGCAGGCGGCCGCTTTGGGAGACCTCCCCACGCCGAGATCGAGACCGCAACCTTTCCGCGTAATGGATGGTTTGATGTCGAGTGTAAGGAACGCAAACGCGCACTCCGTCTCATCGTGGATCAGGACACGCGAGCTCAGGCCACCAGCCATTACCGCACCTTCCTCAAGGAAACAAAGGCAAGGTACCTGGCAAGGCACCAAGGAGAAATGTTCGGCCTACTAGACACCCACCCGAACTTTCGGGCAGGGTGGTACTCCAAAGGTCGGCACGACAGCCTGGGGGTGGCACATCACGGCGGAGCAATGGGAGCGCATGCGGCGGCTTTATGATCCCCCGCACACGGACGGATGTGCCCCCGCGAATATGGCCCAATCACCGGTGATCCACGAGAAAGAAGATGTCGAAGAGGGGCTGCAACGCCTGGCTAATGGGAAGGCAGCAGACTTAGACGGCCTGCAAGTGGAGTTGCTCAAGTGGGCAGGACAGCCCATGGTGCCCGGCCCTTGCTGCCTTGTTTCAACAGTACCAAAAAGGGTTTTCCTCGGTCATGGACCATAGGCAGGGTTGTTCCGATCTACAAGGCAGGGGACTCCTACATCGTCGACCAATTCTTGAACCATCATGGTCATTTCGGTGTTTGCCAAGCCGTTGGCGGGCATTCTCGAGCAATGAAAAACCGGCGAGGCGGCGTGAAATCGAGGGCACTTACCCAGGCAGGCTTCCGACCCCGACATTCGACCATTGATCACATCTTCACACTCAGGGCCCTGGTAGAGGACAGCAGGAACCGTCGGGAGGACCTGTACTGCTGTTTTGTGGACTTTGCAAAAGCTTTCGACACGGTACCCCGGGAAAAGTTGTGGGCGAGATTGCACCATCTTGGGCTCCATGTGGTGTACAGATTGTTACGAGAGCTGCACAGGCCGCATGCAACCGGAAGGACAGTCATTTGCCAGCAGCATTGGAGTTAGGCAAGGTTGTCCTCTCTCACCCACACTCTTTGGACTTTACATTGACCGTTGGAAGCCCGGCTTCTTTGCCAATGGGGGGACGATATCTGCTCTTGCACCGGGTCATCCGGCGGCTCATCTATGCGGATGATGTGGACCTCTTGGCCCATACACCGGAGGGCATGCAGGCACACCTAGATGCCCGGACACATTTACGCCAGCGGCGGACATGCGTGTCAACCCGGCCAAGACTAAGGTGGTCCTCATATCCTCCTCCGTCATCCGGCACCTCCCGGCTCACTTATCGGGGCGGATGGTAGAGGTCACACCCGGCCTACAAGTACACGGGGTGGAATTTCCGTCCCTCAATGTAGTGGGATGCATCCATTCGCCCGGGTGACCGCGGGTTGGAAGGCACCATGACATAATGCAAAACAATAGTCAGGGGCAAAGCCGTGTATGGTGGGGCCACAGTCACATTTGTTCCGGACTTGGTAGAGCCAGTTCTCCGTATGGGGTCGAGGTGTGGGGCCCGGTGGTGTCTTTGGCGACTTGGAACGACTTGGAGCAGTCCGGAAGGCATTTTTGACGCGGGCACTTGGGGTCAAGCCCTCGTTCCATATCGAGATCTTGTTTGGGAGACGTGATTCATGCCCCCGGCATGCGCCCTCGATAGACACATTGTTTATTTCAAGAAGGTGGCCCGACATGGGCGACACTTCGGCTCCCCGCGACTTGGCTTACTGTTGTGGCAATGAGCCCAGAACGACTTAGGGCTTGTTGGAAGGACAAGAAAGCCCAAGTATCGGGCGCTACTGGGCGATATAGGCACATAGGTGCATCCCGGTGCACCACACGCACGCAGGGATAGGCTAAGGGGGTACTTGGACTCTTGCTTCTTGGGGAAGCTCGGGACCACAATGCTCGAGGCGGTAAAGATGGCACACTACAAACAACACATAAACCCCACCACGGTTCGAGGCCCACAGGCTCTACTGCGTTCTCGGTTGCCCATGAAGAAGCTTGAGAATCATCACGCCCATTGAGCGAGGGGCCCACCATCTTCGGCTTGAGGCTCGCCGGTGGATTGGAGACGCGCCGGGCCGAGGCTTTGTCGGTGTTGCATTTGGGGGTTGTTGAGGATGAAAGCCATGCCTTCCAGAGCTGTCCAGCCTATAGTCAGATTCGGGCTCGCTACGCCCTCTTGGTGCGACCTGGTCTGCCACCACACGAGCTACTCAGTACGCCGTCAGTTCGATCCCTTGGCTCCTACCTCCAGGAGGTTTTGGATCTGCGGACTCACCTCTGTCCCCGCGCGCCTACCTGAGGTGCCGGGAATTCATGTGTATATGTATATTTGTACAGCTGCCAGCAGGCTTGTTGCTGCGACGGTTTTTCCCTCGTAAGGGGGTTTTTTAATCCGGGTAGCAACGGGCTTGCTGCACCCGTGTAATTTGGGTCCCATAGGCCGATTGGCCTCCGCGGACGATAAAGAACCTTCCTTCCTTCCTTCCTTGTGCCTCATTGCCTCAACCAAATAGCCGGAACTACGGCAAAAGGATAAGATCATTCCAGAATAGAAGCTCGTTGAAGCCATCCTTGTCTGCCAGGCCGGCATGCCACTGGTTTACCAGATAAAACTTACCTTATAAAGCTTTAGAATGGTATGACAGACACATCACTGCCATACCATTCTAAGATACCCACTGTAACCAAAATAGCAAACCCTAATACAAAATGTACAATGGTCAAAGGGCTAATAAAACTCCAATTTAGCAACTTCTCCAAAATACTATTTCCAACATAGGGAACCGTAGGCCTTTCTTAGCTTTGGTTTCTAATCTACAAGGGAATGTTACGCACTAAAGTTTTGAGGAATCTTTCACTAAATGCTTTCTAAGTGTCGTATGCACTAAATTTTGTATGTGGATATTTGAATGAAATTTGATGGTTTCAAGAGTGTATTATTGTATTTTTAAAAGAAAAAAAAAGGCGAAACCCCAGTGAACTTCAACCTAAAAATTACGTAATATGAGTAGTTTCCAAGCGGTGGCGGTTTACGCTAAAATGACCTTCTCAACACCCAACATTTAGCATGCTCAATTTCATGTCAAGGTCTCGAATATTGGTGATAGTTAATATTTCACGCGAAGGTAACATTATCGGTCTGGCCGAGGCTGATAATAAAAAATGCATGATCGAGGTTGTATGTCCGAGGCCAGATATTTGCACGTAAGGCCGAGGTTTTACGTGTAAATATCTGGTCGAGGATGTACAACCGAGGCCACACATTTTTACGTGCAAATATCTGGCCTCGGACGTACAACCAAGGCCACGCATTTTTTGTTATTAGCCGAAGCAAAGACCGATAACCACCTTATCGGGCTGATAACTAATTATCTTCTAGTTCCTTCATATGTAATGCAGTATCCCATTTATGTTCTCGCCTATTTCGTTTCTTAAAAATTATCAAAACAAACATATGTGCATTTGCATTTATTGCGGCCATTAATACAATCTAATACTTGGTGATTCATGACGTTGACATTGGATTTGATTTGATGCTAACCCAACTGGATATTGAGGGGGTCACAGAGAAGATTCTCCACTGTTTTCTCTAGATAGCATAAAACCAATCCGGCAGAAAAATGAAGCTCTTCAAGATCTAAAAGCAGTTCCAATGCAAAAGCTGTCGTAGCTGCTCTGGCAGAAATTTAAATTAGACCCCCAAATGTGGTTGCAGGGCTTATGGGTCTTGAAGATTTGCCTGGTAAATCTTGCCCCGCTATTCTGACGTCTGCCATAGCCAGACCTGTGCTTGCCCCTGCATACAAAACTCCGGTGCCATTGCAGTCCACAAGGCATTTCTGTGGACCAATGCGGCCATGGGAGCGATCTCTTGACAAGCTTGAGTGGGCTCTGCATGCAGCTTGTGCAAGAGAGGTTTCCGTTTGTTTTTATGCTCTGTGGTGCTTGCCATACTGGTCCAATTCCCCATGTGAAGCTTAGGTAAGGAAATTTCCTGCTTTCACAAGATAGATCCAGCAGATACATTTTCTTATTTGCATGTTTTGATTGTTGTTGAACTCTTTTGTAAAGCCATACATAGTTTCAGTTACTCTATTGGACCACCGTATCTAGAGTCTAGACTACTCTACGAATTTTGATCTGGGTTTGAATTTGTTACCAGTAATTTTGGCCCAAAATGTCTAGAATCGAGGTCTCCAGGCTGCAATTCGGTGCCTCTTGAAGACCCACAATTTAGAAATCATACCCAATTCCTGCATCTTCTAGTAGTTTAACTAAATTTCCAAGGGGGATCTGCAAAACAGAGGCACAGATTTGATCAGAAATATGAAGTTCTTGATCAGAAATGTGAAGTTCAAGCAGTACGTAGCAAATACATTTTAAATATGTGAAAAAGGATGAATCAAAACGGCACAAATGCAAGCAATAAAGCTTCGAATCGGACTCAAAATAGCCCAGAAACATGCAGAGAGGTGTTAAATCCGTTTTGAAGCAATAATTTGATCCAAAACAGAGAAAGCTTCAAATCGAAAACCCAAATCCAAAATCGATCCAGAAAGCTCCAGAAACATGCAAAATGAGAGAAAATCATACCCTGCCATTCATGTTCCATGTGACAACATAGAACTGAAGTCCGGTGGCAAATCCAGAATGAGCATTGCATAAATTGCTGGGCCGGGGCTTCAATCTGAGCCCATTGGAGGAGAGATGGAGCAGCTCTTGAGCTGATAAAAAATCAGAGCATCGATGGCTTCCACTTCCAACAAAAAATCGTTCAATATATCTATCTGTTCATCTTCGTCTCTTCACTTCTCCTTTGATATCCTTAAATCTTCTGTCCACCGAACTTCAATTTTTTTCTTTTCACTATTATTGCCACGTCACCAATATCCTTATGGAATATTGTCATTTACCTCCAGTTTTCTTAAGAATGTTGGATGCCGATTTCCAACAGATTAGAACACCCAATTTGAACAGTTTTGTGGTTAAGCACATGCATGAGACTGTGCGAGTGTGCGAGTGCGAGATTTTGTAGTGAGGTGATGAATTTATGAATTGAAGAAGCTGGGTTGCCAGAACTAAGAAGCACATGAAGAAGGAGTTGAAATGCAAAATGATTATAGAGATACCCATACTAATATAGATATCATAACATACAAAATATAAACAAACAAAGCAATGTAGAAAAGTATGGCAGAATAAAGACAAGTAAAAAACAGAGAAAGGTAACAAAGGGTGATAGTCTGCATAAGGTGGCGTGCCCTCTAACAGTATTAGAAGTATGTTAGATTAGAAAAATGTTAGCTATTTCTTGAACATTGTGGTTCTCAGTCAATCAAACCAATAAGCATAACCAATTTTTTTAAACCAACAACAAGAAGCCCCTTGGATTATAAGAGCGTGATGAATTAAATTGCAAAAGCTTTATTGCAAATATTCCTCTTTACTGAATGACTTTTTTAAGCATAGAGAAGCCAAGGAAGAGAAATGTTTGCGGCGGCCAAAAAATATTCCTCTTTATTGAATGACTAAGCCAAGGAAGAGAAGGCCGCCGCGATAAATTTCTTGTCTAGGAGTGATAACTTAATTATCGGACTCTCCCTTTACACTAGAGAGTCCGATAGGGTGCGAACTTCATCCCATGGTTCGAAAATAGGGGAGTTCCTCCCCTAAAAATCCGCCCACTTGTGTTAAATTTAAAAAATTTCCGGCATTTTTTTGGCAAGAAAATAAAAAATTTCCGACATATTACACTAGAGAATATACTAATATATATTTTTTCCGGTACTCGAATACCCAGCGGCATTCGGCATTTTTACTGGTTAGACACATTGCTATTTTCGAGCCCTGCTTCATCCTCTTCGTTGTGGCAGGCGTATTTATTACTCATCCTCTTCTTCATCGTGTTAGGCGTATTTATTACTCATTTAGCTCAATTTAGAGTTTACTAACATAAAATTCGCGAAGCCAGATAGGAAGAACCCATGGCACTGTTTCGTCCAGATAAATATGAGGGGCCAGCGGAACTGGTCAGAGAGGAAACGTTCGGCCCTTGAAAATGGGAGTAAGAATTACGCCGCTGATTTATTTTAAAGAAATCATGACCTCAAAAAATCTTTTTGTTTGTCCCTTGATTCCCCACAAGGGTTATGTATGACTTGTTGGCAAATAGCGAAATATAGTTCACAAATCAAAATAATTCAACACGCATATAGAATATAAAAAGCAAGACTGTACAAGAAAAATCCTAACACTTGTGAGTGGCCAGCATGTGGTATAGGACCAAGAAAAAAGCAACAGCTTCTAGAAGAAGAGAAATGTCCTAAAAGCAGGACTAGCAACAACTTCTGGAAGAAGAGAAGATACTCTACTTGTAGAGATGATCTGGAAGGCGCGGAGTAGCAACAGCTTCAATAGGGGTTGACATGAATGTCACTACACCCGGTCTCTCGGTCAGATCTATATCCTTGGGCCTCATGCCTGCTGGAGGTGCCCATGAGAAATGGTGTAGCAGCCTGGCAACCATTAACTGAACCATGTTCAATCCAAGTTGTGCACCAGGACATACCCTCCTTCCTGACCCAAAGGGTAGAAGTCTGTAGTCATGACCTTTGATGTCGATGTCTTCTTCCATGAACCTCTCTGGCCGAAAAGCCGATGCATCCTTCCAAACTTTTGGATCTCTGCTTATCGCATACACATTCACGTGAACAATTGTTCCTTTTGGTATATCATAGCCTCCAATTTTAACATCTTCTGTGGCCTTGTGAGGAAGCAGTAGTGGGGTCGTCGGATGAAGCCTTAGCGCCTCCTTGACTATACTTTGAAGGTAAGGCAGCTCTGGGAAGTCTGCTTCAACAACTACCCTTTCCTTACCAACCACACGGTCTAGTTCTTCTTGGGCTTTTGCTTGTACATGCGGATTGCGCACTAGCTCTGCCATGGCCCATTCAGCTGAAATTGCTGTCGTGTCCATTCCTGCAGTAATCATATCCTGGAATAACAAATATTGAATCTTAAGTATGATGTTTTTAAATAAGAGCTATATAACTACAGAATTTAGAATGCAGATCAAAAGAACTACAAAAGTAATAAATCAGAGAGGAAGACATGTAAGGTTACAAAAGGAAAATGACGCAAGCTCTTTACTCAATAGCAATTTAAAATAATGCAAATAAAAAATAATAATTTAATAAGGTTAAAAAACAAGAGAAGAATCTACTTACCCAAAGAAGCCCAATTACTGTAGTTTCACTAAGGTTATATTCATCCTTCAAGGTAAGGAGAGCATCCACAAAGTGCTGTTCAGTCTCGCCTGTTTTATCCTTCTGTTGCAGGGCATGTTCTTGCAAAATGGTCCTAGTAAGGTTATCCCTTCTCATGCCATGCTTCTCAAATTCCCCTTCCTGCAAAGGAAACATACAGCGCAAGAAAGGTATATGCTCTGAGAGCTTCAAAGAAGCACCCAACTTCATTCCCTGAGCAACAATCTCCTTAAACTCCACTCCCTGAGGGTCAATCTTCCCTTCATCATCCACAAACCTTTTCCCCAACACAATTCTGGTTATGTTATTAAATGCAACAGCAGAAACATACCTCTTCACCGCCAATGCCTTGCCTTCACCATAGTCCTGAAATATTGATTTTATCATAGACCCAACTTCTTGCTCCCTAATAAACCTAAGAGCCTCCAACCTCTTCGGAGTAAAGAGCTCCAGGTTGCATAATTTTCTAACTTTAACATAATGTGGTCCATAATCTGCCCAGATCAGATCTTGCCCATTTCTGCTAAATCTAGCTGCAGCTCTGGTAAGATTTCGTGAAGCCAAAGCTTGATCCTTGTCTTTGAGAACTTCTTTAGCCAATTCAGGGCTTGAAACAACAACATTAAGAGTTGGTCCCATCCAAACAGAAATTATGGGGCCATACCATCGAGCCCATTCCATGAAACAACGGAATCGGACCGGCTTGATTTTGTGCAAGTTGCCAACTATGGGCCATCGCTTGGGACCTGGAGGAAGACGGCGACGCCGGACTAGATATTTGTAGGTAAGGTAAAGAAAAAACAACGCAAAAGGGACGGTCCAGAAAGTATACCCATGATCTGAATGATCGTGATGACTATGGAAATGCTCGAAATCATCGTCCAGCAGTTCCGGCGCCATAGCTGCGCCTTCCTTTAGGGACACAAGGCTTTTATATTTCTGGGGCACTCTGCTTAATTCTGAAGCCCTAAAAAATTCCTTATTTTGAAGGGTAGGTAAAATGGTTTCATTCCAAGATGATGTTCTAAGCTTTTCCATTACTTTGAATGTGCTTTCCTTTTTTTATGGCCCTCCACCATCCATAAATGATGAGTTAACAAATGTCATATGCTTCCATTGTTTCTAGACCAGCCAGAAGAATATGACATTTTTGAGTGGATCTGGGTCCCCCATTTTCTACACACCCTTCATCTTAGCGTTAGTCAAGTAAAAGTCATGAGAACTTAACAAGCAATGCTTGGGAGTATCAAATTATACTTACCAAACAATGCCTGGGAGTATCAAATTATACTTATCAGGGAGTATCAAATTATATGCAACACCTGGATGCACGTGGCTTTCACAACACTATCTTCAAGTATTTAAAACAAATAGCACCCATTCCACTACTTTGTGCATTTCTCATTTTATTATCTTTTTTGGCTTATTTATGGTATTGGAGCTTTCTTTCAGGAACATTCTTTGTGGTTTTGAGATATTGCACCTTGCATTGATAATGTTGTACATAGTATCTTTCAAGTAGCTTCGTCATGCAATAGTAGATAGTGGATGGGAACTATGCTCTTTATCAATCAATATATTTGTATATTACATCTGTTGCAGCTTTACTTGGTCATGGAGGAGGAGGAGGAGGAGGAGGAGTGCCATTGATTATAAAAATAGCATTTCTTTTTACTTCTTTATTTATGTATTGTACAAAGTAAAATATGTGGTAGCTATTCATAATCTATATATGGTTATAATGCTCAAGAAATGAATAAATATGCCTTACTTGCAACAACCTATATTATCAGAAGGAGAAGAATAGAATAGAACGTAACTGATTTTTTTTTTAACCTAGGGAGACGAAAGAGGCCTATGAGACCCAAACAAAGAACACAAAGGATCGACCATTGTCCAAGTTTAAAAGAAAAGCCCCAAATGGTTTTCGAGGCTTGATGATAAACTAAACATCTTGTACATTTTAATATAATGACTGAAGACTCAACTGAGTTCGCATGCCCATTACCTCTTGGAGATATGATGCTAGGACACCCACTGAGGCCACCCCTAGCATCTATACAGTGGTTCGTTAGATGGAACCAACCTGGCATAACATGCCCTCCAAAGACTGGACAATTTTGAAGAGTAGTCCCAATTGAGAACATTGGCAAAGCATATTTGCACGATCTTTTGTCTCCATTATGAGGTGGTGCACTCATATGAATAGATGCAATCCCAATCCACGCTTATTCATGGGCAAATGCGCTGGCAGGTACCACTATGGACCCCTGGCAAGCGTCAAATTTGCCCATGGGGCAATATACTTACATAGCCATTTATATGTTACATCCTCTCTATAATTCCTACTTACTTACCCTTATCCCCAGTCCATCGACCTAGGCACCCTACACGGATGGGCATGCTAAAAGGTGCAATGACAAACAAGGGACTTTTGACATCCCTTTGTACAAAGAATTACATCAGAAACTAGGAACAAGCTGAGAACCTGTAAATGTTACACTGTAGCAATGAACCCAAAAGTATCCTTCCTTGTTTCTAATTTTTCTTACATGTTTTCTTTTTTTCATTGTCCCTTTTTTCTTTTTTTCTTTTTTCTTTTTCCTTTTTTCACACCCCTTTCTCCCTCGTCCCCCCTTTCCCTACTTCGCTTCCCTTTCCCCCTTTCTCTTTTCCTTTTCTTGATGGACTTTTTTCCCTTTTCCTCATTTCCCAACTCTTTTCATCTTCCCATTTTCTTCTTTCTTCTCCCATTTTTCCCATGCCCGTCCCCCCTTCCATTTCTCTTTTTTCTCTACCCAGAAGGTAACGGACAGGCAGAATCAACTAACAAGGTATTAATTGGGATGTTGAAGAAGACGGTTGATGCATCAAAGGGAGATTGGCATATAAAGTTCAATACTACGCTTTGGGCATATAGGACCACTTGGAAACCAGCCACAGGATATTTTCCATTTAAACTGGTTTATGGCACATAAGCATTGCTGGCCAATTGAGTTGCCTTCCCTGAAATATGCTTTAGAGATGGAAATATGTGACGATACTTTGATAGATTCGATCAAATAATGCAACTGGAAGAGGATAGGTGGATATGTGAAATGAACTTGCAAATGAAAAAAGCCAAAGATAAGGCTTATTTCTAGAGGAAAAATAACCTTCAGGGTGAGTTTGAGGAAGGAGAATTGGTGTTTAAGTGGAATAGAGAATATAATAGAATAGAATAGAATTGTTTTTATCGTCCACGGAGACCAATCGGCCTATGGGACCCAATACAAAAAGCGCAGCAGTCACATTACTGCCCGGATTAAAAAACCCCTGCCCCGACGGGTTTTCGAGGGAAAAACGTGGCAGCAATAAGACTGCTGACAACGATTAAATAGTTGACTGGGGGCATATCTGAGCCCTCAAGTCCAGTACTTCCTGGATGTATGATCCGAGTGAGCGCACCGAAGTCGTGCTCAGTATCATGTGTAGCGGCTCATCAGGTCTAATCAACTGAGCATAGCGTGTCCGAATCTGATCATATGTCGGGCAGCTCTGGAAAGTGTGACACTCATCCTCAATAGCTCCCGTCTGGCAGCACTGACAAACCCTATCCTGGCGTGGCTCCCCAATCCATTGACCTATCTCAATCCGGAGATGGTGGGCACCTGTGCGAATGGAGGCGAATATGTAGCATAATAACAGGGGGTCTTCTTTGTGTTTTTGTACGCTTTTCACTAAGGTTTTCCTATGATTTCGTGATGTATTCAAATGGATGTACTAATGTGTACATCTAGAGTGCACCATTTCTGAGCCATTGATTTCTAGCCTTTTTTTTCCAATGGTCAACAACCAATGGCTCACAACAAAAACCCCTTTTTTTTGTGCGTGTGGTGCATAATGGTCAACAACCAATGGCTCACAACAAAAGCCCTCTGTTTGTGTGTGTGGTGCATAATGGGCACATGAAGGGCTTGAAAGGCGCATGTAGTGCAGTTTCCCCGCCAGCAATTCATTTCTTATCATAACTTTTGATCCAGAGCTCTGTTTGAGATGATTTTTATTGCGTTGGAAAGCTCTCCGAGATCTTTTTGATAGTGTATAATATGGATATGTTTGGTTAAGTTATCTATGCTAAAACAGCAATTTTCCGGCCGGGTTTGGTAGGCTTTCACATCCTACCAGCTGATTAATACAGGATTGCGCTATTGGATATTGTTTTATGGCTCATTCCGAATGAAGCTTGCAAAAAATTACCATGCATTTTTAGATTGAGGCTTTTAGATCCTTGTGCTAACAAGCAGAAAAGTTTCCCACTTTGGTTTCTCACCACAAGAATCCATGGAGGCCAAATGCTGCTGTTAAATTCCAGTTGAAAAATGTTTGTGTATGGGTGTTGCAAACTTTATGACTTTCAGAATAATGGGATCAATCTGCTCTATCTTTATGGTAACTTTTACTTATGTTCTATTTGTTTTATTGTGATGAAATTCAAAAGCTACAGGTGATGAAAGCCTCAAATGAATTCTAGTTTTTTTCTGGTTTGAATTCTAAACCATTAACATCCAACATATAAAGATTAAATCCCCCAACACATAACAAGCAACACATAACAACCATTGACATTAACAACCAACACATAACTACCATTGACTGGGTCCAACACATATAATTAAAATCCCCCTTAAATCCCCTTTGGTTTGGGTGCATATTCACACGGGGGGTGACGTAGGGCAGCGAGAGCCCTCACAATTGTATTTTGCACGTACGAAATCAACACCATATAGTATTTCGCTTGAAATCTTATAGTATTTTGCGAATCTTGTTATACAGTATAGCAAATTTTGTACTTGCATACCCCACAAACGAGGAACTTTGCGTACGGTGTAGATTAAGGAATAAGGGGTGAATGTGAACGTAGGTAGCGTTGTGGCCCTCGTTCTAATGTGGAGCAAAGGATTAAGAAATTTCAACCTTGTTGGGAAGGACTGTTCTTTATAGCAGGAAAAGCAGGGCAAAATTCATACTGGTTGCAAGACAGTGATCTTCGGTTGCTGTCAAATCCTGCAAATCTTAAAATATCTCAAAAAGTACTGGCCTTGAGAGATTCAAGGCAAAGCTCCATTTTGGGGCAAATGATAGGCTTAGGATACAGTTAGATGGTCTAGTGTAGTCTATAGTTTAGTTTAGATTTCAAAAGTTTGGTTGCTTCTACGGGGTTAGGATCTATCTGCACGCTTTATTCTAGTCATGTAATTGTCACTATTAGCTATGTCCATAGGACTTGCTCTATTTATCTAGGGTCTCAATAGTTGTGTTTGATGGATAGATGCAGTAGATATGGTGAGTGCAAAGTCTTGGGGTTGAGGTAAATCTTTGTAGCAACGTTCTAATGCATACTTAAGGATTGACATTTTGCAGGAGCTGGAACAGTGGTTAACAGATGAGCAATTGGAATCATATGACATTTTAATGTGGACTTGCCTGCATGCAAGCCTTCTGTTCACAATATTATACTGGTTTGCATACCAGTCTGTCATACCAATTGTTCACATTGCAAGCCATCAGCCTGATCGCATACACGACGTATTAGTATTCACGTGCATGTCTGCTAGTTTACATATTTGCCCATCATACTGATCTGCATACCAATTTGCCTCGCCATTTTCCTTTGTACACAGTGCCAAACGTGCACACAAGTTCTATTATCCATTCCCATATCGTGTTGGTCTTCATGTCATGTGCGGGTACCAATTTCTAACATGCACTCCGGAAAGAATTTCATTTGCAGGATCTCGCGCAAAGAAGTGGAGAAATTGGGTTTAAATGGAATTGTAATGTGCACTTGCTTGCATGCAAGTTTCTGTTCATACACCATACTAGTCTGCATACCAGTTTGCCTCACTGTTTTCACTTGTGCAATGTACCAACTTGTCTGCATACACAAATTGTACTATTCATCTGGTGGCCTTTATGACGTGCTGGTCTGCATACCAGTGTCTAAATCTGATGACCTTTGCAATCCTTACACACGGGTCACAAGTCATACTGTCCATTGTTGGTCCTTATATGATGTATTGTCTGCACACTAGAGTATGTTCTACCCTATGCATATTTCTTTTTACCGTCCCCCATGACGTTACTCTGCCTTCCCAGACTATAAGCATATTCAAGCAGGTCCACTTCGCCAAGATGTTGAAACTATCCAAGTTCTAAACTACTAGCTATCCACATGCATCTATTTGGGCTGACGGGACCAGCCCCATTTGTTTGGGGCATAACGTTGACCCACAAGGGGTCAACATAGTTCATCTGAGCACATGCTACCTCACTATTTTCTTTAATGGAGAGACCATTATCAACATTCTGCACTAGCCAGTATGTGTCTTACTTATGTTGTGCATCTCAGATGTCCAAAAGGCCCTGCAGATGCCCAATCTTGACGCTCATATATGACCATAACCTCATTTCCATCATTTTGATGCCCTTCGTTCCCTTCATTTTGGAGCTAAGTGTCTCTGCTAGTGCAACACTTCTATTTTTTCCATTACAGGGTGAAACAGGGATATATTCAAAGTTCACGATGCAATCAGTACTATTTACGGAATATATATTTGTTGCATTCCCTTATTTGCATATGTAATGGTAACCAAACTCAGAAAATTTACAGTAGCGTTACCCAGACTCAAACAAACAAAAAAAAAAGATGTTAAAGAGGAATAAGGGAAAACAAAGTTGTTTTTGTTTGTTATACCATGCTGCTAGAATGTTTGTCTCAAGCCAGTTTACTATATTTTCTCTTTTGATTTTTATGGTGTCCCCCTCAATGTTCAAGCCTCTTCACATATATTCCCAACTTTTGCTTGTCAAAAGTCGAACTAGCATGGCCCTAAAAGTGGCATCTAAACCTTTTGAAACCTTAAGCGCAAAGGTGGAACGTAATGCCGACCGAAAATGGAAGGAAGATCATTCCATATCATTTGCCTGATTCTCAACGACGGTTTAGGTTCCATCCCGTGTGATTCAAGCGGCTGAACAATTAGCTCCAGTCACATAGGAGCACCGAGCATGGATATCGGCCGATTTGGAGAAGGAAATTATAAAAGAAGGAAGGACTCCATTTCCACGGCTCCATGAACACCATCATTCCAGTGAGTGCAGTCCTATTGCATACAATTATCTGTGATTGTGTTTTTGAAGATCTGGAATTTTATGTACTTTATTATTGCTTACAGTATACCATGAATTCTCCAAATGATAAGGTTAGTGTATTGAATTTTGACAAGGTAAAATGGGGAGAATGAATTTCAAAATGATTGTATCTTAGGATAGATCAATGTCTCCATCCTTAAATGTTGTGCAGCAGCTTGATGCCTCTGTGAGTTCATTTAGCATCTTACTTGCTGCTATATGAGAGACATACCTTTGTGAAGTTGCAGAGCATATTATCTGCAGTTATAAGCAAGAAAAGCAGAAGCATTCACCATGAAATAAGCATTATTGTAAATCAGTTATCATCTTGTTGTTGCTTGATGTTGCATCATCAACAAACTATTATTTGAAGTCCAATTTGGGACTTATACTGTACTGTCAATTGCATCTTGAATACAAAGAAATATCCCTGCTCTGGTTTTGGAAGTAATGGATCAGATGCAAAATTGTATTCTCATTGTTTTAGTTTAAAGTATTATATTTGCATTGTTTTCATCTATCAGCTTGTGTTGACTGCAGCAGGGAGAGAGAGATGATAACAGTGGTAAAGGAAGGTTTTAATAGAACTTTAGTTTGGAAATACAACGAATAAGGCAACTGCTAAATCATATTGTAACAAGTAGTCAACATAGTTGGTGTATTGCTCCACTTGCACCATCACCAGATACCCTTCCCCTTCCCTTTGCTTTTTGCTCTATCCCATGTTTCCCATTTTCCTCATTATCCGATACACTTTGCTTTTTTCCTTTTCCTTTTTTTTTTAAATTTTTTCTACACATTATCTTTTTTCCTTCTCCTTTTTTTCTTTCTTTAGCTCCCTTCTCCCTCCCCTCCCCTCCCCTCCCCTCTCCCCTTCCCCTTCCCATTTTTCCCTTGCCCTTTCCCTTTTCCTGATAGGCTTTTCCTCTTCCCTTTTCATCTATTCCTCGCCCTTCCTATTTTTCCTTTCTCTTTCCCTATTCCCGTGCTCTTTTTTCTTCTCTTTTTCCCATATTTTTATGTGCCCTTTTTCTTCCTTTCTCCACCCTCCTCCTCTTTATCATGTGCTCTTTCCCCCTTCTCTTTTCCCATTTCCCTCTCCCCTTTTTCTCGTGCCTTTTTTCCCGTCCCTTCCCCCCCTTTTCGCTTCCCTTTCCTTTTTTCCTTGCCATTCCTTTTTCATCCCTTCCCCACAATTTCACTTTTTCCCATGTCTTTTTTCCCTTTCCTTTCCTCCTTCCTTCTCATTTTCGCTTTCCCTTACCCTTTTCTTATGCCTCTTTCCATTCGTTTTTCCTCCACCCTTTTTATGTGCCTCTTTTCCTCCTTTCCCCACCCTCCTCCCCCTTTTTCCTCTTCCACTTTTCAATTTTCTATCCTATTCTTTTTCTTTTTTTCCCTTTCCCTTTTCCATGCTCTTTTTCCCTTCTTTTTCCTCCTTTCCTCACCCTTTCTTTCTTTCTTTTATTTTTTCCCGTGCTCTTTTCCCCTTCCTCTCTTCCTCTTTTTCCATTCCTTGCTCTCCACTTCCTATTCTCCTTTTCACTTCTTTTTCCTCCTTTTTAGACCCTTTCTATCTTTTCCTTTTCTAGGTGTCTTTTTATCTTCCTTTTTTCCCTCTTTTTTTTTCTTTTTCACTTGCCCTTTCCCTTTTTCCATGTTATTTTCTCCTTCGCTTCTCCTCTTTCCTCACCTTTTCTCTCTAACCTCTTCCTTCCTTTTTCGATCCTCTATTTTCGCTTCCTTTCCTTTTTCTTCCCCTTTTCCCTCTTTTTCTTTTTCTTTTTCCCATGCCCTTTTCCTCTTCCCTTTTTCCCTTTTCCCAGGTTCTTTTCCCTAGCGTGTATCAGAGGCCTGCAGTTTTCTATGATGGCACTAAGGGGCCATCCGTGTTTTACATATGTTGTTTTGTCTACATCTTGACTTGTTACCACAAGGTCCACTGAGGACCTGGTTGTAATTCCATACTTCGTTACCATGTTAGTGTGTTCTGAATGGACTACGGTCCTGAACTTATATGATCTATGATCTTCATGTAATTTTCAGTACCTTCTGCACTAAGCCTTTGGCTGTGGAAGATAGACAAGAGTAAGCATTGATAATAGCTGCCCAGGTAAAATGAGTTGGCATCTTACCTTCAGTCTCATCTCCTGAAACAATCTAAGGGCCTTCCTCTACATGATCAATTTGACAACACATCATAATCATGGTGTTACATCGCACACCATTATTTTGTGAGACAACACTTGTCTCAGCCAGCCTTCCACGTCTACCATACATGTTAACAAATTCATAACAAGGGTATCCATTTCTAGTGCATAATGCAAGACAAGTTCGTGGATCTATACTCCTTCAATTACGGCTGATATACTAGCACATGTATCGATAACTGCCATAGTGGGTTATCCTCTTTGGATTTATATTTTCTTCATGCATTTTCCAAAAGAGTTGCAGAGACAGATTTCCATTTCCATCGTACATGTAGCCACTGATCATTGCAGTCCCGGATACAATATTATGCTTCGATCATTGTCTATGAGAATACATGAATCTACTCTATCAAATATTATCGCAAAATGTACTTTTTTACCTTCAGCTAGGGACTCTAAGGCACCTAAAAAGGTACATACATCAAGAATAGCTACAAGCATGGAATTTGCAGGAGCGATACCAGCTACTTTCATTTTCTCAAATAGTTTGAGCACCTCATTAAAAGCTTGTTCTGGTTCTGTCTCCGATTAAAGCAGTTCAAGGGACTGCATTGTGGCAAGAAAGAGGGATTTGGCTCAGTGCTTGTTATTAAGGTTGCTCAATATACTAGTTTTGCATCCTCTAAAGCTGACAGCTTTAAGCATAAGGTTACAACTATAACATAAGTTACCTGATCTGGTGCAACACCTTCCAATTGCATCTACGCAAATAAAATGAGAAAGCCCTTACTTTTACTATGATGATAAAATGCTGCAATCAGCATAAGCCGTATAAATACATTCCCTGTAATCATTCCATTGAAGACCCTCCATGCATCTTGCAACCCTCCACATTTGATATACGTGTGTATAACTATATTCAGCATAAATATGTTGGGATCCAAAGCAATAACAATACTCAAAAGAACGTAAAGAAGGTAGAAGAATGGGGAAATAAAATTTGTTATACACTTCTTCTATGATTCTAACTTCTTGTAACTAAATAATTTTATATAAAGCACAACAGATCGAAAGTAAATTTCACTTGGCTTTGGGGTTGAAATGCCAATGAATACCAACAAATAGCTCAACAGACAGGAATGAAGAGATTGACGCACCGAAGTACCTAAGCACCAATGCAAGCCATGGTGATCCAGTGATGAATTCAAAGTCTTATGCGACATACAATAGATATAAGCAGGGATTTTGACTAACCTGACCAAAGCATACATACCTCTTTTTTGCTGTTAGTTCTGAGAAAATAAACTAAGAATGGTTCCCCACACTCCTATGCCAAGACTGGAATAAATGTTTTCGAAAAGAAACAAGAACCATTTGCAAATCATTATTCAATATAGCCCCATGTTGAAGAAAAATAGATTTTCTCTCGCATGCCACAAAATTGTAGTGATTTTGAAGGTCATAGAAGAACGTATTCCCTATCTCTATAAAGTAGTTATTACACAAGTCGCATTTCCTATAGAGTATTCATTCCAACCAACGATTATTCATACCTAGAGTGATACCTAAAGTTTGAAAAGAAAGCTGTGACGCTCATCTACTAACAAATCCTTTGCTTCAGCCTGGCAAGAATGAACCTCTTCTTTTGCTCTGTGGATAAGCATGTGACTCAATCCAAGGATAACATCTCCTTGTCCCAACAGCACCATTTCCTATCTTATCTTCTGATCAAATCTGACCTTGTTCGTGAAAAATTTAGCATTATCATGGTGTAGATTTATGGTAGTTCGAGAATTTATTTGAGGTTCCTTACTACAACTGCACCATTTCCTAACTTCTTGAATATTTGGCACAATAACAGTGGGTTTTAGGGGGATGTGATTTGATATGGATGGAAAAATTACAATTCCTGAAACCATAGACCATATATCCCTAAAACAATTGAATGGGTTCTTATAAAAAAAACATAATTCAAGATCATTAGCTTACTTGGTATATTGGTTAAGGTAGCCTTATTAGGACGTTAAATTTTTTTGGTAGAGTTTCGAGCCCCCATATTTCATATTCTAAAATCTTAGGCAAAGCCGACCTTAGGTGAATTTGTATTTCATATTTCAAAATCATAGGCATCTCCAATCATATTCCTCCTCACTTGCAGTTCTTCAAAAAAAAAAAAAAATTGACCAAAAATTGACCGTTTAAACGAGAGGTGCCCAGAGGCCCAATATACGATCTGGGTCGTACGATCGACGGATCCGATGACTATGGTAGTCCAGGGTGCACTTCGTTTAGAATATGTGGCACAATAACATGGGGTTTCAGGGGATGTGATTTGATATGGATGTAAATTTGACAATTTCTAAAACCATAAACTATATATCCCTAAAAGAATTGAATGGGTTGTTATAAAAAAACCATACATTCAAGATAGAAAATAATCACATTAGCTCACTGGGTATATTGGTTAAGGTAGCCTTATTAGGAGGTTGAGTTATTTCGAGCCCCCGTATTTCATATTCTAAAATTTTAGGCAAAGCCGTATAAAAGTTCGATATTCCCTCAAAACCTTAGGTGAACTCGTATTTCATATTTCAAAATCATAGGCGCCTCCAATCATAAATGACCATAAGCGAAATGTGACGGGCCTGGCCAGTTAACCTCTCGGTAACTGGAGATCCCATCGATCTCTACCGTTGGATCTACATAACCTCTGGGACTCAAGAAATTAACGCATGCATGCTTAGGTAAAGAATTTAATCTTTGTATATGCTCTAAGGTCCCAAAAATATACTTGCCCATTACTCAGCAATAATCCCGCACAACAATTAATGTTTTTAATAATTGTAGCCTCAAGCCAATATATAATAATAATAGTAAACAAGTTATTTAACTTGCAATCCACACTTCTACTCTCGCCTTCCTGAAGCTTGACTACTCTCCGGAGCATCTTGCACCTCTGCTTACACCATCAACCACGGGGTTAGTCACACGGACTAAGTGGGGATCGGGGATCTAGGACATGTCTAGCATTAACAATACAAAGCATTAACCTAGAAATAATAGCTCAACCTTCTCGTAGCCTCGCCCCTGCAATCCAAGTTACTAGTCCAACAAGCATATACACAATGCATAATTATACCATGAGTATCCGCTATAAGCATGACCATTGCAACTCAATTCCAACGTTCAAGACCACATATATAATAACCAAGCAATCATAGCATCAAACATTGCAACCAATATTCCTCTGGGTCTGAGCAAGGTCAACTCGGCTGATCAGGCCAGTGACATAGAGGCGGGGTAACCACGTGTGTACACACCCATCGACGCTGCGTCCAGCATTGGAGGACCACTTAACTGTGCATGACGTTGTACCATACGGTATCAGCGCCCGATGTTCAATAATAACATTTACATTCTTACTGTGCAAAAACCACGAGTCTAGACCATCGCACCTAGACTCCGGCCCCAGAGGTCTATATCAAAGAGTTATACTACACATAAATCACAATACTATGAATTCCACCCAATATCAACTAGGCACATTTCCATATCAAATTTACCTCAGAAATTCCATAGTTTACACTTCATGCAACAAAGGAAATCCAGTTATATGCTCGTATGAACATTACTATCTCTACCATGCAACATGCAATGCCCGGTGCTTAACAAAATGCAACCTTCACTAATATCTTATTATTTTTAACTAGATGAATTTCCTTCAAATGACTATATAGCCTTAGTGACGGTGGGTTCCATAACCCTGCTAACTAGTTTATTAATTCCTGCACCCATTCCCAGCTCGTAATACCTCTAGCATATATTCTCCCTTCGCTAATTAGTTTATTCCAAAGGGTTTACATATACAACTAGCTAACTTGTTAAACTACACAGTCCGTAATCATAAATACTTATATACCCTTCCTTAACTTAGCCCTTACTTTTACACTAATTACTAACCCAATTCCTTATTCCAGACTAACCCTTAATGTTTTATTGTTAACCTATAACCTTAGCTTTTTCTTTATCCTATTACTATATTATTTCTTTACTAACTATTAACATTTCTCTTCTGTTTTAACCCTAACATGCATTACAGAGGCACGACCTCGACCTAGAGCTACGGGATCTGCCCTTCAGGCCATCGCTTCAACATGGAAAGCCCATAAAACCCTCCGATTTTGCCATCTAGGAAGTTTGGATACAAATCAAGATGATCACATGCAAAATCGGGTAACTCTGGATCACTGTCGGCCTGCCAAAAATTGAATCATTTGCTGCCAGATCCTGCCTGATACCTCTTTATTCTGCCTTCTTTGCATATTTCAGCCCCTTAGATGCCCAAATCGATCCATTTCAAGTGGCTTTTCATGATTTCCCATCATTATACTTCATCAAGGTCATGCCGTTCAAACGGCAGCATGCAAGAGAAAATTTTGCAGTCTTAACTGGTTCCTATCACAATTTTATCTTCTCCCATTGTCTATAGAACTCCTTCTTTATTTTGGGGACTCTCCAATTCCCTATAATGACATGTTCTTTAACCCATGCTCGAATATCTTTGCGATGTATATACGAATCTTGCATATTTAACTCCCACTTCCACATCCATTCCTCAGCATCAGCATATCAACTCTTCACTTTTGTCTCCTCCATTACCAAACGCAGCAAAATATCATCAGCCGCTAAAGGACTATCATGTGCTTCATATAGCAATCTCAATCTCAACTCCTGATCATTAAAAATACACATACGACCGTTATAATATAAAACTTCTTTGGACAATGCATACCTCGGAAAGTCTTGAGGGTTCTCCACCACAAGTGTAAAATATGGATCATTCTTCAATTTGTTAAGAATATCAGCATCCCATTGTCCGTGAAGCACACTAATAGAGGTGAAAAATGACCTTCTAGACAAAGCATCAACAATCACATTTTCTTTGCCAGGTTGATATTCAATTTCAAAGTCATACTTTTCCCTTAGTTGCATCCATCTCCTTTGCCTATTATTCAAATATGGCTGTTTTGCAAAATACTTCAAATTTTGGTGTTCAGTCTTCAAAAAGAAATGACGACCCAGTAAATAATGCCTCCATACCCTCAAGGCATGGATAATAGCCAATATTTCCAAATCATGCACTGGGTAATTTTGTTCAGCAGGAGACAACTTATGGGATATGTAAGCACAAACTCGGCCATCCTGCAGCAAGACTCCTCCTATAGCTTTCCCAGAAGCATCAGTGACTACACGGAAGGGTATATTCATGTCCGGAATCCTTAAAACTGGTGCACTAATCAAAACATCCTTTAACTTTTGAAAACTTTCCTGACAACTATCAGTCCAATGCAAGTCATTCTTCTTACCCAACAAAGAAGTCAAAGGAGCAGCAATCTTTGCAAATTTAGGAACAAATTTGCGGTAATACCCCGTTAATCCCAAGAATGATCTTACCTCCTTCACTGTCTTTGGTGTGGGCCAATCCCTAACTGCCTCAATCTTAGAAGGATCTGGCTCCAATCCCTTCTCTGAAATAACTTTTTTTTTTTTTTTTTTTTTTGAGAGAGAGCACGAATTTTTATATTTTATTTTATATATGAAGAAAAAGTACAATGTTTCAAGCTTATAGAGAATTACTATAGGAGTAATCTCAACTTCTTTATTCTCTATATGCAGAAACTTATTAATTGCTCTAGAAGCAAAGTACACATGAAGCTCATACCTTGTTCTTGTAGCTGATATCCTGGAATAGTCCATAAGATCCATCCACATCGTATCCAGATTATAGAAGATGATCCAAAGTAGCCGGAAAGCCCTGGAAATAATAACTCTTATCTTGAAGAATGTGCAAATGATCTGAACCACTGGAATAGAAGAAACTTTATTCCATGCAAGTTGAAAATTCATATTTGTATGAGAATAGCTAATAAAATGAAATTCAGGCATATCAGTACCTGATTTAGCACACGTCTCAAACATAGCAGTATTTGAGAAGACCAGATCCAGTGGATTCAATGTGAATTTGGCATCAGTACTAAATTACATTCAAGCTTAAACTTGAATGGCTTTTTCATGCATATCAGTACTTGAAAAATACCATATCCATTGGAAGGAGAATTTGGCACCAGTACCAAATTACATTCAAGCTTAAACTTGAATGGCTTTTTCAAGCATAGTAGTGCTTGAAAAATACAACCAAGGTGCTAATAAATTTCAAGTATTCACCAATCTGTCATACAACCTAGTAGCACGATCTCTTCAACATAATCAAGTAACTCAGGACTAACCTTGCAAATCTTCAGACATAAAGTATCTTCCTGATTCATCAAATGCTAAAATCTGAATCTTCCTGCTAGTAAGAAAGAGCGGGCGGAAAGGAAGAGCCCCAAATAGAATTCCTTCCAGAGAACAGATTTTGATATTCCCTGTTAGAATGGAATGCAAATGATAATCTTTACCAGCCTTGCAGTAGTTCTTTGCCTTATAGGTCGGCATCCATCTAGATGGATCTACCATTTCGGCATCTCTGTTTGAAAAGAAAAGGGCAAAGGCATCAAGAATACCTCTGCGCTAAAGAACATACCTTGTTAGAGTGTAATTGCTACAAGTCCGCCGCCGAAAAGAAAAAATTGCATCACTTCAACAGATCTTTTTTCTGACCTCTGATCATGCCAATTCCCTGCTAGCCTAAAAAACAGGAGATGTCGTCTTCAATCCTACCATTGTGGCAGTCGGCAAAGAGCAGGGCGGCCACTGCCCTAGCTGGCCAAGAACAGCGCTAGCCGCTGAGCGCCAAGAACATTTTTTTAGATGTTCGATCTTTTTCTCCCGAAACGCAATGCCTCTCTGAAATAACATGCCCAAGATATACCAATCTAGTTTGTGCAAAAGAACACTTACATACAACCTTTCTTGTCGCAAAATAGCTAATGTCTGTTTTACATGTTCCACATGCTCTTCTAATGTCCTGGAATATACCAAAATATCATCAAAGAAAACCAATATAAACTTATTCAAGAAAGGTCGGAATATCTCATTCATTAGGCGCATAAAGGTGGCGGGAGCATTTGTCAACCCAAATGACATTACAACGAACTCGTAATGTCCATAGCGTGTCCTAAATGCAGTCTTATAAATATCTGTATCCTTGATCCGGATCTGATGATATCCAGATCGTAGATCAATTTTTGTAAAATACTTAACTTGGCCCAACTGGTCAAATAGCTCATCAACTCTAGGCAATGCGTATCTATTCTTCACTGTAATCTGGTTAAGCATGTGATAATCAATACACAACCTTAATGTCCCATCTTTCTTCTTCACAAACAAAACTGGCGCCCCAAATGGAGAAACACTCGGTCTGATGAACCCTTGTTCCAATAATTCTGCTAACTGCTTTAATTCAGCCATCTCTAATGCATGAAATCTATATGGTGGCCTTGATGTGGGTTCAGCCCCTGGAACAAGTTCTATCTCATGATCTACCATTCTTATGCAACCCTTCTTAATCTGTTTCTTAAAGCTTTTCCGGGACAAAGGGGTAACTACTAATGATGAAGGCAATCCTTCCAGCACATACTTATCTCCACTAGGACTTTGGCATGTAACTATTTGCTCTCCGCAATCAATGCAAGCTTTATATGGCCTCAACCATGACATTCCTAGAATAGCATCATACTTCCCTAGGCTCAATACTTCAAAACTAGTGTGAGACTCAAGATCTCCTACTTGGAATTCAAGATTGTCTACCATAGCATAAGAAGTCTTAATTTTGTCGTCAGCCAACTCCACATATCTAGGGTCCCGGCTAATCATGTTCAAATCTAGTTTCTTTGCCAGCCTTGGGGAAATAAAGCAATGTGTACTACCACAATCAATAAGAGATAGGACAGGAATTCTATGAATAATACCTGGTACTCTGATGACCACAGCTTGGTTATCTACATGGCCCTGGTCCACTGCAGCATACATGCACATTGTTTCCATAGGAGGGTCCGTGATTCGAGCAGCCCTAACTCCAACTGCAGGGTTAGCTTATGCCATAATCCTGTTATCTCCTCCAGCCTGTCCTCTGCCACCCCTGTTACTGTCCCAAAAACCTCCATGACCACCCCTGTTACCTCGGCCTGTGTTTCCTCTACCTTGGCCCCGTCCACAAGCATCATTAGAATTTGACCTGGACCACTTGTTTGTTTGCCCTCCACGTTGAGAACATGCAGATGAGGCGGTACCTACTATCTACCCATCTTCTCGGACAATCTCGTCCATAATGACCAACTTCTCTGCACCTAAAGCATCGATTCTCATTGATACACTTTTCCATGGTTCATCATTCGAAGGTGCATACATAGGCCGAGATCCTCGATTTTGACTGCCCTCCTGCATACTAACGGCCTGCGCACCCCGACTAGGGAATCTACCTCTACTCTAGGTCCATCAGTCTGCCATGTGGAAGGAACTTGTCTCTTCTCAGCATTCTCCAAGGTTGCCTTCTCAACTAGGTCAGATTCACGATTCTTAGCAATTCTAAATACCTCCTCCAAATCCTTGTAGGACACACCTGACATTGTGCCCTTAATATCAACCTGTAAACCCTTCACAAATCGAGCACAGAGCTTCTCCTTATCCTCAAAAGGACAATGATACTGCAACCTTCTGAACTTCTCATTATATTTAGCCACTGTCCCTTTTTGTGTCTGGTCCAAAAACTCATTCATCTTGTCTACTTTGTATCCAGGAGGCATAAAGTGTCCTTCAAAGGCGGTTTTAAACTCTTGCCAAGTTGCCTGCCCCGCAACCTTATTTATGTCCCGCAAGTAATTCTCCCACCATACTCTAGCAAATCCACCCAACATTGCCTGAGCCAATATAACTTTGACAGAGTCTTCAACATTAATGAGTTTAAAATAAAAAAAACCCACGAAGCCATGAGTCTGCATCATCCCCTGTAACATTCTCTCCATTCCCTCTTATTGTCCTTAAGCACATTCTCCACTGCCTTGTCAGCTGCTGTCTTTTGTTGCGACACACTCTGCTGCAACACTTGTTGGATAGCCTGCAAGATATCGACTACATCAGGGGTTCCACTAGGCCCAGCTCCACCAGCCTGTCCAGCTCCTCCTGGGGATCCTCTTGGGGAACTCATCTCTACAAGAATCTGGAACCATAGCAAATATCATCAATAATCAAAAATCTTATAATCCACTAATCAGAACCTTGCTCTGATACCAACTGTGACGGGCCTGGCCAGTTAACCTCTCGGTAACTGGAGATCCCATCGATCTCTACCGTTGGATCTACTTAACCTCTGGGACTCAAGAAATTAACACATGCATGCTTAGGTAAAGAATTTAATCTTTGTATATGCTCTAAGGTCCCAAAAATATACTTGCCCATTACTCAGCAATAACCTCGCACAACAATTAATGTTTTTAATAATTGTAGCCTCAAGCCAATATATAATAAAAATAGTAAACAATTTATTTAACTGGCAATCCACACTTCTACTCTCGCCTTCCTGAAGCTTGACTACTCTCCGAAGCATCTCGCACCTCTACTTACACCATCAACCACGAGGTTAGTCACACGGACTAACTGGGGATCGGGGATCTAGGACATGTCTAGCATTAACAATACAAAGCATTCACCTAGAAATAATACCTCAACCTTATCGTAGCCTCGCCCTTGCAATCCAAGTTACTAGTCCAACAAGCATATACACAATGCATAATTATACCATGAGTATCCACTATAAGCATGACCATTGCAACTCAATTCCAACGTTCAAGACCACATATATAATAACCAAGCAATCATAGCATTAAACATTGCAACCAATATTCCTCTGGGTCTGAGCAAGGTCAACTCGGCTGATCAGGCCAGTGACATAGAGGCGGGGTAATCACGTGTGTACACACCCATCCACGCTGCATCCAGCATTGGAGGACCACTTAACTGTGCATGACGTTGTACCATACGGTATCAGCGCCCGATGTTCAATAATAACATTTACATTCTTATTGTGCAAAAACCGCGAGTCTAGACCATCGCACCTAGACTCCGGCCCCAGAGGTCTATATCAAAGAGTTATACTACACATAAATCACAATACTATGAATTCCACCCAATATCAACTAGGCACATTTCCATATCAAATTTACCTCAGAAATTCCATAGTTTACACTTCATGCAACAAAGGAAATCCAGTTATACGCTCGTATGAACGTTACTATATCTACCATGCAACATGCAATGCCCGATCCTTAACAAAATGCAACCTTCACTAATATCTTATTATTTTTAACTAGATCAATTTCCTTCAAATCACTATTTATAGCCGTAGTGACGGTGGCTTCCATAACCCTGCTAACTAGTTTATTAATTCCTGCACCCATTCCCAGCTCGTAATACCTCTAGCATATATTTTCCCTTCGCTAATTAGTTTATAACAAAGGGTTTACATAAACAACTAGCTAACTTGTTAAACTACACATTCCATAATCATAAATACTTATACCCATTAACATACCCTTCCTTAACTTAGCCCTTACTCTAAATTAATTACTAACGCAATTCCTTATTCCAGACTAACCCTTAATGTTTTATTGTTAACCTATAACCTTAGCGTTTTCTTTATCCTATTACTATATTATTTCTTTACTAACTATTAACATTTCTCTTAGGTTTTAACCGTAACGTGCATTACAGAGGCATGACCTCGACCTAGAGCTGCCAGATCTGGCCTCCAGGCCATCGCTTCAACATGGAAAGCCCATAAAACCCTCCGATTTTGCCATCTAAGGAAGTTTGGATACAAATCAAGGTGATCACATGCAAAATCGGGTAACTCTGGATCACTTTCGGCCTGCCAAAAATAGAATCATTTGCTGCCAGATCCTGCCTGATATCTCTTTATTCTGTCTTCTTTGCATATTTCGGCCCCTTAGATGCCCAAATCGATCCATTTCAAGTGGCTTTTCATGATTTCCCATCATTATACTTCATCAAGGTCATGCCGTTCAAACGGCAGCATGCAAGAGAAAATTTTGCAGTTTTAACTGGTTCCTGCCACAATTTTATCTTAATCCATTCCTCGGGTTCTAATCTGAGCTATTCCAGTTCCTTCTAGCATGGGTTTAAGTGCTCGGCTCCCTAGAAATAATTGGATCTGTCATACTTTATGCATTAAACCATATTTTCCATATACAATCATGCAAGCTTGTTCATATCTACACCCTTATAATTTAACTCTAAATCTATGCTAGGTTCCAGAAACAATCACTACTACATCAACACAGTTTTATTACACTAGAAAAACCCCAGGTGTAAGGCTTGATCCCCACCTGGAAATCACGCTTGCTTCCTCTGCACTCAACACGCTCCCAGAGTACTGCTCACAACCTGCTCCTTCAGCAATCCGGCTGCAATCTATCGCCTTCCAAAATGTTCCACCATCACATGCATCAAGTTTTTCCACTATATTTATATTTATTATTAACCTCCAGTATATTTGTCCGTATGATCTTTGCATATACGATATATACTCTGCATGCATTAATTTATTATTCCCTTGCATCCCCGTAGTAATATAACTCCACAACATACCTCAAAGTCCTAGGTCTGTTACACGAAATGAGAGGTGCCCAGAGGCCCAACATACGATCTAGGTCGTACGATCGACAGATCCGACGACTGTGGTAGTCCAGGGTGCACTTGGTTTAGAATATGTGGCACAATAACAGTGGGTTCCAGGGCGATGTGATTTGATATGGATGTAAAAATGACAATTCCTGAAACCATAGACCATATAACTCTAAAACAATTGAATAGATTGTTATAAAAAAAATATAAATTCAAGATAGAAAATAATCACATTAGCTCAGTGGATATATTGGTTAAGGTAGCCTTATGAGGACGTTGAGTTATTTTGGTAGAGTTTCGAGCCCCCGTATTCCATATTCTAAAATCTTAGGCAAAGCCGTATAGAGGTTCGATATTCCCTCAAAACCTTAGGTGAACTCGTATTTCATATTTCAAAATCATAGGCGCCTCCAATCATAAATGGCCATAAGCGAAACGAGAGGTGCCCAGAGGCCCAACATACGATCTGGGTCGTACGATCGACGGATCCGACGACTGTGGTCATCTAGGATGCACTTGCACAACAAGAGAATGGACATTTAGCGACGTGGACTTGCGACGTCTGTGCGACGTGACGTCGCAAATAACGTCACCATGCGACGTCAATGCGACGTCACGTCGCAGACACGCCGCATGCGACGTGTCGCGGCGACGCCCGACACCGTGGACGTGGCGGTCATCCGCGCCGGTGGGTGGACGCCTGCGCCAGGTGGACGGCATGTGTGTCACGCCAGTGGACGCTATGACGCCGCGTCGCATGCATCCGTCCTCGCCAGTGGGCTTGGGCGCTGGTGGACGGCAGGTGGATGTTTATTTGACGTGACGCCGCATGCGACGCCGTATATGTGACGTATGTGACGTGATGTGTCGATATGACACGCCAAGATGCGATATATGTGACGATGTGACGATATGACACGCCAAAGACGTATATGTGACGTATATGACACGCCAAGATGTATATGTGACGATATGACACGTCAGTACGTATATGTGACGTAGGTGGTCGCATGTGACGTATATTTTTTATACACGAAGGTTAATGGTTTTTTAGGATTACAAATTCAATACCTGTCTGATTGATACCTGTCTACCAACCTGTAGCTTCATTTAAGCGTGTTGCCTGCGCATGCATCATCACAGTAGATGTGCTACCGCTATAAATTGTTCATTATAAAACTGACGTTGTTCTGTGTCAAAATCTAGTTGTTCCAAGTTTACAATCCTTGAAGGTAACTTGACAATAGGCTTGTTGTCAATCATTGTTGCTGAGAGAAGAACAGGATAAAGCCTTAAAATTTGTGCAAGAACACAAGAAAAATCCCACACTTTTACCTTTTGTCCGCCGAAGCATTATAGTGTTTAATATGACTTGCAGCCGCTTGTCCCGACGTCCTGATGGCGGATTCTAGGTTTAGGGCGATGGCGAATTCTGAAACATAGCGTTAATTCTTAAACATCCCCGGCAAAAGGGATTTATTGATTATTGACTGATTGATCTGTCCATATCAATGCGGCTTCATCAGGTCTTTCTGGAAGTAATCTTATCTCTAGATGTGAAAGAGAATGGTCATTTAGCGACGTGGGTTTGCGACGTCTGAATTACCTCCTTCATCTAGACTCTTCAGAAACCGAATCATGGAAAAATGGTTTTTGGGGGCTTTGAGAGCTTGCAAGAGCTGGAAAAATATTGTCTGGAACTATATCAGCAAACCAAAGAAGCACATATGGATACGTCAATACAGGGGGAAGAATGGGTATACAAGTAATTCTAATGGCACTATGGAAGTTGAAAGATCAACATCAAGGTTGGAATCAGCAGCAATGCTTGAACTTGCAACTTTACCTGCCAAACGTCTGGATGATTTTGTGATATATGATGGTGGAGGAATTTGCGTTTCAATTGCACAAGTTCCATATGAAGACGACCCCATTGATGAGGATTTTGAAAAGCCGAGATACTATGTGGCTACACCTGTTGATGGCCTTGTTTCGGAGATCCATACATGGAAAGTGGAATTGGAACATAGCTCTGGCTGCTATGCCAGTAAGAGTATCTAAACTGCCAGCTGTTACCTTGAAAGTCTTCAAAGTAGAGCATGTCATGGTGCAAAGGACTCATGAACTTGTTCCGTTTGAGCGCCAAGATTTTTATGGGTTGCTGCTGCATCGATTGTATGATCCGACAGTCACAACATACAGCAGCCAAAAATCATGCGCTTTTTTCGAGAAATCTCTTAACTGTCTTTTTTAATTTCTTCATTATGGCCATTCTGAGGTTGTGGAGGCTGTTGCCTTCTTGGACAAGTTTGTTCATCGAAAATCAAGAGAATTGTGGAGTTGGTTGAACCAAAATATTTTAATTGGTCATCTAGCAAAATGCTTTGGGAAGAAAATAAGTGTATTCTCTCGCAACATTCATTCTAGAACTTTCTACAACATTCTGGAATTTTCTAGAAGGATTCCTTAGGCTCACCCAAGATTCTCTTATATTTTAAAACTTTTTAAAACTTTCTAGAACATTCTAGAACTTTCGTATATGTGACGTATGTGACATATGTGTCGTAGAAGGTCGCATGTTCCAGAAAGGCACCATCTTCATTGTGCCCTTAAGCCCCAGCAAGCACGTGAACTTTTAGTGTGACCATTTCTAATGGATTGAGCTTCATCCAGAATAATTCTGAACCACCTAATGTTCGACAGTGTGCCCCTTAGCCTGGGGGAGCAAGGGGAACTGACGGACTGGAGTTTGGGCCTGTCCTCCTCCCGATGTGGCAAGTAGAAGTCGGGGGGCGCTTTTGCAGTGGCAAGACATTCATAAATTCGCAATTAATGCATTGTACGAAAATAAATTCTGATTTTTTGCCAGCTGGATTCCTAATCCATCTCCAGCACACAGCCCAATTTTCGAAATTTTTGGAGAAGGTCTAGGTCAAAGGGTTAGCTAAGGTCAAAGGAATGGAGTTTGTGGGATCGTTGTACTTGGGGTTGACCTTGGCTCGCTGGACGTTATACTTGGTCTAAGATTGCATTGAGAATATAAGCATCATAACTATTAGAATGAAGATAAATGATTACAGAAAAGCATCATAACTACTAGAATGAAGATAAATGATTACAGAAAAGCAAAAGACTAGTGCGGGTTGGAGGAGGGGGGTTAGATTTGGTTGCTTGTGATGATGGTTGTGTTTCAAAGATCAAGGCATATGGATAGAGACAATGCCATTTTTCAACCGGACCGCTCCCCTAAAGCTATTTGACATGGATGGCATAATTAATTTGTAATGAATCAATTCGGGGCAAGCAACTTAAGGGGGAGTTTAGGGTCCCAGCCAAGGCCAACACCCCCACTCCATGTCAAGACACGGTGCAAGGTCCCGACCAAATCTGACAAGGAGAGGGCCTCCGAAACGTAAACCCCGCGGACTTGCCAGATTCTAGAAGGGTTTTTGTTTTGGGGGCCGAGTTTTGGTCTTTGGCCACAGAACTTGGTCCCTAGGGCAACGCCGACGTTTCGAGTCCATTGGCAGAGCCAAATCGCAGCTCCAGGAGAGGGAGGTCGCCTCGTCCGGCCCCTGTGGCCTTGGGGAGAGGAAATTCGGGGCAAGCAGCTTCCGGGATTTTAGGGTCCGCGGGTTCAAGGCCAACACCCCCCACTCCACGCCAAGTCACGCGGCGCAAGGTCCCGCCCGACCGGACAGGAGAGGGCCTCCAAAACGTAAAACCCCGTGGGTTGCCGTGTTCTAGAAGGGTTTGGTTTTTTGGGGCCGAGACTTGGTCTCATTGCACTTGGGACCTGGAGAAGCCGCAGCCGAGATTACGGAGCAAGGGGAACCGACAGAGCGGAATTTGGGCCCGCCCTCCTCCCGATGTGGCAAGTAGAAGTCTGGGGGCTTTTGGCAAAGGGTGGCAAGACATTCATAAATTCGTAATTAATGGATTGTACTAAAATAAATTCTGATTTTTGCCACCTGGATTCCTAATCCATCTCCAAAGACAACAGCCCAATTTTCAAATTTTCTGAGAAGCTCTAGGTCAAAGGGTTAGCATTAGAACGGCCGGGGCAGCCGTTTGTGTGTGGCAACCGATGGGCATCCTTCCCCAAGTCAAACGAGGCCAGGATCTTGCAGGGATCCGTCACAAGAGGGGAGAGTCCGAACCCCAAGAGGCGGGATCCAAAAAAGTTCCCGAGGCACCCCTTCCCCGGCGGCCCCGGGGGCTGTGACGCTAATGACCACCCTCCCGAGCCCGGTTCCCCTATCCCAACAGATTTGGATCCTCCGCTCGGGGGCCCCTCTTGGGGAAGGCCCAAAAGATTCCAGATCGGTCCGGGAGAACTTGTTAAACCGCGGGGCGTCCTGAGGTCGGCCTTGTAGAAACCGCAGTGTCTTGTCGTTCGGGCACCGGGGAGGCTCCGGAATGGCAAATCGACCCTGCCAAATCGTCCGGAATGGCGAAATTACCCTAGGGAGCAAGTTACAAGGTCGGTTTTGCAAAAGAAAGAAACACTCACGCCCTCCACGACAGTATCCCGCATCCACATCTTAGGCCAATTGACTACGAGTGTGATGGAAGTGAGCTACTTTGGCGCTTCTTGGAGGTCGGGTGGTCTTCTGGCCACGGAACTTGGTCCCCAGGGCAATGTCGACGTTCTGAGTCCATTGGCAGAGCCAAATCGCGATTCGAGAGGGGAGGTCGCCTGGTCCGGGCCCCCGTGGCCTTGGGGAGAGGAAATGAGGGGCAAGCAGCTTCGGGGGGATTTTAGGGTCCGTGCTCAAGGCCAACACCCCCACTCCACATCAAGTCCGCGGCGCAAGGTCCCGCCCGACCGACAAGGAGAGGGCCTCCAAAACGTAAACCCCGTGGGTTGCCGTGTTCTAGAAGGGTTTGCGTTTTGGGGCCGAGACTTGGTCTGCTGCACTTGGGACCTGGCCGAAGCCGCAGCCAGAATACGGAGCAAGGGGAACCGACGGAGCGGATTTTGGGCCTGTCCTCCCTCCCGATGTGGCAAGTAGAAGTCGGGGGCTTTGTAGTGGCAAGACATTCATAAATTCGCAATTAATGCATTGTGCTAAAAATAAATTCTGATTTTTGCCGCCTAGATTCCTAATCCATCTCAAAGACACAGCCCAATTTTCAAATTTTCGGGAGAAGGTCTAGGTCAAAGGGTTAGCATTAGAGCGGTGGGGCAGCCCGCTGCGGGGCAACCGAAGCCGCACCCTTCCCCAAGTCAAACGAGGCCAGGACCTTGCGGGGATCCCTCACAAGAGGGGAGAGTCCGGACCCCAAAAGGCGGGGATCCAAAAGTTCCCGAGGCAGCCCTTCTCGGCGGCGCTCCGGGGTCGTGACGCTAATGACCACCCTCCCGGAGCCCGGTTCCCCTATCCGACCGTTGGATCCTCCGTTCGGGGGCCCCTCTTCGGGAAGGCCCAAAAGATTCCGTGACGGTCCGGGAGAACTTGTCAAACCGCTGGCGCCCCGAGGTCGGCCTTGTAGAAACCGCAGTTGTCTTGTCGATTCGGGCACCGGGAGGCTTCGGAATGGCAAATCGACCCGCCAAATCGTCGGAATGGCGAAATTACCATAGGGAGCAAGTTACAAGGTCGGTTTTGCAAAAGAAAGAAACACTCACGCCCTCCACGACAAAGATCCCGCATCCACATCTTAGGCCAATTGACTACGAAAGTGTGATGGAAGTGAGCTACTTTGGCGCTTCTTGGGGGTCGGGTGGTCTTCTCGCCACGGAACTTGGTCCCTGTGGCAATGTCGACGCTCTGAGTCCATTGGTAGAGCCAAATCAGATTCCGAGAGGGAGGTCGCCCGGCCCGGCCCCCGTGGCCTTGGGGAGAGGAAATTCGGGCAAAGCTTCGGGGGGATTTTAGGGTCCGCGGTTCAAGGCATCAACACCCCCACTCCACGCCAAGTCACGGCGCAAGGTCCCCCACCGAATCCGACAAGGAGAGGGCCTCCAAAACGTAAACCCCCGTGGGTTGCCGTGTTCTAGAAGGGTTTGCGCTTTGGGGGTCGAGACTTGGTCTGCTGCACTTGGGACTGGCCGAGAAGCCGCAGCCGAGTGAATACGGAGCAAGGGGAACCTGACGGAGCGGAGTTTGGGCCCCTGTCCTCCTCCGATGTGGCAAGTAGAAGTCGGGGGGCTTTTGGCAAAGTGGCAAGACATTCATAAATTTAATTAATGCATTGTAATTAAAATAAATTCTGATTTTTGCCATTTGGATTCCTAATCCATCTCCAAAGACACAGCCCAATTTTCAAATTTTCTGGAGAAGGTCTAGGTCAAAGGGTTAGCTAGAGCGGTCGGGCGGGTTCTGCAGGTGGCAACCGAGCTGGCACCCTTCCCCAAGTCAAACGAGGCAGGACCTTGCGGGGATCCCTCACAAGAGGGGAGAGTCCAGGACCCCAAGAGGCGGGATCCAAAAAGTTCCCGAGGCAGCCCTTCTGGCGGGCGCCCCTCCCCGTGACGCTTAATGACCACCCTCCCGGAGCCCGGTTCCCCTATCCGACCGTTGGATCCTCCGTTCAGGGGCCCCTCTTCGGGAAGGCCCAAAAGATTCCAGATCGGGTCCGGGGAGAACTTGTCAAACCGCTGGGCGCCCCGAGGTCGGCCTTGTAGAAACCGGGCAGTTGTCTTGTCGCTCGCACCGGGAGGCTCGGGAATGGCAAATCGACCCCGCCAAATCGTCCCGAATGGCGAAATTACCCTAGGGAGCAAGTTACAAGGTCGGTTTTGCAAAAGAAAGAAACACTCACGCCTCCACGACAAGATCCCGAGATCCACATCCTAGGCCAATCGACTACGAAAGTGTGATGGAAGTGAGCTACTTTGGCGCTTCTTGGAGGTCGGGTGGTCTTCTCGCCACGGAACTTGGTCCCCTGTGGCAATGTCGATGTTCTCGAGTCCATTAACAGAGCCAAATCGCGATTGGGAGAGGGAGGTCGCCTCGTCCGGCCCCTGTGGGCCTTGGGGAGAGGAAAGCCGGGGCAAGCACGGGGGATTTTAGGGTCCGTGCTCAAGGCCAACACCCCCACTCCACGCCAAGTCGGCGCCAAGGTCCCGCCCCGACCGACAAGGAGAGGGCCTCCAAAACGTAAAACCCCGTGGGTTGCCGTGTTCTAGAAGGGTTTGCGTTTTGGGGGCCGGAGACTTGGTCTGTTGCACTTGGGACTGGCCGAGAAGCCGTTGGAGAATACGGAGCAAGGGGAACCGACGGAGTGGAGTTTGGGCCTGTCCCTCCTCCCGATGTGGCAAGTAGAAGTCGGGGCTTTTGCGGTGGCAAGACATTCATAAATTAATTAATTAATGCATTGTACGAAAATAAATTCTGATTTTTTGCCACCGGATTCCTAATCCATCTCCAAAGACACACAGCCCAATTTTCAAATTTGAGGAGAAGGTCTAGGTCAAAGGGTTAGCTAAGGTCAAAGGAATGAAGTTTGTGGGATCGTTGTACTTGGTGTTGACCTTGGCTCATTTGGACGTTATACTTGGTCTAAGATTGCATTGAGAATATAAGCATCATAACTATTAGAATGAAGATAAATGATTACGTAAAAGCATCATAACTACTAGAATGAAGATAAATGATTACGTAAAAGCAAAAGACTAGTGCGGGTTGGGGGTTAGATTTGGTTGCTTGTGATGATGGTTGTGTTTCAAAGATCAAGGCATATGGATAGAGTTAATGCCCTTGTTCAACGGATCGCTCCCTAAAGCTATTTGACATGGATGGCATAATTAACTTGTAATGAACTCAATCGGGGGCAAGCAACTTCCTGGGAAGTTTAGGGTCCCAAACTCAAGGCCAACACCCCCACTCCATGTCAAGACACGTTGCAAGGTCCCACCAAATCGACAAGGAGAGAGCCTCCAAACGTAAACCTTGTGACTTGCCGATTCTAGAAGGGTTTTTGTTTTGGGGCCGAAGTTTTGGTCTTCCCGCCACGTAACTTGGTCCCTAGGGCAACGCCGACGTTTCGAGTCCATTGGCAGAGCCAAATCGCAGCTCCCGAGAGGGGAGGTCGCCCGTCCGGCCCCGTGGCCTTGGGGAGAGGAAACCGGGGCAAGCAGCCTTCCGGGGGATTTTAGGGTCCGCGGCCGGCCTCAACACCCCCTCTCCACGCCAAGTCACGGCAAGGTCCCCCCTAGGACCGACAAGGAGAGGGCCTCCAAAACGTAGAAACCCCGTGGGTTGCCGTGTTCTAGAAGGGTTTGTTTTTTGGGGCCGAGACTTGGTCTGTTGCACTTGGGACTGGGCCGAGAAGCCGCAGCCGAGATTACGGAGCAAGGGGAACCGACGGAGCGGAGTTTGGGCCTGTCCTCCCCCGATGTGGCAAGTAGAAGTCGGGGGCTTTTTTTGCTGGCAAGACATTCATAAATTCGTAATTAATGCATTGTACTAAAATAAATTCTGATTTTTGCCACCGGATTCCTAATCCATCTCCAAACACATCCCCAATTTTCAAATTTTCTGGGAGAAGGTCTAGATCAAAGGGTTAGCATTAGAACGGTCGGGGCAGCCCGCTGGGGCAACCGAGCCGGCACCCTTCCCCAAGTCAAACGAGGCCGGGGACCTTGGGGATCCGGCCACAAGAGGGGAGAGTCCAACCCCAAGAGGCGGGATCCAAAAAGTTCCCGAGGCACCCCTTCTGGCGGCCGCCCCGGGCCGTGACGCTAATGACCACCCTCCCCGAGCCCGGTTCCCCTATCCCACCGTTGGATCCTCCGCTCAGGGCCCCCCTTCGGAAGGCCCAAAAGATTCCAGATCGTCCCGAGAACTTGTCAAACCGCTGGGGCCCCGAGGGTCGGCCTTTGTAGAAACCGCAGTTGTCTTGTCGTTCGCACGCACCGGGAGGTCAGGAATGGCAAATCGACCCGCCAAATCGTCCGGAATGGCGAAATTACCCTAGGGAGCAAGTTACAAGGTCGGTTTTGTAAAAGAAAGAAACACTCACGCCCTCCACGACAAGATCCCGCGATCCACATCTTAGGCCAATTGACTACGAGTGTGATGGAAGTGAGCTACTTTGGCGCTTCTTGGAGGTCGGGTGGTCTTTCGCCACGGAACTTGGTCCCCAGTGGCAATGTCGACGTTTTCGAGTCCATTGGCGAGCCAAATCGCTGATTCCGGAGAGGGGAGGTTGCCCGTCGGGCCCCCAGGGCCTTGGGGAGAGGAAATTCGGGGCAAGCTTCCGGGATTTTAGGGTCCGGCTCAAGGCCAACACCCCCACTCCACGCCAAGTCCAATTTTCAAATGTTCTGAGAAGGTCTAGGCAAGAGGGGAGAGTCAGGACCCCAAGAGGCGGGATCCAAAAGTTCCCGAGGCCCTTCCGGCGCCGGCCCCGGGGCCGTGACGCTTAATGACCACCCTCCCGAGCCCTGGTTCCCCTATCCGGACCGATTTGGATCCTCCGCTCAGGGCCCCTCTTCGAAGGCCCAAAAGATTCCAGATCGGGTCCCGAGAACTTGTCAAACCGCTAGGGCGCCCCGAGGTCGGCCTTTGTAGAAACCGCAGTTGTCTTGTCGCTCGGCACCGGGAGGCTCCGGAATGGCAAATCGACTCGCCAAATCGCTCGGAATGGCTTAAATTACCCTAGGAGCAAGTTACAAGGTCGGTTTTGCAAAAGAAAGAAACACTCACGCCTCCACGACAAGATCCCGTGATCCACATCTTAGGCCAATTGACTACGAAAGTGTGATGGAAGTGAGCTACTTTGGCGCTCTTGAGGTTGGGTGGTCTTCCGCCACGTAACTTGGTCCCCGTGGCAATGTCGACGTTTCGAGTCCATTGGCAGAGCCAAATCGCGATTCCCGAGAGGGGAGGTCGCCCCCCCGGCCCCCGTGGCCTTGGGGAGAGGAAATTCGGGCAAGCAGCCTCGGGGATTTTAGGGTCCCGGTTTGGCTCAAGGCCAACACCCCCACTCCACGCCAAGTCACGCGCGCAAGGTCCCGCCCGCCAAACCGGACAAGGAGAGGGCCTCCAAAACGTAAACCCCGTGGGTTGCCGTGTTCTAGAAGGGTTTGCGTTTTGGGGGGCGGAGACTTGGTCTGTTGCACTTGGGGACCGGGCCGAGAAGCCGCAGCGGAGAATACGGAGCAAGGGGAACCGACAGAGCGGATTTGGGCCTGTCCTCCCGATGTGGCAAGTAGAAGTCTGGGGCTTTTGCAGGTGGCAAGACATTCATAAATTCGCAATTAATGCATTGTACCTGAAAATAAATTCTGATTTTTTGCCATTTGGATTCCTAATCCATCTCCAAAGACACGTACCCAATTTTGAAATGTTCTGGAGAAGGTCTAGGTCAAAGGGTTAGCATTAGAACGGTCGGGCAGCCCGCCGGTGTGGCAACCGAAGCCGCACCCTTCCCCAAGTCAAACGAGGCCGGGGACCTTGCAGGTGGATCCTCACAAGAGGGGAGAGTGGGACCCCAAGAGGCGGGATCCAAAAAGTTCCCGAGGCAGCCCTTCCCGGCGGGCCCCCGGGGTCGTGACGCTTAATGACCACCCTCCCGAGCCCGGTTCCCCTATCCCACCGCTGGATCCTCCGCTCGGGGGCCCCTCTTCGGGAAGGCCCAAAAGATTCCAGACGGTCCGGGGAGAACTTGTCAAACCGCTACAAGGCCCCGAGGTCGGCCTTGTAGAAACCCGCAGTTGTCTTGTCGCTCGGGCACCGGGAGGTTCGAATGGCAAATCGACTCTGCCAAATCGTCCGGAATGGCTTAAATTACCCTAGGGAGCAAGTTACAAGGTCGGTTTTGCAAAAGAAAGAAACACTCACGCCTCCATGACAAAGATCCCGCGATCCACATCCTAGGCCAATCTACTACGAGTGTGATGGAAGTGAGCTACTTTGGCGCTTCTTGAGGTCGGGTGGTCTTCGCCACGTAACTTGGTCCCTGTGGCAATGTCGATGTTCTCGAGTCCATTGGCAGAGCCAAATCGCGATTCCGAGAGGGGAGGTCGCCTCGTCCGCCCCCCGTGGCCTTGGGGAGAGGAAATTCGGGCAAGCAGCTTCCGGGATTTTAGGGGGTCCGGCTCAAGGCCAACACCCCCACTCCACGCCAAGTCAAGTCCGCAAGGTCCCGCCCGACTGGACAAGGAGAGGGCCTCCAAAACGAAACCCCGTGGGTTGCCGTGTTCTAGAAGGGTTTTGCGCTTTGGGGGCCTAGACTTGGTCTCGTTGCACTTGGGACTGGCCGAGAAGCCGCAGTACCGGAGAATACGGAGCAAGGGAAACGGGACGGAGCGGATTTGGGCCCTGTCCTCCCGATGTGGCAAGTAGAAGTCGGGGGGGCTTTTGGCAAAGCTGGCAAGACATTCATAAATTCGCAATTAATGCATTGTACTAAAATAAATTCTGATTTTTGCCACCGGATTCCTAATCCATCTCCAAACAATACCCCAATTTTCAAATTTTCGGAGAAGGTCTAGGTCAAAGGGTTAGCTAAGGTCAAAGGAATGGAGTTTGTGGGATCGTTGTACTTGGGGTTGACCTTGGCTCATTTGGACGCTATACTTGGTCTAAGATTGCATTGAGAATATAAGCATCATAACTATTAGAATGAAGATAAATGATTACGTAAAAGCATCATAACTACTAGAATGAAGATAAATGATTACGTAAAAGCAAAAGACTAGTGCGGGTTGGGGGTGGGGGTGAGATTTGGTTGCTTGTGATGATGGTTGTGTTTCAAAGATCAAGGCATATGGATAGAGAGAATGCCCTTGTTCAACGGATCGCTCCCCTAAAGCTATTTGACATGGATGGCATAATTAACTTGTAATGAATCAATTCGGGGCAAGCAACTTCCGGGGAGTTTAGGGTCCCAGCTCAAGGCCAACACCCCCACTCCATGTCAAGACACGGTGCAAGGTCCCACCAAACCGACAAGGAGAGGGCCTCAAACGTAAACCCCCGTGGACTTGCCGCATTCTAGAAGGGTTTTTGTTTTGGTTTTTCTGCTCCCTAAATAACTAACTTGTAATGAACTGGTTTTGTTTCTCATAAACAATTGTACCTTGATGAAAGATTGCTTTCCAAGTGGAAATTTTTTTAATGTGTCCGCACCGCCTTGTTGCCCCCCTGGTCAAAGACTCGCCTTTTTTCGATGCACACTCTTTTAGTTATGCATTTTATTGCATTTATGGTTCATAAATTCGTAGTTAATGCATGGCATGGAATTAAATTATGGTTTTTGGTCAGCTGGCTTCCATGGTCATCACCAGCATACAGGAAAATTTCCAAAATTTTCGGATAAGGTCCGCACCAAGCGTTGGGGGTTAGAACGGTCCCGCAGCCCGTTGTTGGGCAAGCATGACTGCACCCTTCCCCAAGTCAAACAAGGCGCCGGACTTTGAATGGCCACCAAGTAGAGGGGAGAGTCCCGGCCCCCCGTGAGACGGACCCCAAAAAAAAACATTCTCGAGGCAACTGTTTTGGCACCGCCTCGGGGATCAGATGCTAATGAACACCCTCCCGAAGCTCAGTTCCCCTATATATCCGACCGTTGAATCCTCCGTTCAAGGATCCAGCTCCGAGCAGGACCAAAAAAATCCAAGATCGGTCCGGAGAACACGTCTAACCGCTGGCGTCTGAGGGGGCCACCGCCCCTGTGAACGGGCGATTCGACTTTCGCCATACAATTTTATTTGGTAGTAATAGAATCCGGAATGTGATTGACTGCATGCATGCCTCAGGACTGTTCAAATAAGCCTAGGGACAAACTTTAATGAGCATCACATTAAAAAAAGATGCAAAAAAAATAACGTCGCTATAACAAAATACGTCGCGGGGACGTCGCATGCGACGTAAGACCGTATTTATACGTATTTATACGGATTTGAAATAACGTCGCATGCGACGTGACGTCGCATGCGACGCTCTGTAATATTTTGAACCCGCGGGCGGCCGGCTTTTCCGGAACTTCTTTTTGCCCTACTTCTTCGAGGTTCTTGGGCGATCCGCGGCGCTAGTACCCTGATCTACCTGCAAGCAACTATTCTAAGGTTAGTATATCATGTTTTTTAGATTGAATAGGTTTTTTGGATTGAATGGTGCATGCCCAACCTTCCTCTTTTTTTGGTTTCCTTTCCTTCCTCTTCTTCTTTGTTCTTGATTTTTTTTCTTCCCATTCTTCCATGCCTCATTCATTCTTCCTCCTTCTTTCTTCCTCATGCTTCATTTCTTCCTCATTCTTCCTCATGCTTCATTTCTTCCTCCTTCTTCCATGCTTCATTCTTTCCTCATTCTTTCTTCCCATATTTCTTCTTTCCTCATTTCTTTCTCATTCTTTCTTCCTCATTCTTTCTCATTTCTTTCTTCCTCATGCTTTCTCATTCTTTATTCCTCACTCTTTCTCATTCTTCCTCATTCTTTCTCATTTCTTGCTTTCTCATTTCTTTCTCATGCTTTCTCATTTCTTTCTCATGCTTTCTCATTTGTTTCTCATTTCCATTCTTTCTCATGCTTTCTCATTCCTCATTCTTTCCCCTCCCTTCCCTCATTTCTTGCTTTCTCATCCCTTCCTTATTCTTCATTTCTTTCATTTCTTATTCTTCATTCTTTTTAATTTCATTTCTTCATTCTTCATTTGTTTCTTATTCTTCACATTTCTTCCTCACTTTCCATTCGATCCTTTTCTTTCCCTTCCCTTCTTTCTTCCTTCCATTCTATTCCCTTCCCTTCTCTTATTTCCTCTTATTTTTCTTCATTCTTTCTTGTTTCTTCTCTTATTTCTTCTCTATTCTATCCTTATTTCTTCCTTTCTATTCTCTTATTTCTTTCTCTTGTTTTATTTCTATCTCTTGTTTTCTATCCCCCCCCCCCTTTTTTTCCTTTCTTTCGTCTTCGATCTTTTTCTTCTTTGTTCTTATTCTTCTAATGCTTTGTTACTTCTATTGCAGACTTTCTATTACGATTTGGACCCGACGGGGAACTTGTACACGCGTCCTTATTTTGGTAAGTAGTTGATCGTGACTTGCATTTTATTTTTATAGTTTTAAGTAGGTTAAAAAAAAATTGATGGAGTGGTTTGTTCAAGGGCACTGGGTCGGCTCTCGACCATGTACCGGGTTCGAAGTCCACTTTCACTACAATCATAAATGTTTCCTAGGTTAATGAGTGGCTTGTTCAAGGGCACGATCGGCTCCACCTAGAGTGGAGAGGACAACGTACCCGGGTTCAAGTCCACTTCAGTTACACTTGTTATTTTTAGGTTTAAAATAAAATTGTAGTGGCTTGTTCAAGGGCACGGTCGGCTCCACCTTGCGTGGAGAGGACTAGGTGTCCGGGTCCAAGTCCACTTTTCTTCTCATTCTTAGGTAGATGTGGCTACGGCAAGGACATGGTCGGCTCCACCGCGAGTGGGGAGGACCAGGTGTTCGGGCCTTAGTTCACGTTTATTGTCAGTTTTAGCTAGAGGTAGCTAGGGCTAGGTTAAGTTAACTAAAACTGGATGATTCCCTTCACACCCGTGCTAGTTAAAAAAAAATAGGTTAGGCTAACTTAATGTAGTACTAATTCGCACTAAAAGCTTTGGTAAAAAAAATAACTTAACTAATTAACTAAATTATTTCGAACATGTCTAGTTAAGTTAGCCAAAGGCATAAAAAATTATATGTACAATTAACTAAACTTAAAGTGACCTCTATAGTGCTAATTTCTAATTTAGTTAATTTTTAGTTAATTTTGCTAACTAATCCGAACAAGGTGCGAAGATAAGTTTAGGTAGTGTTTTTGGTTAAAAAAGTTAACTAAATTTCGGGACTATCTGCTAACTAATTAACTAGTAATACGAATGTAAATTGACCGTGGGTCTGAATACCCTAATCTAACCTATTTAGTTTTTCTTGTTTCTTCTTTTTTTTTTTTCTTGCTTTTGGGGGATCGGATAAGGTATTAGTCGCCATAGGGCGTGTTATAAGTAATGATTATATGGTCTGCATACATGTTTGATATTGTCGTATTATGTTGCATTTACTTTGTGCATGCTTGGCTTTTGTATTCATTATTTTGTTTTGTTTGTAGGCATAAAAATGGCCTCAGTAAGGACAGAGATGCTTAGTGAAATTAGGCGCATCCTCATCAATCAAATATGCGCACAGACCGACCCGGAACGACATATGCAAATTCATGATCGAATTAACCGTTTTGTAGCATCAGTTGAGAAAGAATGTCGGTCTGAATTATGTGGGAGGTGGCCAGAGCATGAGTCTGAGTTGGAAGATATGATGAGAAAGAACTTAAAGTCTTGGGCAGTGTGGGAATTTGACACCCCAGAGGGTGTCAAAAGCAAAAAAATGTGTTAAAGAGACATCTTCCGTAGAGAAAATGTGTCAAAAGAGAATTTATAGTTTGATAAAATGCGTCAAAAGAGATTTTAAAACTTTTTAAATGTGTCATTTGACACACTTAAGAATATTAAGTGTGTCAAAAAAATTAGAGCCCCAAATACACAAGAGTTGTCTGTACAAGGCTTAATGTATGTATATACTTAATAATGCAAGAAGAATTAATATTCAATAGAATTTTTCATTTTCCTTATATTTATATAAACTTATCTTTCATAGCAAAAATTCATATTGTAATTTTTTTGTTGTAGAATTTCAAATTATTTTCTTCATTTGATTGCATACAAAAAGTGTGTCAATGGTGTTCACAGCGCGTCAAATGAGACACAAAAAATTTGGAAGTGTGTTAATTGACACATTCAATTTTAAAAAGCGTGTCATAAGAAATACAATAAATAAGTTGAATTTCCCACACTGGTCTTGGGTTTGCAATCCTGAGCCAGAATTGAGGATGCTACTTAAGTATAAAGTGCCACTTATGAGCCCCTATGCTGAGGCATACGTGGGACGATGGGCTAATTCGTGGCGAAGTGCAAAGGTCCGACGCAAAGATCACAAGATGGCCAGTAGCAGTCTCAATGATGAACAGGTGAAGGAGTTAGATAGTCTTATCCATGGTGGGAGCTCTATTGGTGCAGGGGCTAGATTATCATTGCATGCTCACGATAAATGTCTTTGCATTTATTGACAAACATTCCCGTGGATCTTTGTTGGAGTTGTAAAGTGCATTGGTAGTAAACAAGACCGCCCGGATATATCAAATCCGGATCTTGGGAACCCTCAGACTTTAATCAAGATGACTATTATAATCGGCATTATGTGGAGAGGCCAAGATAGAGCTGCATCATGGTTGTTGGCGACAAGTATATCCGTTTCAAGAGCCCAAGTCCAAAGATTGGCCACACCCCTTGGACTTGCCCCCGAGATCTTTTGTGGAGATGAGCCACGGGGACCAATGGTAGTCTTGCCATTCATGAATGGAGGAACCTTTGTAATTATTTGACCATCTTCCCGAGCCAATTCTCTTCTTATAGGAGATGGTCAAATGCAATGCATAGTGCTCCAAGAAGGGCTGATATGAAGATAAGTGCGAGTGGAAAGCCAAAATGAGACTCGTGTATAAGTACGTCCCCAAATAGCTCTCGCTCTTGCGGAGAAGGAGTCTATGCCATCCACGCTCCGGGTTGGACACACACAAAGCTCAATTGCAAAAGGGTCAAACTCCATTTTGATGACTCCCTTACAAATGTGTGGGTGGCTATTGGTGATTGGGACACGGCCCTCCGCTTTTTTTTTGCAAGGAGCTTAATGCCCAAATTGAAGAGCCGTTATACACTACAAGATGGAAGCGGTGCGATATCCTTGGTGGGAGAAGAGAGTTTTTACATCATCATCGGATGACCAAGCATCATGGGGCATGAGATATCCGACATATATTCCCTGGGCTACATTTACGAGATGCTCCTTGATTTTGTCCAGGCAATGCGGCTTATGGGGTTGTGTGTTGAGATAAACCCAACCGACCGATACTCTAGCACATTGGACATCTGAAGGTCCAAATGATGATGGATAGAGAGCTGGTGCACATGGATCGCCCATCTATTGCTCGCGTCATCGATGTGTTCAAAACAGCAGGGCTTTCTTCTGATATAGTTGTGAGAGAGAGACGACATATGAAGTGTGGTGATCCACTTGAGATGGCTAAGCTAATGTTAAATGCTTGCAAGAAGTGATTAATATAATTTTGTCTTCCTATTTGAGGCTTGTTGCAACCAATAAATGTTTTTTATTCAAAATTACTAATGAAAAAAGTAATTTATTAATCAAAAAAATTATTATTAATGGTAAATAAATTATTAATCATAACTTGTAGATAAAGTGTCACTACAGACGTCAAACCCTAGGTTTTGTGTGCTACATCATCAAACCCTAGATTGCAAATGCCATGTGGCACAATCTAGGGTTTGATGATGTGGCACACGCAAGCTAGGGTTTGATGACATGGCACTTACTATGATGTGGCAATAGGAAGTCGTGACGTGACACAACCTAGGGTTTGATGATGTGCCACACGCAACGTAGGGTTTCATGATGTGGCACTAAAAATGCCACGTGGGATAATTTAGGGTTCGGTGTATGACATGATACATGGCCTGATAATATGGCAACCTAGAGTTCGATATGCACCCCATACATATGTACGAGATACTTAAGAAGATAAGAATATAAATTTAGGTATTTATTCAAAGACACTTGTTCAAAGCTTTTCTCTCGCTAATTCTCGTTATGTTCAAATTAATATATATAGTCATGGCGGAGGCTCAATTCTTAGCGGTTTTCCTCATTGTGGCCCTCTTTTACGCTGATGCAATATTCATGGCGTTATCGTCTCTCCCCTCCGCCCCGGTCCAAGGCGGTCAAGGCTGCAGTAAAGTCCGGCCAGGGGCTCATTAGTGGCACATTTGAACCATGAAAATACTATTTTTCATCTCTATGGTTTGTAAGTATCATTCTATTATTGCAACCAATATCATTCATGGTTATCAAATGTTTCTCTCACAATTTCTTTTGATCTAGGTGTGCTCTTTTTTTCTGGCGATGAATAGAGGTAATCGCAATCATCTGAGGAGAGAATGAGCAAGACGAAGGTAAGTATTTATATAGTTTTTATTATACGCTTTACCCTCTAATTAGGTATGTGAGTTTATGCATGGAGTTTTAATTTGTTGTGTAGAGGAAAGGGACGAGTTTAGAGAAAATAGGAGGAGGACTTCACGAGGTAGGGGCAATCGTGCTGATGTTCCAAGACGCCAACCTCCACCTGTCACTACACCAGCAGGTTTGGGTATTAAGATAGCTTTTATAAAAATAATAAATAAATGAATTGTTTTTTGCATGATATTTGTGCTTCTGCAGCTCCTCCGCCGCTCCCCGCCTTCCTCGCAAACATGTCTCCCGCCGAGAGAGACCAAATTGCAGCATATTTTGCCTCTTTGACACCAACGCCAGTTAGGCAGCCTCCCGCTCCTATTCCCCAACGACATAGTGTTGATTATCGGCCTCCACGTTCTCGCGAGAATATTGAGATCGCTAGACGTAGTATGGACTCCCGTTCTAGGCAAGAGACGGGAACAGATTTTTCTAATGCAAGGAACTTGGAGGCAGATTTCAACAGGTAAATATATATCCACTACGTACCAAACATTTCTTTGGTTGCAAAGATGTTAAAGATGCTCATTCTCTCATTACTTCCGTGTCAAGAAGTAGTGGAGCAACAGACTCACAACGTTCAAGATCGCGACGATCATCACGGGGTTCGGGATCAGAAGAACATGGTCGCCACCGACTTGGAGAGGGAAGGATCCCGACGACGCATTACGTGTCATCGGAAGAAGAGCGCCCATTTCGCTTTGTTTTAGACACGTAAGTCTCATGCGGGTGATTTGGCCCCGAATATACCCGACTATTTTATTAATAATAATTTTTTGATGTAAGTTATGTGAACATATTATTTAAGATACCAACCTTAAATATTAGTACTTTGTCATCTAAATTTGTTGTTTTGTTCATTCTCTTCACTTAGAATACATTGTAAAGTGCTCAAAAGGTTCTTAATCGGGACGGGATATGTATATTGACGGTAGACATAAACACACTTTTATATACCCACCATTTATGCTTCAGGGACGCTCTTCCTAAGAAGGATGATGAGGGAAGTGTCTTTTATACTAATCGAGGGACGCGGTCACAAATAATATCTCTCGTTTATGGCCTCCCCCAAAGTATAGGGGAGTGGCCTGGGCGCTTTATGACCAACGCGAAATAGAGAGCGTCAAAAATAAAATGAAACAGAGTTTCCCAGAGATAGAAAAAGCAAAGGCGTTTAACTGGAAGAAGCTCACTTCGATGATGGGCGAGCTTATACGAAAAAGGAGGTACATGACCTAGTCATAGTCTTGTTTTTATTATTTTGATATTGCGTTGATCTATCGATTTATGTCAAAGGCACCATGTGGTCAAGGAACTGAAGCAGACTGGAGGCGATTGGTCAAAAGTCCCCAAACCACTTAATCTCCACAAGGAAGATATCAAGGTATTTCTTATTTTTTTTGTCATTCGTTCACTTTAACTTGTGATAATGTTGTGTGCCTTGCAATCAGATTGCATTCGAACGTGCAAAGGATCCAGAAAGCAAACATAGAGCTCGGACCGACAAAGCAACTAAAAGTGAGCGAAAGGCGTCTCATTTGGGCTCCGGCGGTCGAAAAGGGTTTTTCCATAGATTCGTAAGAGCTATATTAGTTCACATTAATTTTAATAAGAACTTTAAATGTCACTAGCTAATACTCGTTATATTGTCATAGGAACATCTATACGGGTTTGCCCCTAACAAGCAGCACGTACAAGTAGCCACGGAACGTGGAGCTGTTTATCTGTATCAACAGTTATACGACGAGAGAACTCTCCCACTTCGCGGAAATGCGGGGGTGCGTTGTAGAAAATTATTATAATTCTATGAACTACATTAACGCCATATTCTTTTGGTTTTTATAGGAAGCAGTGGCGGATATGAATGAAGGTCTAGAGCATGACATGGGGCTTGGGGGCGGCGAGGGATCTGCAAACATTGCTGGAGAGCCATCCAATCGCGAACCGTATACCGACGGTTCGAGGCGCCCCTCTAACTACGCACTTTCGGATGACTACTCCAATGACGAGAGAGATTAGCTCTAGGCTAAAAGGGTGGATACTCCTCTTAACGAAGTCTTTTGTGATTATTTAAAAATATAAATACAATTCACTTTTTGTGATTATTTAAAATATAAATATAAAAATAATTTTGTGACTATTTAAAAATATGAATATAAAAACACTTTTGTGATTATTTAAAAATATTTTTATATTTATATTTTTATATAAATATTTTTTTTTTTTTTTTTTTTTTTCCCCTACACGCCGATGCGCGCGTATCCCACGGCTTTTTTTTTTGCCACGTGGCTTTTCTATACGCCGGATTTTCGAATTTTCCACGTATATATTCCACGTGTCACGTCGCATGCGACGTATACACGTGGCTTTTACGGCACGCGTGGATTTTGTTGATGTTCCACGTGTATATTCCACGTGTATATTCCACGTGTATATTTCACGTGTCACGTGGCATGCGACGTCCCGCTGACGCGGCGACACATGCCGACGCGCCGCTGCCAACGTCAAAGATGCGACGACGTCGCATGCGACGTGCGGTTCCGCTAACGACGCTCTGGCTGACGCCGCGGGACGTCGTGATAGACGCCGCCGGGACGTCGCTATAGACGTCGCTAAATGACTCTTTTCTTGTTGTCGCTAGACGTCACTCGGTTCGAGGCGTCCTCTAACTACGTACTCGGATGACTACTCCACTGAATCTGAGAGAGATTAGCTCTAGGCTAAAAGGGTGGATACTCCTCTTAACGAGTCTTTTGTGATTATTTAAAAATATAAATACAATTCACTTTTGTGATTATTTAAAAATATAAATATAAAAATAATTTTGTGACTATTTAAAAATATGAATATAAAAACACTTTTGTGATTATTTAAAAATATTTTTATATTTATATTTTTTTTATATAAATATATTTTTTATTTTTTTTTATTTTTTTCCCCTACACGTCGCATGCGACGTATCCACGTGGCTTTTTTTTTGCCACGTACGCGGATTTTCGAATTTTCCACGTGTATATTCCACGTGTATATTCCACGTGTCACGTCGCATGCGACGTATACACGTGGCTTTTACGCACGTGTATATTCCACGTGTATATTCCACGTGTCACGTCGCATGCGACGTATACACGTGGCTTTTACGGCACGCGTGGATTTTGTTGATGTTCCACGTGTATATTCCACGTGTATATTTCACGTGTCACGTGGCATGCGACGCCTCTGACGCTGACGCGTCAGGTCACGCGTCTGCGGCTGACGCCCGCGCGACGCCGCTAACGGTTCCGCGAACGACGCGTGTCTACAAGTCGCATAGACGTCGCTCAGACGTCGCTATAGACGTCGCTAAATGACTCTTTTCTTGTTGTGTTCGGTTAGAATATGTGGCACAATAACAGGAGTTTCAGGAGGATGTGATTGACCGTAGTAGTCCACGTCCGACCATGTTCATAAAATAGAGTCGCAAGAGCTCGAAGTGTAGCCTTTCGTACTTTGTAATTTCCTATCTTATTCTTTAAAATGGGATTGTGTTGGTTTCTGTGCCAGGAACGCCGCATGTAACGCCGCATGCGGCGTTCCCTTTTTCCCTTGCGGGACTTTTTTTTTCCGTATGCGTTGGTTTCCTCTCATTTTCGTAGTTCAAATTATTTTGGCTAAGCGCGGTCACTGCCGGACTTGCCTATAGCCTCTGCATCTCAGACTTTTCTCGGGCATACATATATATGGGGGATTCCATGATTATAGAATTGGAGTTTAATCCGAGATGTGGGGTTGCTGGAAGTTTTTCGAACAATTTTTGTTTGGTTAACAATGGAGTGATGTCCAGTAGTAGAGGCTACATTTTTCAACGATCTCCAGTAGATTGCAGGACCGCTTCAAATTTGTTCAGGACGAGTCTGAAGGAGGAGGAGTTTTTCATTCTTGCTGTTCGCTACATACTTTTTGTTGGTTTCTGGCATTATCTTTTTCCCCTATTTGGCATGTGGGAAGTGGGCAATGCAACATGGCTGTCGTTACTTTGGATATGGCAGGGGATATTCTTCTGCTTACTATTACTTTTGGGGCTTTGCAAAAGACCGAGGTATGAACCAATCGTTAGTAGCAGATTGCTCTCACAAGTAAAATCTTGCAAATCGCAGGAACAACACGTTAAATCTCTAGAGGAATCGTTGAAGCAGGTAAGACCCACCTAAGCCTTTTACAAGATCTAATCACAGGGTTTTTAAACCGCAGGGTTGTAATCACAGGATCCATAGTGTTTTCAAATGGGTCATAATCACGGATTTTTAGAGCAGGTACTACACTATAAATATTGGGATTGTTTACAATGGAAGATATGAAACTACTGCTTAGCTACAGAATAGGCCAAACATTGCATTTTTACAAGCCATTCCTATATGCTGCATGCAAGATATTGGTAATTTTTTATTTTGGGGCTATTTTTTTTATCGATTGAATCTGAGTTCATTTTCTGTAACCTTTTTCAGAAGCTCCAAGATTACTTTCAACATTTGTATTTGATTGGAGCATATCCGTTTAGACTGCATCAATCAATCGTGCTGACTTGGAGCAGAGTAGTTGCTCCTTTTGCTTCTCATTGTTCTGTTTTGTTTTGTTTTCAAACTTTTACTGCAGGCAGACATGTTTAATTGCAGATATTTTGAGCTATTTAAGTTACTACATCCAGATGCATAAATAACAAGTTTATTCCAAATGCAGGTCCAGCTTTTCACAATAAGCACATTCTCTAGCTACTGACTCTATCATCCAGGTCTGAATTGTTTTTTTTTTTTCTCTTTTACGTGTTGAGATGTGGCCATGATATGGTCTCATGTGAATCCAGCATGGTAAATGCTTAATGTCTATGAGCGAATTTCAGAGAAATGTACCAAGGCCCAAGTCTATGTAGGATGCTACTGCAACTCTTAAGTTTACTCTTACGCGTGCTAAAAGGCCTATATGATTGTGGGTATTGAGTATCAGTTTATTCATGCTTTCAGAGTTTATCTAATTCTGTAGTATCCGCAGAGCACATTTTTTCTCACTATCCAAGGATTTTCTTGCAGTAAAAATGATCATCCCAGAGCATACCTTCTCTAAATCAGTGATAGACCGCTTTACTGGCATCTCAAATCATACACCCTTAACATAGGTAAGGTTGATTGTTTTCCTTTGTTCCACATGCATTAATAGAAATTCTGCACTAACCGGCATTGCACAAAGTTTTTTTTTTTCATATGAGGTTTTAAAGAATAGAATAGCACATTGACTTGCGTCATGTCTTCTAATGCTTGCAACAAATGTCCAGCTTCTCAAATAGATTGTTTTATGCATTTTTATATTTAGTATATTTTCCCTTTCCATAAAATAATTCACTTGAATGGAACTTTGATCCAGTGTAAACATGTCAATAAAAAGGTTATCTATTCGTTATTCTTGCATTTGCTATTCATTGAAGTAGTGCACTGAATATATGGTCTGTGGAAAGCATGCGGCCTCCGTCTCATGCTTCTTTACTTGCAGGTTGCACATGCATGAAATATTAGATGTCATTCGCATGGTTAATTTCTTAATTAATGGATTTAGACCCATGTCCAACATATACATTATTATTGTTCTCTGAAGGGGTCCTTATCAACATGATGGAATGCACCTATAGAACAAGGTACTGCATTACTCTGGTAAATGGAAGGACCCACATGAAACTTCTCTCATTAGCTTGGAGCATTCACTAAATCTTCATAAAAAGAATATTCATACCCTTGCACTTGCTATTCGTTGGAGTGTTGTAGTGTACATATAATCTGTAGAAAGCATACCTCTAATAATCATTGATCTTTGTTGGAGATGGCTATGCTGAGTTGCAGCATTAAAGATTGAAGAATGTAAGATTTTAACTATCTAGCACAATTTATTCATTTGAAATACTATTTGATGTATTGTCCTTGCAGATGAGCAAGGGGGTGCCTTGCTCTATTGGGAATGATTTGTGTTTAACAAATGGAATGGATATATGATGACACATGATGGATAATTCTATTTTAATGTGGTGCTATGTGCTCTTTATCAAGTTGATGTACATTCTTATTGCTATACTTTCATATATTTCTGTTGTCGCAGGGTCCAACTTTACCACTTCCATAATAGACTTCGTCCTAAAGAGTGCAGAGCAACATCTGCAGCTCGAGTAAATGGCATCCAATATCTATTTGCACGTCTTGAGTACTAAAAAGCTCAAAAACCTTCATCTTCTCAAGGTCTCTGTATCACGGTCATTATTTTTTGTCAAACAATAGATCTGCTGATGTCATGAAGTACAAGTTTTACTATGGTATAATAATGCAAATTAACGTATGAAGCTCGATTCCATTTGCATAGGGAGACAACCTTCAGCCTTGATTAGTAATGCAGTGAAGAAAGCAGCACTTATTTAAAAGTTTAGGATAAATTAGGCTTTGACTATAACGTGCTGCATGAAATTCTTAGTTGAGCGTATGACCAAGATAAACAAGTGTTTCTACAGGAGTCCTAAGAATAATAAATCCGTTATCTGATGTTTTGGGTAAAAAATGCCTCCACATATGGCTTCTGCAATGTTGGAAGGAAGCCCAAAGCAGAGACCTCTTGCATCTGAAGCCCAATATTGCTTATGGAGACCTACAACAAATGAAAAGATAATTCAGAGAATAAAGGCTTAAAGGCTCTGCTGGACTGCTTAAAAAGCAATGTGGAGAGAGCTGATGAGTACAAGAGTTTGTATTGTTTATTGTCTTCAGGTTCTGTCATGAAGTTATTTCGAGTTCTTTTAGTCCAGTTTTGCACAATATTTTGAAGCATATGTTAATTGCAGATATGGTGCATTTGTAATGATTTTGTTGTATTTTAAAGGGAAGTGTGAACTAAGTTAGTTACAGAAGTAGATGGATAATATTTTGACAATGTATGACGAATCTATAGTTGTATCTTATGCTGCTTTGATATTTATCATTGTGTCAAGATGTAAAGCATCCAAGTATGGATTAGGAGCAAACAAATTGCTCTAGGCACAATTTATGAATAATTCGCACGTTGTGGATTTTTTGTTAACGTTCATCATTTCCAAATAAAGATACAAACTCAAGCAATTGTTATCAAAAGTTATTATTTTTTACTACTATCAATCAAATTCTATATTCTCATATTCTAATTAGATTCTAACGATTGATTAAACAAGGCATTCTTGACTGAGCACAAACATGCGCGCCATGTGATAAAATATTGATGAAGTATAGGCTGGTCTTGCGTGCCATAGTCTTATTCTAATTAGATTGCTTGCATTTTGCGGTACAAGTGCAATGTATAAATTCTAAGTAAACTTCTTGGCTAGAGGTTTTACACTCACCACGTTATTATTGCCACCAATTAATACTTCTTAGATCATGGTAAGCGATTTACTAAGAGACATCCCTATTCCTTCTCAACGTTGGAGATAATTGTGACACATTTTCAAAGTGGCACATGTTTTCTATAATTTTAAAAATTACATGTTTCACATTTAACCGACATTCACATGTAAATGCTAATTTTGATGTTCTAAATACCTTTACATTGATACACAATGTTTGAGGCCATGTATTGCATTATTGACCCAAAATCTTAAGCTTACAAATCTTCACGTTACCCAAAAAGGCTCTATGTGCATGAAATGCAAGAAATTTAATGCAAAAAGTACATGACATGCAAAAATACATCCGCAAATGCCTAAACCAATGCCCTAAACTATCTGGTCTCCGCTACATTCGCCCATTATGTTCCATATTATGTTTTTTGTTTTTCCTACCCATTTTGTGCCCTCATGGCTAATGCCTAAACCCTGAACCTTCACACTTGGCATTCCAATACATCTACAAAAACGATTATATTTATTATATTATACGTTCTTATTGCACCTACAAACTATATTAGCCATCCATTCTACACGTCCACAACTAATGCCCGGCATCGCCGGGCACACGTTTCTAGTAGGTTTTTAATTTCCTAATCCGTTGATTTAAAAATTAGCATATCTTTTAATCTATGTGGCAATCCCCATGGACAAGCTAGAATTCCAAGAATTGTTGCCGAGGAGGTTAGGCAAGCCTATTAATTAAAGGGGGAGGGGGGAGGGGGGCATTCTTACTACTTTTAGAGCTAGTGCACCCAAATAGGGCGGGTGTCCAATTTGGTGCACCCAATTTGTATGCCACAACAAATATTTCTTTCTTTTCTTTTTAACATTCTTACGAAGTTTTATATATTTTCAAATGTGTATTGTGCTTGGAAATGTGGTGAATGCCCGATTTTCAGTGAACTATCTTTCGCTGTTTTGCAGATGACGAACATACTCAAAGATGGATGTCTGGTTTTCGAAGGGTTTCTTGCAGGGACAATTCACAGATAGTTCTGGAAGTTCCAACTGGTTTAGTCGGTGTTAGTGTTGAAGAGGTATTTGAAGTCATGGTGCATCACTCTGAGGAGGTTAAGGGATCGCTTATCTCCAAAACAAGGATGATGTACATGACATAGATATCGAATCAACATCGAACCCTAAACAAAGGCGGGTAGAAGATAGTAACGGGGCAACATCATTAATTAGGTATACTTTAATTCATCTAAAATGTGAGACCTGGCACTCTTGTGATGCCATACCCGCACAAGGGTGTTCCTGACTATTTTATTATATATGGACTACTGTGATACCTAGAATTGAAGACCCATCACAGAAAGGGTTCTTGACTGCTTTAGGATATATGGACTACTTCAATGCCAAAGCCATGTGTGCCACCTTGGACTACTGGACTTTGTGACTAGAAGATACAGTTATCAAACTTTGCATCTTTATTCTCAATATGCTGGCAAACTCGCGGTAAGACCTTCGTGGATGAATAGGCCATATAATGTATTTATATCTTTCATATCTTTCAATAAACATGTATGCCATTGAAAAGGTTCTAGACTGAAAGAGGTTCATGGAGGGATGCAGTCCATAGAGGGATGAAGGTTGATCGAAGATGTCTTACTTGATTAGGATATGTTATTGAGCAGGGATAGGTTCTGTACGTACAGAATTATTTTTCTGGACGTATAAAATCCAAAAATACGTATTTTTAGGTAAAAAACGTATTTTCCGTATTTTTCCCTCACCTGCCAAAAAAAAAAAATTCGCATAAACGAAAATTTTTAATATGATTTTCGCGTAAGCGAAATAGCTGTTTCGCTTACGCGAATCTGTTTTCGCGTAAGCGTATGCAAAAAATATTCATTTCTAGTCTGGTAAATAAATAAATAAGTTGTCCTCATATCTTGATGTGTGTCGTGCTCTCAAGGACTCTCACATTATCACCAATCTAAGGTGGATAGGATTAATGAGCACTGTTTGACCCCTATGGACTTAGAAAGTGATTCCATTTGGCATTAACATTGCCATTTGTCACCAAGCACCCATCACTTTTTTCTTTTTTTCCCGGGGGAGATATTGAACAACTGCAATAAGCCGACGAACCGACATCCAAGGTAGATTTAGGCCCGGATATTCAATTTCCATGGTGCTTACGAGTATATGGTGCAGACACACATATATGGAGACAATTAATGTTATTTTCTATGATATAAAAAGTCATGGCTAGCCATGCCACCTCATCCCAACACGGTGTAAAAGTCCACAAGGGCTTCCTATAAAACATAGGAACTTTTGTTGCAAACTTTGCCCAAATGGAAAAGTATATCTACATAATTTAAAAAACGTTTTCAACAATGAGAAAGATGCCAAATTTGGTTATCTTATTGTCTTGAATTGATACAACACATGTAATGAATAAAACGGCCCATAATCCATGACTTTTGCAGTCATCCTCTGCCAGAAGCTTCATTTGGATTTATACACCTGCTATGATAATAATTTGTACATTGACACCATATAGAGAAGTAAAAGTTACATGATGAAAGGGACATAAGGCTAGTAGGTATGCTGTACTCTTCTTTATGAGCAATGTATGGTGGGTGAAGCCACTAAATAGATAGATGCAGCAGTTGCATTAATTTAGCTAAGAAGACCAAGGAGTGTCTGGTTCTGAAGCAACTTTTTCATTGGCTCAGCATGCAGAGTAATGGAGACATTCAAGCTGGACCCACCATGAGTAGAAGGAAAGACAAAGAGGGTCCCATCTCCAAGCAATGGAAGGACAGAAGTTTGAACATGAAAAGGCCTGCCCCACCCAAAGTCCAGCTGATAACAAGGGTTGCTATCCCAAATGCAAAAGAAAAGACTAGGACAAGATATCATCTCTTGCCTGCATATTGGCATGGCCTTATCATCATGCAAGTTCGCCTGAATTATCTCTGCAATGTGTGAGTAGCCCTTTGACATGATCTCACCTGCCTGGCCCACCGCCAAGCTGAATTGCAGCGCATTGCCAAACATTTCAGACTGTGTTGATGCATCTGCGCCTTTTCGCCCGTCTTTCCACATTATCAACTTAGTTTCATCATTTGTTGGTAATGTGTGAGCTTGGCACATGCTCTTCCAGATAACAGAACAAAGGGCTTGAAATGGTGAGATGGATTTCTTGCCAGTTTCAACCAGTTGAAGGATCCTCTTTACAGCCTCACATTTGAGTTGAAAATGCTTAGTGTGCATGTCCGAGAACCTGCCTGGAAAAAGAGGCCAGTCAAAAGTCTTGTCTGCTATGTTGAACTGGCCATTTCTTGTTGGCACTGTAATAGGATTGAGGAGCATAGGAAATATGGTTAAGCCACGGTGTGCTTCTGCCCATGTCTGGAGGAAGATGGACATGGAGTAGATGTCTGCTAGAACATGGGACCATGACATTCCCACAGCTATGGATCCACATTTAAATGTTGTGAACTGCAGATTGAAAGAGGTCCATATGAGACACATAACCATCACTCATAAAAATCCATACCATTATGCAGTAAGAACCAAATAGTACTCGAAATAAGAATCTGGACTAGAACTGCTACAGCGAACAAGTCGGGTTGGGTTAACATCATTAAAACCACTTAGTAACATTATAACATCATTAAAGCAAACAAAACTATGGCTAGATTCAATTCTCCCAATAAGAACTGACATATCAGAAATATATGCAAATTCATATGCAAAATGACACATTTACCAACCTGTACCACTACCAGTGGTGAAATGCTATAGTCTGAGTCCTTGACATCATAAAAGTTGAGCCTGGAATCATCTTCTTCATCCTGGAACCATTTTTCCAAAGTCACATTTGAAGTGGCTTCAAACATTCTGATACCGCTATCATTACACTTTATAATAAGATCTCCATTTTCTGCAACCCTTAGCCTGCCACAAGTGAGGGGGTAATAGCTAGTTGTCTTGGCCAAAGACAACATGATGGCATCATGGAATTCCAGAGATGATCCTACCACTCCTGGTTTAGAGTGAAAATAGTACACTCTTTTTATGTAGAAATTCCCCATGCTTCTTCCCAAGCTTGGGACTCTGTAATATGTGTCAGCTGATGGTTCCAAGGGCACAGTGGTAAACTTAGCATCCATCGATGATCACTGCAGAGAAACGTATATATGAATAAATACACGGAATAGAGTGCAAAAATTTCAACCGAAACATTTCTGCGCACATATATATCACAATTAAGGAGATACCAATACCTTGTTACAAACTGGAAACAGGAAGAAAATTTTAAAGTGAAGGCAAAATTTCTCTGTTTTGAGCTCTCAGTTCCCAGTAATTTAACAACTTGAATTAAAAGAACTGCGATGTTAGGCTACATTTGGCCGTCGGATGGCTAAATAGCGACTCCACATCAGCCAGTTGTCCATAATTAATAAGAGTTGGTGTATTCTCCAATGTCCTTTTCTACTATCCCTTACCAAAGTTAATTGATCCCTGTTCAGGGCCTTGGTTGAACCGGTCCTCCTCTATGGGGCAGAAGTGTGGGGGCCAGTGATATCCCTCACCACTTGGAACGATCTAGAGCAGGTACAGAAGGCCTTCTTGGCCCGGGCACTGGGAGTGAAGTCCACGGTCCCATATCAGATCTTGCTCCAGAAGACAGGCTTCCTTCCATTCTGAGGAGGGCTATTGAGCGTCACATTATTTACTTCCGGAAGGTGGTGGCTATGGATGAAGCCCGGCTGCCCAACCTTGCTTTGGCGTGGCGATGGGCCCGGCGACTCAAAGCTTCTTTGGAAAGACAAGCAAGCCCAGTGGTTCTCGCTATGGAATGTGCAGCACAGATGTGGACCGATGCATACACCGAAAGGAACGCTGCTTTGAAGCGATGCTTGGATGCTTGCTTCATGGCCAAGCTTTGGGATGCAGAGGCTACGTCACATGTCAAGGTGGCAAATTATCGACGCCAGGTTAATCCCATGCTCACGAGGGGCCCACACCACTACCTGCGCACCCATCTACCCATGAAAAGCGCGGGGTGATTGCTTCCATTCGCGACAGTGCACACCACCTCCGCATTGAGACAGAGAGATGGATTCGGGAGCCGCGTGAGGGACAGAGTCCTGTCGATCTTTGCCGCCAGGGCGCCATTGAGGATGAAAGTCATGCCCTCGGGCTCGTCCGTCCGATACCAAAGATATCCGGGCTCGGTATGCTCGGTTAGTTGTGCCCCATCGGGCCTTGCATGAGCTCATCGAAAGCACGGCCTCTGAGGGCTTGTTGGGATCATTACCTCCGGGAGGTAATGGATCTGTGCGGACTTCGGTTATGCCCCCGTCCGGCATTAACCAATTTTGTACTTGTGATTATGTATATAAGCGCGTAAAGTATGTCAGCATCCTTATTGCTACTAAGGTTTTTCCCCCGAAAACCCTTCGGGGCGGGGGTTTTTTAATCCTGGTAGTAATACGCCTGCTGCTCTCTCTTTGTACTTGGGTCCCATAGGCCAGTTGGTCTCCGTGGACGATAAAATCATATTCTATTCTATTCTATTCTTGCTAAAAGAACCAATGTATCACATATGACAGCCATAAATATTCCATGGTATATTCGATGGCCAAGCCCAGGTAAAAACACAAAGGGTAGACTTAGCTATTTCCCCGATGATTTAACGCATAAGGGTAATGCAATTGCGATAGGATTCTTGGTTTGGCATCAACCGGCGTTAGCCACGAGCTGCAACCCCGGAATCCTGGACCAATTGTGTTACCCTTACACTATAACAGTCGAGGAGCTGAGGATCTGGCTTTTTTACTTGTACAATCGGGGATGAAGAATGCACATTCTAAACATATGCTATTGGCTTAGTTGATGTAGTTGTAAGAAATTGCACCATCGGACATTACAGTGGCCCAGCTATTATATTGTAGGTATAATATGACCCCCTCCTTTTCACAATAATACGTAATATACATGTCAATACAACATATAAAAGGTTGTTGTACGTCAATTTATAACACTTCCAAGATCTGTTCTCCTTCTTGAGATTAAATGCGTCAGGTTGACTCTTTAAAGATATCAACCATCATGTCTAATTGCATTTATACCTGACAAATGCCTGCAAGTTGTCATGTTCATTCTATACTGCAAGGATGACCGCATTATGATCTTTGTACAACTGACGATTTTTGTTGTCTCATGTTAATGATCTATCTAGTGTGCGTGTTGTTAATGACTGCGTATTTGACATAGTAGGTGAGATAGAAAAGCAAATAGTACCCAAGAAATAATAGGTTTGATAGGGATGGAATTTGATCCTTTATCAAAACAATAACAAATCATAAGCGCTTTCCCAAAAGTTGGTTGACCATTTGTTGAAGAAGAGAAGCATTTATTACATCCATCAGAACCTCTTAATCTCTGAGATGTACATACGACACAGATAGTGCTCAATCTGTTGAACTCTTAGTCAATCTTTTTACCAACCTATGCATACTTAAAAACAAGGTGCTAGCGCATGGAGGGTGTTCATTCCATGCAGCTTAGTTTGGGCACATTTATATTAATAAGTTTATCATTCCTAAAGTATTGTCTTTTGACTTTGTTAACAGTTGACATTAGGTTATGTGGGGCATAAATTATAAGGCTTCCCCTTCACCACGCATAAGGTCATGGGTCTAAGTATGACCAATATCAAGTCTAGAATTAGGAACTTCCAAATTCATTGCATTGAGGTCCTAGGTTCGGTTTGACATCTACTCTATAGCACTACACAACTAGATTAGAGTGCTAGACTAATCGTCTAGCCGACATTGGTCATATCATAAGGACCTTATAATTGGCCACTTTGCTGGCAAGAAATGTCAAATATGATCAAATATTTATCTATGGTCGAAGATCATTATGCAAGCTTGAAATAATTCTAAGAGAACTAGTGCATCTATCTATTCTTCCCTGTAAAAGAAAGCATCTTGGAGATTCATGTATAAAGGGCAGCATCAAGGCCAGGTATTGAATTCCTGGTATGGATCATACGATATAGAGTTACCTCCAAGATGAAGAAAAATATGACAGAGCTGGAATTATCATGTAGCCAAAGGAAAAGAGATAAAGTGTACACATTGCTACAAAGCCTCTCTTGGAGAGACCTATAGGTTTGGTTGCCAGAGAGATGTGAGACCCAAGCCTCCTATGCTAAATCTAGTGAATACTCTAAAGTAAAATACATTCAATAAATTGGAGCCATGGAGGTCAAGAGTGTGCAAACAAGACAGACTATAGGGGATTTAATCACTCCTCTTTTGCGTAGAAGGAAATTTGAGTAACTACCCAGAAGAATAGCACCTGGAAAGCATGAAAACATCCCTTTTAATTTTGTCCTTTAACAAGATCTCCTCTCAACCCCCCATAAAGTTGTGGCATTACATCAGCCTAAGACAGCATGTGCTTCGTAAGTAGAAGTTACCATGGCTTGAGCTCCATATGTTGCCATGTTGGTTTAAAATTGGATCACATGGATAGACTAACTGAGCCTACACAGACTCAATGTAAGAATGTTTTATAACACATGAAAGAGATAATTAAAAGCCAAGTAGATACCACTATAGTTCCAAGTTCAGCTTTAGCGTGCTGTATAATCTCCTGGACGAGCTGGTGTATTTGTTACACTAGAACATCGATGGTGTTCACCTAGCATGCCAGATTCATGTGCTGCAGGCTATAACTAAATAAGGGAGCAATATATAATATTGTTAATATGAGCTAATCTTATCCAAGCTAGGTGCACACTTATCAAATATAGTTCCTAGAAAACATGCACATCTGGTAAGGTCCATTTTGTACTCATTGGAACAGAGCAAACCCCACTCTAAGACAATGAAAATTCAATTGTTGTTCCAGATCAAGATCACAAAAAAATAAATTCGTACATTTGGATATATCCCAACACAGTGCCGAGGGTTTTCTTTTAAGGAACACAGTTACAAGGGACATATTAATAACCTCTACGGCCCATGCAAAACCAAATAGAACAAAATGTATTAATTGCCCACCTCCGAACTCCCCGACCCATCTTTGTAAAACCTCATGAAAAAGGAGATGCCCATGACCTTGCTTTCGCAAACAAGCCTCCAAAAAAGAAGCCGCAGTTGTTCTATACATGTTTTTGGCAGCACAATTTTGCATGAAAAATCTGAGAAAACAATGTAAATCTTGCCAATTGACCTGCAAATCCAATGGACATCTCTTAGTCTTTCATAAAATAAGATGCAGAACCTGGCACTAGATCAGCTTATGGATGCAGATGGCAACCTCTATAGACCATTTTTGGGCATTCAAAACAACCCTAAAGAAGAGTTACCCGATGCCTGCATGCCACTATGCTCCATACTAGAATAAAAATACACAAGAAGAATATATACACAATATTGCCATTAGGACAAAAATGCTGAACGAGTAAAAATGATGGGCGCACTCTATAAATACATACATTGTATATAGGAATTAGATAAATGATCTAAATTATATCAAAACCATTGCAAAAAAGCCATATAAATATATGTTTTGTGCGACGAACCACTTTTTATGATATTCTGGCCAAATTGACTTGAATTCAAGCCTCTCCAGCCAGATCCTCTCAAGGACGATGTCTTGGTATAGTTTCGAAATTTTAACTATGTTCTGTTAACAGGTCACTACAATCGATCGATTTTAGTTCGTGGAATAATTTAGGGCTAAACTTAGCTATTTGGAAAATTTTTAGCACATTTTCGAAAAAATGTTGGCTAAAGTAAATGGAAAAATATGAGAAAAAAATAATAATTGTAGCTTAACTTTCTTCATATCCGCACCAACCTTCGATCTCTTTAGCTAGATTTTAGAAAGTAAGAAAGTGAAATTTCATATTGTTTAGCTAAACCATAGAAACTTTTGGAATGAATTTTAGGTTAGTTTAGCTAACATCATTCTAGTTTATAAGAAATATATGATTAGTAATTTATTTTCTAACATTTATAGAATAATTTGAGGCCTAGACTTAGTTAGCTGGCATTGTTATAGAATATTTCTACAAAAAAAATGACTAAATTAAATGGAAACGATTGAAAAAGTATAGTAATTTTAGCTTAATTTTTTCCATTGACCACACCATAGAAATTTATGGAATGAAATTTGGGTTACTTTAGCCAAACACTAGAAAGTATAAGAGGGAAAATGTGTAGAGTTTATTTTCCATTTTAATTTCAATAGTTTTTAAGGGTAACAATAGAATTTCTTGAGGTCAATTTAGACTTTCACTAGTTGTTGACCAACAAATATTTAATGTATTAACTCAATTCTTAGGGCCTTTGCGTCTGTGTTCACATCTGCAAGTCTTCTGAGCCACATACCCAAGCTTGTATCGTTATGTTCTATGTAGATGTTAGTAGAATGCATCATTTATTACCTTCATGTAATATATAGCAAAATAACAGGGGGTTCCAGGGGGATCTGATATGGAGGTAAAAAAAAAAACCTGAAACCATAGGCCATATATCCATAAAACAATTGAATGGATTGTTATAAAAAAAAACATACATTCAAGATAAAAATAATTACATTAGCTCATTGGATATATTGGTTAAAGTAGTCTTATTAGGACATTGAGTTATTTTGATAGAGGTTCGAGCCCCCATATTTCATTTTCTAAAATTTTAGGCAAAGCCGTATAGAGGTTCGATAGTCCCTGAAAACCTTAGGCAAAATCATATTTTATATTTGAAAATCATAGGCGCCTACAATCATAAATGACTATACGCGAAACGAGAGGTGCCCAGAGGCCCCAATATACGATCTGGGTCGTAGAATCGACGAATCCGATGACTGTGGTAGTCCAGGGTGCATTTTAACATATATTTTTGTCCAAAATTCTGTACAGTACATTCTTTTAGTAAATATTGAGGTCAACATGAATTATGAACACTTCAAAAAAATCATGAGACTACTAGGAATGGTGCCCCACTACAAAATCGTTGAGCCCTTTCGACGTCTATATCGACGATGAAACGTCGATGCATCGTCGATCATCGACGTTCAAAGGTCGACCCTAAACCGTCATACCGACTGAAGACCGTCGATCATCGTCGAAACACGGTCGAAATACGTGTCGAAATCGCGACGTCGATGCTCGACGGTGGATCGTCGATGATCGACGATCCGTGACGTGGCGATGCCACGCTGGCCTCTGTGACGTGGCGATGCCACGGTGTCCGCCACGCTGAACGTCGATCATCGACGTTCAGTGGGCAGTGACGTGGCACACCCCGCGCCGCCGTGCCACGTGGCGGACACCTGTTATGTCCACTGGACGTCGATCATCGACGTCTCTAAATATTTATAAAAAAAAAAAATAATAAATAAATAAATAAATAAATAAATAAATAAATAATTTTTTTTTTTCAAAAAAAATAAAAAAATAAAAAACATAAATCATGCATCAAATTGGGTGCAATTTAAGACATATTAAGTTGTAAAGACTTCGAATTTTATTTATCAAATAAAATATTTGGAGAAATCTAAATTAATCAATTAAAATCTAATTAAAATCAACTAAAATCTAAATTAATCAATTAAAGATCGTTCTTAAATTGAGAAGCAGGAAATGAAAAACATATAAAAATAATGGCTCATGCCATGAAAATACTTGTAGCTGAGTCTACAAAAAATAAATTGAACAAAGGCGTACCTTCCTCTAATAAAATTATTCCTTCTCTTTATTTTCGTGCTTCCTCAGATGAAGCCATAAGCTCTATTCTTGTCTATGCACCTGCAATGAAGAGAAACCAAATAAGGAGAAGAAAAGTTAGACTGGGCAGATAGAAGAAAAGCATAGAGTAAGAGCAGGTCGCAGCATAACAAAGAAACATGTAGCAAAAACCTTCATGCTTAACTTAGTGTTCGGAGGTTCCGATAAGTCGTTCTCTTTTGTCTCAAAAATATGCATTTTTCAGCTTTTAGCGCTTCCATGAAAGGATTCGTATCCATCTTTGCAGGTGGCCCATAAGAAAGGAAAGGAGAAAAATGTGTTAGTTAGCTACTCTGCATAAAAAGTGAAGCATTGTTCTGCACAATGGAGAGAGGTAACCTTGCATAAGGATCGTCAGTTTCAGCCATGTATATCCAAAACAAAATTGAAAATCTCAGCAAGAGATCAAGCTTCATTTTTGTTCAATTAGATATAGAATTTAGACCTCCAGTGTGCTTAGGCTGAGTTCTGAGCCACTGCAATGAAACTTAAAAAGGTTTAAATCTGGCATTTTCTGTAGCAATCCATGAAAGAAAGGAAATTAGAGAAATTACTAAATGACTAATGAAATCAAAAGCAAACCTATTCTTTACTCAGTCTACAAAAAATGGACTCAATCTGAGCTAAAACCCCTTTTCCTGCAATCCAAGAACATTCAATGAATAAAAAATAATACGATAGAAAAAAAAACTGCATTAGAACAAAGCAGATTGATTCTTTCTTACCTAAGCTTAAGCGCATGATAGACAATCCCGACTGTCATATAGATGCTAAGAGAAAGGCACAATAAATTACGGATCATCGACGAAGAAAAGAATAGAGGAAAAACGAATGATGAAAAAGAATTCGAAGAAGAAGAATGGAGGAGGAGGAGGAGGAGGAGGAAGAAGAAAAAGTGGAGGAGGATGATGAAGAAGAAATAGAAGAAGAGATGATGAGAGAAAGGGATGTAAGAATTCGGAAAAGAATATAGAAGAGGGAGGGATTTGGAAGAAGGGAGAAGAAGCAAGAATGAAAAAGGGCATGGCAAATATGAGGATAGAAACATTGGAAGGGATCAAAAATGGAAAGGGGATGGAAGAATTAACTAAAAGAGGCCAAGATTTATGAGAATGGGAAGAACAAACAACAAAAACATAAAGCCCTAAAACTTGAAAAAAACAAGCATGGATTCAAAAAAAGAGATGGTTGATCCAAGCACATACCTTTTGGAGCTTGCTTGGCAAAGGAAATGGGCTTCAAGACCGATGGGGCCGAAAAATCGCCAGAAATGATAGCTCCTCCAAGGTTCTTGCTTGCTCGAAATAGGTCACGGGTTTTCCGCCGCTTCAAAAATTTTTACGGATCGTCGATCATCGACCGTTATAGATGGTCCGTCGATCATCGACGCCACGACGTCGATGATCGACGGATATACCAAATTTAACGGTTAGTATCGACGTTTGAAAAAAAAAAAAAAAAAAAAAAAAAAAAAATGTACCTTCCAAAACCCTAGCCGCTTCATATATGGCATCCAAAACCCTAGCCGCTTCAAATATTCTTGGTTGAGGCAATAAGAGCTTGGCCGCTTCACATCTGATTCTAGCAAGCATCCCAGGCGTCTTTGGAGCGATCTAAGGTTACATTTTGTATTTCCTTTCTCCGCAATCACTCCTTGTTCATTATCGTTCTCCGCCCCTTATTTGTAGCTCTTACTAATGTGAGGATGCAGGATGCCTTGCCCTACTATACGAATAACGCCATTGGAAAGACGTTTCAGAATATGGATGATCGTGTGCCAGCAGCCTTGGTCCCCTGCATAATGCCAGCGTTCTGAGTCCATTGGAACAGTCGGTTCGCAATTCTGGGGCGGGGAAGCTGCCCGTCCGTCGTCGGGGCCTTTGGGAGAGGACGTTCGGGGCAAGCTGCCTCCCTGTGGTTTTAAGGTTCCGTCTTCTGGCGTCAAGATCCTCCCTCTACGCGAGGACACGTTGCAAGGTCCTGGACAGATCTGGCAAGGGCAAGGGTGCCAACACACCCGCCCCCCCGTCCCGGCTGCCTGTTGTTGGGAGGCACCCTTCCCCAATTCGAACGAGTCCAGGACTTTGCGTGGAGGCCTCAAGGAAGGGTAGAGGCCATAAAGCACAATTTCATTATAATGGGAAAATTTTTAGTAAACTGGAATTTTTTTATTATGGGGGTTGTATAGACCTTATGCAGGGGTTCTATACACGTGCAGTACCCGTGTATCATACATACATGAATATTTAGAGAACATAATAACACGGTATCATATACCAACTTCCAAACACAATAGAGACCAAAGTATGAACTATGTATGTCCCTAGTAACCTTCCCCGGGTTCCTAACCCCTTCCCTTCCCCTTTCCCTTCGCTGCTCATGAGGTCTAACCCACGATCCGGGTTGGGAGTCAAGAGCTCACGCTCATCCCATGCTGATTCTTCCCACCATATGGGGTACCTAGTCATTAGAAAAAGTAATTCCACAGGATAATACTCACGGAAGAAGAGCGGACCCAACTCCACAAAACCGTTGTACTCATTGTAGTACACCCTAATAAGGCCATACATCCGTCCCTTTAGAAATTTCATGAATGAACTCGATATGTATGCATCCGAGAGAGTGTGCTAAATATCCAAAGACGAAGAAGAGGCCTCAATTGTTGTAGCATCTCGCCCGGATAAGGAGGGGGTTCAAGCATTCCCCTCATTGCAAGTCTCCTATAACATTCGGGATGGATTAATTTCCATCGGTGGCTCATGACCACAATCAAATCGCCTCCGAATGAAGTTGATCAACTCCATTGTAAGCTCCTTGGTGGGACTGTGGCGCAACCTCCCTCCAAGAAATGGTCCCATAGCTCATCCATTCCAGGCCGCACAGAATGCCTGGGGCATGCTTGCAGGCCTTCTGGAGTAGCCCAGGGAGGATTGGGTCCAATCATTTAAAAAAGCAAGCAAGGATCACCGACGGAGCAAGGAACACGGAGCAGAGCAAGTAGCAAGTTCAAGAGCAAGCAACAAGATCAAGTAGCAGGGAGCACGGGAATGAAGTAGCAAGGAACAAGGATCAAGATCAAGTAGCAAGATGCAATGAACAAGGAAGATCAAGTAGCAAGAAGATCAAGGAACAAGGAAGATCAAGGAGCAAGAAGCAAGGATCAAGATCAAGTAGCAAGGAACAAGATCAAGTAGCAAGATCAAGAGCAAGGAACAAGATCAAGTAGGAAGGAGCACGGGAATGAAGTAGCAAGGAACAAGGATCAAGACACTACCACCCCAAAACTGGGTCCACATGTTGTTTTTCAGTGTCTTTTTTGCAAAAAAACAACACCAAAAAACTATGTGTTGTTTTTTGTCCGGATTTGCTAGAAATGACGTGTAGTTTTTAGCAAAATTTTTATACATGTAGTTTTGTTGCCAAAAGTCTACGCATAGAGTTTTGTCAAAATTATCTACACGTAGGAATTACATATATTTCTACATGTTTTTCAGGTGTTGCTTTCCTGAAGAATATACATGTGGTTCTTAATAGAACCTAAAATACACATGTTGTTTTTAACTGTTATTTTGCAGAAAAAACAACACGAAAAAACTACGTATAGAATTTTGTCCGACTTTGCTAGAAACTACACGTAGTTTTCTAGTTTTTCTTTTTAACTATATTGTTTTCAAGTGTTGGGTTCTTGAAGAATATACATGTGGTTCTTAATAAAACCTAAAAATACACATGTTGTTTTAAACTATTATTTTGCAAAAAAAACAACACTGAAAAACTACGTATAGAATTTTGTCTGACTTTGCTAGAAACTACACGTAGTTTTCTAGTTTTTTTTTAACTATATTGTTTTCAAGTGTTGGTTTCCTTGAAAAATGGTATGTGGTTTTAAGAAGAAAAATGTGATTTTCAATAATAGATGTTGTTTTCAAGTATTGTTTTACATAAAATCCACATGTGGTTTTTAGAAAAAAAAATATTTTCAAGTGTTGTTTTTTCAATAAAAGACATCGTTAATAGAAAAAAAAACAATATGTTGAGAAATTATTATTTTAATCAATGAATTATTATTTTAATTATTATTATTCTTGGAAACATCTGAAGCTTTACAACAAATGCACTATCACTTAAACTCATACATTGAAATAAATCACAATCGATGTGTTTCTTTGTTCTGTTTTATGGTGAAAATCTTCATCTCTTAAGAACCGTAGCCATGGCCATAACTTTCTTGGCCTTGCCAGAAAGCATAGCCATAGCAGAACGAAATGGGTCTAGATATGGCAGCTATAGCTTCAGGCGACCGAGCTATGGCGGAAAAGAGGCAGATGTCAAAGGTTTGTCTTGATTCACCATCTGCAGTGGTCCTGTTTGCATCTCACAAATTTCCTTCCAGTTTCTTTTGGAATATCCTCGCCCAATTCTGTGCCATTGTACACTTCAGGAAATGTGCTATAGTTTTCTAGTAAGAAATCTATATAAAAGCATAAGAACAATATCGTGGTACATTATGAAACCGCTTTTGAACATATGCATGAACTGTATCGGTAATATCAATATCGTGGTACATTATGAAACCGCTTGAACATATGCATGAACTCAGACGTTAATATCGACTTTGGCGATGAATCAATTTGATTCCATGGCATCAGCCATGGCTTCCTGATTTCCAATTCTTTGAAGCGTCTGTTGACTCAATTTGAGGAGCTACGTCTTTGCACAATAATTATTTCAAAAATTGACAAAAACACAACATCAACAAACCGCGAGGAGATGTATAACTTACAAAGGCTTGATTGCTTTCGAGTAATAGTCATTTTCGGCAAAATATCTTGTTCTCCTTGTAATGGTTCTGTTTCTTGATCTTCCTTTTCCTTTGAATATGTTTCTTCGTCTTTTCTTCCTGTTGATTCTGCCTCTTGGTCATTTCTTTCAATTGCTTCTGTTTCTTGGTCTTCCTTTCCTGTTGCCTCTCTTCCCTGCTCTTCCCTTCCTAGGAGCCCATACATGCCATGCTTTTCTACAGAAGCAGGATTATGTAAATTCGGCCTCTCCAGGCAAACCATAAGACCCAGCGAGTATCTATAGTACAGGCAACTAACCCTGCACGAATCTAAAACTTCAAGCAATTAAAATATTACCCAACTCTTTTGCAAGAGCTCGAATTAGAGGTAACAAGAATTAGATAGAGCATGCTTACAGAACCTCTTTTTGTGAAATGCTAGGAACACAGCAGATACGCACTTGAATCAAACAAAAGAATTCCACGATCCATTCAAACGCCTTGTATTTCGCTACTCTGGATCTAGTATCTGGGAAGAATTTTCTCTGACATCTTCGTTTTTTACTGGCAAATCGTTTTCAGGTATGGGACCAGGGTGTGGAATTTCGGCATTCATATCACCTTCATCTTCATGGCTACATCTCTGATCTTTCCTTCCTTCCATCTGTGATTCTTCGTTAGAAACCTTACTTTCGTCGGAATGATCAGCCTCTCCTTCTGCATGATTTTCAAGAATTTGCCCTAATTCTTCGCTAAATTCCCAAGAGCTTAGCCTCCGATTGGACAAACTATTTTCCATCTCCAAGCTCTCTGACAAAACTGATTTACCACCAGTCGGAATGCCTTGGTCGTCTTTAATTTTCAAGGCTCTTACACGGACCCATAGAGGAAGAAGACCATCCGGTCTGCATATCCACAAATCCGTCACTACTCCACCTCTGTTGTAGACAAAAACCTACCCAAAAATGCTGCCGCCATAGCCACTCACGAAGATCAAGAATATGAAGGAAGAGAATCGAGAAACAGAAGGTAAAGAGGAGGGGAGAGAAGGCATAACTTAGAACATGGCGGCAAAGAGTAGGGGAGAGAAGGCAGAGAACATGGCGGCAAGGCAAAAACAAAATGGCGGGGATTTTGATCTTGCCCCCTATTCTCGTCCGTGCAAAATCAGCGGATCACGATTTGCCCCCTTTAATCTCAGCCGTTACTTTCAGAGCCAATAAGGTGAAAGGACGAGGATTGCAATCTGAGCCATTTATCCCATATTCACCCCATTGCTTTATCACAAGTGAAAATTATTATTTTCAATTCCTCACCATATATTTTATTTATCTGCTATACTGATAGGCTTTGAAATATTGGCAATGCTTTGTTGTTGCGACATCACCATCTATCTAAAGCCTATAGGTAAGGTCTATCTAAAGACCCCAACCAAAGGTCGAATGACCCACCCAACTGGGAAAGATGTCGCCCTTCGTTTGCAGTTACCGGAGATAGACATGATTAGAAGGGATGCAGGGAGGTAGAAGCGACCCAAAACAACACAATGCGGGGAATCAATCTTGGATGTTAATAGCGGTCGTTAAACTAAGGCCAAATGGATCGTAAGACTTGGGCCACAATCTCAGCCACTCATCTCGGTCGTTGGAAGCGATACACATGGCAAAGCTCTACAAATTTTTCGCTCTAAATCATATTGTATAAATATCGAGCGCCGTATATATAAGCCACCATCACGTCTTCCAATGCCCCCATCCCATGATGCCCCTTTTTTCCATGGAGCATCAACCCATGCCCCAATCCCGGCAGGCGAAAACTCGAAACGAAACATAAAGATTCCAACTGAATGGTAAGAAGACTAACATCCTGTTTTGTTATGTCTCTAAGGAAAATTTGGCAGTGCGTTTATTGAAGCTTCAATGTCATAGCCATAAGGAACTAAAATGCAGGGCCAGAAGAAGGCTGCGCTTGGGAAAGTCAACCAATCCATCTGAATCCCAGAGCGACCAAATGGCCCAAACAATAAGTATGATGCTCAAGCAAGATACCATTCTTTTCTACTATGAATTCATGTGTTGGTGATGGCAAGCACACAACAGCATGTTGGCAATCTCGGATGGCTAATTCGAGATTTTGCAAGTAATACAAACAATTAGCTGACTTCGAAGTCTGTAAGTTTTGGTATTCAAGTTTTTTATATTCTAGCAATCGTGGCCCATGTTTACACCATATTCTCCACGAAATTTGACAAGATTTTCAAGACATGGAGGCATTTCATAGATGTTTTTACCCACATCGTAATAATCTATCATATCATTAAATAGTGTAACATGTAGACATTATTGGGTGCCTAAAAGTATCTTCTTAGTCTTCTCGAAAGATCCTACATAGTGGTTGTTAAGATTACCTATGCAGTACTAACTAACAATGCCTCGTGAGGTACAAAACTTTCTATTTGGGTTATTACAAAACACATTCAATATGATTTGAAAAGTTTCCAATGAAACAACCATCTCTGTCATGTTAGAATTTTTCCGAAGACCTCGAAAATTATTGGCGCCATGGTTTTAACACGTTGTCAAAATATGCCACGAGTATACCTATGGTTCCAACATGACACTGGCCAATATTTACAACGCTCGTGAAACACATCACTCATGAGTGGATGAAACTGGGTGTTGTATAAGTTAGTACAAAGAAATCGAATATGGTTGTTTAAGTCAGTACAAACACAATGGATATGTGAGCATGAAATACAAATCCTTTGTATTCGGGCTTGTATAAGTGAGTACAAACACATGGAATATGATTTGTAAAGCTTACCATGAAACACTTCACCACGATGCAAATTTATTGGGGAGAGACTCGTAATACATTTAACCACTAGTTCAGACACATGAACCATTGATAGGTGCCTAATAAGGGTGATTGTGTAGTCGAGAATTAGACTAGATTTCTTTGTCATTGCAGACAAGGGTGGCCTATTGAGCAAGTAATACATCCCTTTCATGGCAAAATGTTTTGCATTCGTGCAACCACCGGATGTGGTTTAGCTTGATTGATGGGCATAAGATGACATAAGTAATTTTTGTAAGATATCCTTTGGACATGGTTATCTCAAGCCTTATTTTGAAACTTCTTTCTCTTATCTTGGTTGATAGGCCATCACTCTTAGAAAAGAAAGAATAAAATGTCTTTTTTTTAGTGACACATCCTATCAAGTACATCTTTTCACTTCTGATGGTATTTTTTGTGAAAAATTACAAGTGTCATCCGATAGGGACTTTTTTTTTCCAAAGGTTTGTCTTCAACGGTTGTAGATGGCCCAATTTGGAGCAACCGGGATTGGAGATGCCCGAAAAGCAAGGAGCTTGCACGTGTGGAACCTTAATTGATTAGACCTTAATTGATTAGAGTTGAATTAACTGATTCTTGGATTCTTCTAGTTTTCACGCGTGCAAGCTTCTTGCTTTTCGGACATCTCCAACTTCAGCTGGATTAGAGTTGAATTAATCGATTCTTGGGTTCTTCTAGTTTTCTTTGCATGATTCTTGTTGCTCCATGATTCTCGTCAACCAGCTTCTCTCCGAATCCACCCAAGATTAGAGTTGAAATAATCCAATTCTTTCGTTCTCCTATTTATTTTGCATCCATTCTTGTTGCCCACTGTTTCTTATTAGCGACTCATTGAATCTGCCCTACTTGTTTCTTCACTTGATTGTGTACGGTCTAGATTATTTCTTTGAATTTGAATTATTCAGTTCAATAGCTGGGTGTTTTTTGTACTTGTTAATAAACAAGTGACTAGAATAGCGATTCGGCTCAATTCCACGTGTTGGGTCGAGCTACAACAGATGAGAGTTCTTGAATTATAAAGCAAAGTTCCACTTTTTGTTGTGCATGAAGAAGATACCCTTGGAGAGGTGGGTTTTTTTTTTTTTTTGGGGTGGGGGTTGGGAATATGCCATGTAATATCTATATTGCGGGCTTATATATGTGCTTCTATAGAGGTGTAATAACATTTGCATGCATTATCTCAAGCCAAATGCATGTCCATGGCACTAGGCTAATTGATAACCCATGTATGATCATCTTGAGCATAGTTAAACTCTTGACATCCACTTTATGGTCTGATAAACCTTTTACAGGTTATACAGTTTTAGAGTTTGAAGGTCTACTCATCATAATCCATAGGGATCCATATTGTAAGGTAAGGGAAAAGCGACTTTTTCTTGAGCTTTGTCTCCACAAATTTAAAACCAAGGTTACTATACCAATGGGAGACTTGACATGAGTTTTATGAACATGTACATCATACGCGCTATTTTAGTTTGTTGTTGGACAACCAAAAAAATTCTGCATTCTACATGGCAGTATTTCGCAACCACCTCTTAGGCCAATCGACTACGATTTGGCGCTTCTTGGAGAAGGGGTGGTCTTCTGCCCACGAAATTTGGTCATCAGGGTAATGTCGATGTTCTGATTCCATTGGCAGAGGCAATTTATAGTTCCAGACTGGGAGAATTGCTCGTTTGTGACCAGGGGTTGCTCGTCCATGCTAGACAGTCAATGATGAATAATGTAGAGGTCAAAAATTGCATGTGTTCAAGACAGTAACAACCTTAATCTGTAGATGGGATTTACATATAGTGTGTGTGATATGGACGTTTGACTTATGTTGAGGCATGCGCCAATGCCTCAACCATTAAAGATGGCTTCATTTCAAACCATATATATTTCCATTTATGTCAATCTATACATGCAATTTACGTAGGGTGTGTGCGATATGGACATTTGATTTATGTCGAGGCATGTGCCAATTGCCTCGACCATTAAAGATGGCTTTATTTCAAATCATATTTCTATTGTTTCAGTATTCTTATGTCGGGTAATATGTTTTCTAGATAATAATGATGGTAGACATGTAGTAGTTTGTGTTGATTGGGAATTTATATCACAACCTTGAAAGCGTGAGTGAGCAAAGTGAAAGGGAAATTTACATCCTAAAGACTGGAAAACTAATATGTATAGAACTAAAGTGGTTACATGATTGTTTGAATTGGAAATAACATGCAGAGAACTATATAAAATATTTTTTACGTCTAAGCCGGATAGTAATTAGAATCCTTTGAAGGGAACTGGCTCATCTTTTTGTTTCAGTAATAGGAAGGGGAACTCGAGCGAAGAGAACTTGCTTGGTTGCCCAAAAAAAACGTGTGTAACCCGCAATATATAAACAGGGACTAATGCTTAAGCTCTGTTGTTTACAGAAAGCAAAGCAAGAAACACTCGATAAGCGAATACGAACCCAAATCCATAGGCAAGTCAACTAATTCATAGGTAGATGTCTGTTAAAGGAATTAATCTCTTCATTCATGGCTTCCCTCCATCTATTTGCCTCTATCTTTGTTCCATGCTTCATCAAAGGTTTCGGGATCACTTATGCGCATAATTATGAGTGCTTGGGGATCCTTCTTATGTAAGCGCAACCTAGAACTCCCGCCATTTCTTTTTCGCCATAAAGTCCGGTGTCAAAGTTTGCATCTTCCATTAATCTTTCACCTTGGACCTCCTTTTCTATTTTTCCATTTCATGCTCCACCATTTCATGATTTTTGCATTATTGTTATTGTCTTCAACATTGTCAATTTCCTCATCATTGCATGCATCTTTAAGATTTGTTTCCAAGCTTTGTGCATTCTTATCCACCTTGTCATTACATTTGTATTGCAGGGCTCTACTATTTTTTACTTAATCTCCACTTTGCTTATAGACCTTGGCATGTATAATTCTTCTTCTACAAAAGTCACATCTCTGCTCACTATGATGTTTCTTCTTTCTGGATTGTACATTCTGTAACCTTTCGAATGATCATCATATCCTACCAAATAGGTTATGATGCATTTGTCACTAATTTTAATCTATTTTCCTTGGGAACATGAGTATATCCAGCGACCATATGCTTTATAATTTTCAAAGTTAGGCATACTTCCTTTCCATAAGAATTCTGGGCACATACCTTCCAGACTTTTGGTTGGCAAAGCATTTTGCACTAGCACAACAGTCTTTAATGCTTCTTCCCAAAGGAAGTTTGGCAAACCTGCATGCTTTGCTTTTTTGTGTTGATTGGCTTCGAAGAAAGAAGATGCTAACTTTGCAAGGAAAATGCGAATCTATATGAGAGCTTGCCTTCATCAAAGCAGGGACCTTTGGAGTTTGATCCCGGTTTAGCGCTTCCTTCCATTAGCATATTAGAGTATGTATAACAATTAGAGTATTTACCATAACCCATTTAGACACCAGCCGAACCCCATCCGCCGCCCACAGAGAAATTGTGGCATTCAAAAGCGTTGGACGCTTGAATCCGATAAGCCAACTCTTATTTTGTGTCAGTCAACTTTGTTCTATTTGAGGCCCGTTGAAGAAATCAATCGGGCCTCTGTTTTTGGCGGATGTTGTGTTTGCGTTATGCCACGCTTTACATTCTTGTATGTACATGCTCACGTGTTGTACACTTGATGAAGCCATGGTGTTGTGGCGGGCGTTCCTATTTAATGGGGTCAATTTGACCCCATCGACTCAATACCGGTGCTTGAATCTTGCCGACCAACATATTCTGAAGGTGCCCCATCGGCGGCCAATAAAGGAACAATACTAGCTAGGGATGGAAATTAATTCCCCCCTCCCTCGAAACTAAATCAAGCTTAATTCAATAATACATCATTAGACGGTCGAGGAGCTTTGTGAAACATCAAATTTCATCTAAAATATACTGTTCAATCAAATGTTATAACTAAAATTGTAATAGCGCCTAGAAAAGCACCATCTGACGATTAGTCTGATGCAATATCTGACGAATAGTCGACATAAAAAATCGATGATATATCGGCGTTATATCGGCGCATTTTTCGGCGATTATTCGACGCTAAATTCGACGCTTTTTCTGACGCACATTCGACGCTTAACCTGATGAAGGCTTCTGACGATTTATGTGACGATATGTCTGACGTAGTATCATCAGGAAAAGCATCAAAATAGTAATCGTCAATCGTTAAATCGACTGTATGTCGGGCAAAATCTCTCTAGACGGTCGACGATTTTTTCGACAAAAATGCTCATTCTCTTGTAGTGGTTGGATCTAACCATTGAAGTTATTTTTCACGAATGTAAAACAATACAATACATTCCCAAAGTTGAGCAACAAACAATATTCCAGGTGGTGGTGCTTTGCTTAAGAAATAGCCTAAAAAACCATACTTCCTTAAGAAATAGGCTGCGTAAAACTACGCCACTCCAGGAAAACCACATACAAAAAAAAAGCGACCACTTAAAAACTACACCTACTTAAAAACCACACCTCAAAAACCATACTTAATTTAAAAATAGCTACGTAAAAACTATACCTAGTTATATAAACCACACCAAAAAAATCATATTTCCTTAAAAAATAGCTTCTTAAACACTACATCTAGTTATAAACTACACCACTCAGTAAAACCATACTTCATTAAAAACGACCACTTAAAAACTAAACCGGCTTATAAACCACACTTCAAAACCATACTTCTTTAAAAAAACAGCTATTTAAAAACTACACCCACTTATAAGCGACACCTCAAAAAATAACACCTCGATTAAAAAATCATACCACTTGAGAAAACCATACTTCCTTAAAAAACAGCCACTTAAAAACTACACCAACTTATAAACCACACTTCAAAAACCATACTTCTTTAAAAAACAGCTATTTAAAAACTACACCAACTTATAAAGCGATACCTCAAAAACAACACCTCGATTAAAAAAAATCATACCACTTGAGGAAAACTATACTTTCTTAAAAAACAACCACTTAAAAACTATACCTCCTTATAAACCACACTTCAAAAAAAACTATACTTCCATAAAACAACCACTTAAAAACTACACCTAGTTATAAACTACACCTCAAAAAACAACAGCTTCTTAAAAACAACACCCCCTCAAGAAAATAAGCAACACTTCTTTTAAAAAAACGACACCTCAAAAAAAAACCACACCTTCAAAAAAAAAAAAAAAAACTATAGCTCCATAAAAAAAACTACACCGTCTCCTTAATAAACCACACCTCCACATAACCACATGTAGATTTTTTGGAACAACGACATGTGGTCTTTTTGTTACTGTTGTTTTTAGGTGTGGTCCCAGAATTGGGGTGGTAGTGAGATCAAGTAGCAGTAGCAAGATCAAGAGCAAGGAACAAGATCAAGTAGGAAGGAGCACGGGAATGAAGTAGCAAGGAACAAGGATCAAGATCAAGTAGCCAGAAGCAATGAACAAGGAAGATCAAGTAGCAAGAAGATCAAGGAACAAGGAAGATCAAGTAGCAAGAAGATCAAGGAACAAGGAATATGAAGGAGCAAGAAGCAAGGATGAAAAGTGAGAAGTGAAAACAAGGTAAAAGAATTTATAGCTACGAATCCAATAATGTTGAAGTATAATACCAATAATGTTGAAGTATAATACCAATAATCTTTGACGTATAATACCAATAATGCTCACGATAATACCAATAATGCTGAAGTATTATACCAATAATTCTATAACGACTATAAAAAGCTCCATTCGGTAAGTCATTCATCTCCCATCATGGCTTATAATATTTATGATGATCAGTTTGAGACCATTCTTTGCTCCATGAGCTACAATGATATTAATCGCTGCATACGTAAAGGTGTTAAGCTGGATCCTTACTTACAATCCAAAGCAGAAGGTCGTGAGTGTGATTGCCCCGGCCTTACTCGTGTTGTGATCCATCTTCTTTGGGTTCCTGAGCGCCATGCCTACGAGCTGAATGCGATCACAATAGCAGGGATTGATGATGAGTGAATCATCGACTCTATAATGCCATCAATAATATGTGCATCTAAATTATATGTATGCCATCAATAATGTGTGCATCAGATGTAATGATGTGTATTAAACACCTATTATAATAGATGTAAGGATGTTAGTATAAGCATAAATTAGGATGTATCGACAACGTATTAATTGTCCAAAATGCTTAAGTATTATAGCAAAAGAAATTACATACATGATTATCGAGAACATGAGTGAGATTGAGAGCTTTTAGCTAATGCTATGTCCCCCACATGTCAACAATGTATTTTGGAATCACGAGCAGTCTTCGGTCTTTTGCCATTTGCATCCCATGCATAATGTATGGCATCTAACTTCTCATACCTTGATGGATCGATGGATTGGGTGCGTAACGTTTAGTTAAGCAACTTTGTATAGTCACGACCAACGGGCATCCACCATGATACATAAATGTGACCATAATTGGTAGACTCGGATCTAGGATGGCATCTTCTTTCGTAAAGCCCAACCACGTTGGAGTTTCATAAATCTCGTGTCGGACTAAAACAAACATACCTTTTCGTAACATGTGCATGAGGATCGAACTCATCCATAGGCAACACCGGGGGCATCTCGCTGGCCCACAATATGTAGGCAAAGGTCTTACAAGCACACGGCGGCTTCATGACCGACCTCACGGAGTAAATGCAGCTTGTAGAGGTTCTTGCCTTGTACGCAACCAAAAGTTATCATTTTGAGGTCGATCCGGAGATACATCTTCCAAACACAAAAGAATCTGCGTTCGGTAATCCATAGTTGCTTTGTCTTGTCGTGCAAACACACTATCTTCCTGATTTTTGCGGAAGGAATTCCATAATGCTATGTACTTGCGATCTTTGTCTGCCGAGCCGGGGAGATCTTTCAATGTCTTCCTTGGAGGGATATTTTTAGGCACCCCCGTTGGTAACGTTGGCTCACCATTTTTCATCCTCCTTCCACATTCTTATTCCATTTTCTGGAATCCACTCTTTATGGGTTGGCCGCATCTTATATTGCATAATGGGCCATTTCCCATCCATTTTAAATCGAATAGCAATGGCTCGGTATGGCTGTTAGGCGTTGGCCCTTATCGGGGGATATATCCCTTGACAAAGCCTTTCAAACGGAACTTCATCCACAAAATATGGAGCAGGAGACTTTGCATTGCACTTGCTAAACAAGTAAAGCAACTCGAGGCAAAGTTAGAGCATCCGATGAACTCATTAACGCGTCGAAAAGTTCCCAAACAATGCATCAATCAATATCGTCATGAGTGTGCCCAACCATCATGAAGCCAACCGAATCTCATCGAATACCTTAAGCCATGTCAAATAAGAGAGGTAGGAGAACACATATCTATTTTATTTTGACCCGATGCATTATCCAAGCTGTAAGTAGAGATTTCGAGGAAGAGGATTGAAGCCTTCTAAGTTGGCACTAGAAGATGAAGGCATCTTCTCTTGTGTCTGCACTAGCTTATGTTGCGTGGTCGAGTATCTTTTAGGGCTTGCATCAATTTGCAATCTGTAGTTTGCTTCCACACAAATCACCACACTTGTCTTCTTAGGCAACTCAAGATAGTGTAGGATCCTAGAAAGTGATCCAACATGAAAGTTTGAGTCATCCTTCCAAAGATCAAGAGAGAAATGGCCATAAGCCCGTCCACCATGACCATGTGTCAATGCTCTGTCAAAGTTGCTCTTCAAGCGATCTCCTCTCCAAACGGACTTTGCGAGATGGTGACTTCTTGGTGTGAGTGTTTTGACCTGATCCATCTTATCATGTATTATGCGAGAGGTGACTTTCGGCGAACGATGTGATAATGCACGCCAATGCCAATATTGACTCCCTCTGAGGAACGTTGTTCCAACATATGTGCCCGCCGTTGAATTGAAAGGTTGCGCCTCTCCCTTATATCTTTTGTTCTTTCCAATTTCTGCTTGATGACTACACATATGTTACACTTGGAGAATGCTGTATTTTTTGCTATGCTGACGTCTGGAAACTCTTTCTTCCAAATATTGTAAAAAGAGGGCAAGGTTACACTCTTTCCTGTCAATTCTTCCACCACGGCGCCCACCTCCTTATGTATGCTCTTCTTATTAAGGATGGAAGGAAGTTTGCGAACATTCTCCCTTATATCATCCTTTCCTTTTTTGCTTCTATGTGGAATGCTCTCTGCATTCTCACTAATGAAGGTATCAAGCACACTTTCTGTAGCTAGTGTCACAGATCTAGGCTTCTTAGAGCCTGTATTACCATGCTCCGCCCGTTTTCCACCTAACTCGAACCTCTTCCTCCAACTATAAAACGTAGACTGAGCAACTCCTAAAGCCACGCGCCATGCGAATTGACAGCACTCCACTCCACAGACCACTACTTTCGCCTCCGACTGCCCTGTATAAGTTACACTCAACACATCAAAAACAAGCGTAATCCTGGCACTGCTTGATTGAGAATAAAATTCTTTTCTTAAGGCACATACTTGCTGTCGGCTCAGTTTTTTGACACATTCGTCCTTGCAGCATGTTGATTTTAGATCACTCTTAATTGCCTTGGAAGCGCACATCCTCTCCTCCTTGCCATCCCCCTTTGGTTCCCTCCTGACCCTCTTCACATATGTATATTTCCTTTTCCTCTTGAATTGCTTCTCAACATCAGCTTCCAAGCACTCAACTTCTAAATCATCATGTTCGAGAGCAGCAAGAGCTTGTAAATGTTGTGAAACTGTCCTACCATCATGAAGCAAAACAGCATGGGTCTCCCAGGTTACTAGATCATTAGCTATAGGCCTCTCAAAGACAAGCATGACATGACCTGATATTTTGGTTTCCCGTTGGATCTATTATGTTACCCACTGAAAGCCCGACCTTTGATACACCCAAGAACTCATCGTCTATAGCATCCTGAGGATCACTAAAGACTATATTCGCCTCCGAATATTTAGATCCGGTGCAGGAGTGAAGAATGTAGCATGGCAAACCTAGTAGATCTGTTCTGGAGTAGTAGACTGTCTCATCTTCAGGCTTAAACAACCTGAGACCAAGACGGGCAGCTAGATTCTCATGACCTCCAATCTCCTCTACTATCTCGTCTTCTTCATTTGTTGCTGTGTTGCTTGGTTCACCACAGTGAGCAGTGAAACTGATGTCCGGCGGGCTACTGACAGATGGACTACTAGATGAATCCTCTTGTGAAGAGGGCAAATTGAGGGATCTCGAAGACGTATCTTCACTTGAGGGCCACTCATTTGGTTTTACATCCCTCTTAGGCCACTGAATGAATGTGCCTACTGCTTCACCAATGTTATCTGCCCCTCCGCAGGGGACTGGAAGCTCTGTCGATGGGATCACGGACTCCGTGACCTCAATTGCTACATTTGAAGGATCTATTTCCTTCCCATGAAGAGTGGTTCTATTCAAAATATGTCCCCGGGCAACAATTGTCCCTCAAGCCCGAATAGGTTTATGCAGGGAAAATTAAACCTGTTTCAATCAAGCAAGGCGACACTTTTCAGAACATATGAAATAGAGGAAAAATAAGCAAAAAATAAGCGAAAATGGCGCTATTTAGTACAAATGTATAAATTTTGGTCCAAATTTGGAGCTAAATGGCGCCATGGCGCCATTTGGTGTAACGGTGAACACTTGGATCAAATGGCGCCATGGCGCCATTTGGTCGAAATGGTGTTTGGATCAAATGGCGCCATGGCGCCATTTGATCCAAATTCACACCTATTTGGATCAAATGGGCCATGGCTTCATTTGATCAAACACCATTTTCGACCAAATGGCGCCATGGCGCCATTTGATCCAACACCATTTCCACCAAATGGCTTAACTCCATCACAAAATCTACACGAGGTGCCTATGTTATGCATTCTTGCTCCCATTGTTGTATATGTGTCAATAAGAGCAGGCATGCATAACATGGGCACCCCATGCCAACTTTGCAATTGAAACCAAGGTTACGCAGGTCCTAGCGCGGCATTAATGTCGACATTTGAACACTCTATACACATGGCGACAATAGAACGTAATTTATACCGTAAAACAAAGTGGACTTACTTGATATTAGATAGATCCATAGTGGTATGTCACGGGAGAGTAGATAGAACAGGAAAATGAAGTCGATCCCAGCAGATATATTGGCGAGAAGAATGCGCCAAGAAGAGCCAAGAAGAAAGCGCCAAGAAAGATTCGAAGAAGAAGGAGGATTCGCTAAGAAGAAAGCGCCAAGAATCACCGGGATTTCGCGGGAGCTGAAGAAGAAAGCCGACAAAGACGCATGCGCTTTGCAAAGTTTCTCGCTTAGGCGCTCGAGAAAAGAAGCGCCTTTTGCGCGAAGCGGACCGACGAACAAAGCGGATTCGGAAGCCCGAACCGCGGCACCTAAAACGCTCAAGGCCGCGGGCATGGTCGCATAAAGGGAGCACGGCGGCAAAGAGGGAGCTTTAAAGGCAAAGTACAATTTTCAAAACGGACGATTCAAATTTGATGTGGCAGTCAAATTTCAATATATCGGGCGGGAATTTTGACTTTTATGTTAATTATGGGCGGAATTTTGAATTTTATGTTCAAATTTTAAGCAAGCGGGCGCTTAGGCGGAAATATTCAATTTCAAAATTGAATTGTATGCGGCATGGCGCCTCGACTCACCACGGCATGGGCGGAGTGGGTGGTGGGGCGGGCATGGCGGCTGGACCGCGGCACGGGCGGCGAGCGGACCGGACCGCGGGCACGGGCGTGGCGGCATGTGGCTGGACCTGGCGGGCATGGGCGCTGGGCGGCGATGGGCCCTAGTTGGTCGCTGTTTTTCGAAGCTTCTCATTCGCTTCATTCGTTTTCGATTCCGGCTCAGCGCCCGACCTTAGCCGCCGACCTTGGCTAAATACGCCTTAGTCCCTGGCGCCGAGCGCCCTAAAGCAACCCTTTTTCATCCTTTTTTTCAGTGATTTACGGGCGCCATTTCCCCGCTAGTTCACCGCCTCAACACATCTAGATACACACGGTTTTGGGGACCAAATTCAAGGCGCCTTGAAATGGAAATGGACAATTCGAGCTCAACAAAATGTGGAGACGAAGCTAGCTTACCTCAAAGGGACGGTATGCCGTCTACTTGCATTGTTTGTTTGGGCTAAATGGCGCCACCGCGCTATTTAGATGCCTGGTAACCACTTTAGGGTCTTATAGTTGACAAATGGCGCCATGGCGCCATTTGGATGATTGAGTGCACTTTAGGAGTCTTAGCTTACTTTAGGATGCCTGGTAGCTTACCATAGGGTCTTGTTGTTGGCAAATGGCGCCATGGCGCCATTTGATGTGTATTAGCATACATTTAGGACTTGTTGTTGGCAAATGGCGCCATGGCGCCATTTGATGTGTATTAACTTACCATAGGGCCTTGTTGTTGCCATTTGATGTCTATTAGCATACATTGGGAACTTGTTGTTGGCAAATGGCGCCATGGCGCCATTTTTATCTGCGTCTAGTCCTTTAACACTAATGGAGTCATTCGCATATGTATTCTCCTATAAATCGCAGGTGCCTCGACCCAGTCAGAGCCACTCTCCTTCCAACCATCTTCCGCGAATATTTGGAAGGGGAGGGGCTCGGACTGGGTCGAGGCACCGCTGACCAAATCTGTGGAAATGCATTGAACTGCTTCCATTTGCTTATGCGAACTTCGGATGCAAATGGCGCCCGCGGCGCCATTTGCCTAGATCATCTGATGCATGCGCTTGTTACGTTGTGGTATCTCCTACGAATCGGGTGCCTCCACCCGGTCGATCCACTCTCCTTGAACCATCTTCCTCGAATATTGCGAAGGGGAGTGGTTTTGGCTGGTGGAGGCCTCTTCGACAAGCGAGGGGATAGGCATACGATCAGCCTCGTGCTTATGCTTTGGATGATACAAATGGCGCCCGCGAAGCCATTTGCCAACCACAACCTATTAATGCGCACGCTTGTTCAAACCATTTACTGATGCCTCTTTGTTGCGATGCCTCTTTGTTGCGGCTATCTTACGATGCGGAAACACAATTTCAATCCGACCCGGACTATGATGCCGATAGGCAGTGCGGTGCATGGAAGTAATGCGGGTGAGCCCCTCATCGCTCTGAGGCTCTAAAGGAGGCTGCGAAGAGAAACTCTGCCTCCTTATAAGGGGAGACAGAACACGTAAACAGCCCGGCATTTACGGCCGGGCATCTTGGTCCAAATGAAGTTGGTTGCCAAGAGCGGTCGCGAGGATTGGATCCGGGTGGTCTGTGAAGATACTTTGAAGCAGAGAATAATTGTGTACTATGTGGACTGGAAGTTTTATGATCCCATCAGAATGAATATGCGCTAGCATTGCAAATGTATTTGGTTCTACGAAGAAGCAAAATTTGGTGCCGGGCGTCATAACAAATGACTTTGAAGAAGCTGACATCAAAGGTCCACAAGAAATCTTGAGGGGCTTTATGATTCTTCGTAATCGGATGAACGAGTCGAAAAACTCGCCTTCATTCGTTGTCAAGGCAATAGCCCAGCAGAAACTACCCGCCATTGTGGACACGGCCTGGCTAAAAACAGTGAGCAAGAAGAAGACAAGACAACCTAGGGATACACCTGCAGCCGACAAAGACTCCTCATCTTCTACTGAGGATGTCCAGGAACCGGAGGAAGGAAAGGCGGCGGGCAAGAGGAAAGTTAAGAGAAAGGATCACAAAGATCCAGATATGGAAAAGAAGGAAAAGAAACAATCTAAAGAAAAGGAAGAGAAGGAAAAGGAAGAGAAGGAAAAGGAAGAGAAGGAAAAGAAAGAGAAGGAAAAGAAAGAGAAGGAAGATAAAGAAAAGAGGGAAAAGAAGGAAAAGAAAAGGGCAAGGAAAGAAAAGGATAGGGAAGGCAAGGGGCAGAAGGAAGGAAAGGCGACACAGGAAACGGAGGGAAAGGAAGTGGAGACAGAGGAAACGGATGGGAAAAAGAAGAAGCACAGGCCGGAGAGCCTTGAGAAGGAGAGGACACCAAAAAAACAAAGGAGAGCGCCTCGGACTCCAAGTCCTGCTGGAAGTCCTAGAAGTGGTGGTGAACCTCCGAGCCCAAGGCATAGCGAGGATCCTGCGGACACACCGGCCAAAAGGGTCCCCATTAAGAAGCTAGAGCCAAAGAAGCTCACATTAAGAATAGCTCAGCACTTGCTAGAGGTGCACCGCAAATCTTGGTGGAAAGGTCGGGAAGAGGAAAAAGGCGGAGAGAATACTTTGCAAAAAATTTTACGATCACAGGCATCTGTTTCCTCTCGGTGTCACATTCATTAAAAAATAGGCGTGTTCAAATTATATCAAGGACCAGCAAATCGACATCTAGACCAAGGAATATGGAGCACGTCAAAACTTTGGTGGAGTCCTTTGAGAGAGACCCACATCCGGTCTTCACTCCCGTGATGTGATTCCATTCAATCCCCTCACAAATAAAAGCTGGTCCCTTGGAAAACCGAGGATGACCTCATGGGGATGCACTATTATATAGTGAATGGTAATCATTCGATTATGGCTGCTCAACTTGTATGTAGAAGACTTCGGCACACCAAAGTCCCAAGAGCAAATGTCAAAGATTTATCTTCAACGGAATTGCCGAGTGTTGTGCGACCACGGTCAGCGAGCAGGAATACTGCGGCTCGGTTGTGAAGTCAATGATATCGCTGCGAAGACTATTTTCAAAGAGCCATTCATTGATAACATAACCCCTGCGGCGGCAATATGCTCTATCGCGGGAAGCGATCCATCGGGACGCGGGCAATCTCGCTTCGAGAACCATACAAGGTACATGTTTTAATTTTTCGCAAGATTATGAAATGGCGCCCGTGGCGCCATTTGTTCTAAGCAAACCCGCGGCGCCATTTCCTCACCAAATGGCGCCACGGCGCCATTTCCTCACCAAATGCGCCCGCGGCGCCATTTGCTCATTAAATGTTCAAGTCTAACTTCTTGTTGTTTCCGGCGTTATCGGCTCGGCTGAAGTTACCATGCGTGGTAAGCATCCTAAAGATTTCAACCGGTGGGTCTTCATGCGGAGGATATTTTTCGATTATTCGTGTCCCTATGGAACTTGTGGAAATCTTGCAAGCTAAAAGACAACAAGGGACAAACTATTACACATGGCGGGCAAAAATCGACTACTTGGTCGGACCTACGAGGTGCATGAGGGGTATGGACTACGAAGGCGTCCGGGTTACATTCGAGGGAAGTCTTTGGATGGGAAGACCGTCAAGGTCACTAGTGATTATAGGTAAGCAATTCTTCAAGGCAAGGGCAAAGACACTAAGATCCATATCTTTCTTGAAGAAGGAGATTTTTGCATACGTGAAGGATAATTTTCGAGGAAGTTCAAGTCCTTCAGCGATCTCGATGCTGCAGGTCTTGCAACCCTTCGAGGATACCGACCTGATTTCCATGGCCACCTTGCATAGTAAGTGGGTTGAAAACGGAGTGGGCAAGGAAGGCATTTTTCGGTAGCGTGCCACTGCCTTGGCAAGATTCATACATAATCTTTGTCTTGAAGAGAGGATAATCGAAGACTTCCGTTCGCGAAGTTGAACTAACGACGACAAAGGGACAAGTTGTTTGCACTCTGTACCCGGTATCCTTGATTGCCACGGACACTAGAGGCATATTTCCAATGTGGGACAAAACCACACTAACAAATTTCTTTAATACATTTTGTAAAGAACACCACGGTGATTCTTTTTGGATAGTAGTCTTTGCAAGGCGGAGCACAACTTTTTGATTTCATCGTATTGGATGATCCGGATTCGGATCGAGTTTATATTGGCATGTATGAGGGCGAATACAAGAATCCGCCTCCCGGGGAGTTCGGGAGGCCCATTCACTAGTGTATGCCACAAAGATTCGGGCCGGTGAAGGTCCCTCCCCGAAGTTATTGACCTCAAGTTCCCCTTCAACGATCATCCTCAAGAAGCGCCACCGGTTCCTGTGCCCTAACGAAGAAGGCGAAGGCGGGGAGACCGAGGCTATGGCCGGGAAGCTGCAAATGGCAGATTCAGTCTGGTGGCAAGGCTTGCCGGGGACATAATTATGAGAAACCCGGTGGGTCTGCTACATGCTCGTACCTCGTCTGCGAGAAAATGGTACCGCCGAGAAGCAGGGGTGTTTGATTACTTCTCTCTGTGGTTCTTTTGGCGAGCTTCATTCTTTGAATAAGAGATTTTGCATTGTATTGAAAGTGACCCGCTTAAGCATGAGTGCCTAAAGGGGATTCTAGATAGGCTTGACCGCCCTCTTGAATCCTACCATCGCATTTGTTCTGTGATGGAGAGACCACCTTTGTAGTTGAAGAAGGCGTAGATCCACCAAATCGAGAGATGCGAAGCTCCACCCGATGTGGACTACGATGTGATCAAGAATACACAATTCAATATGGACATTCTTGATGATCCCAATTTCAACGCCCACGGCGTTCGAGAGCTTTACGGGAGATCCTATGGTTGCTTCTTCTAGCCATGGCCCACGGCCATCGGAACTGATCCTATTGTGGAGCCACGTTTCACGATGAGGAACCCCGAATTTTGTATGAAAATAATGTAAATTGTACACTAATACTCTTGTATACTGGCTGCCTCTTAGAGTCCTTACTGTTTTGGCAAATTTTTAATATGCAAATCTATGAATTCGAATTTTTTACTATTTTTGTGATGTTATGTTTCTCGGCTTCATTTTATGCAATTTGGAATTTTTAATAAGCCAATAAATGGCACTTTAGATGCATATTTTTTTTAAATGGCGCCATAATTGCTCAAAAAATTGGCATAAATTTGACTAAAAAGGATTTTCGTTCCTAATTGGAATCACGAAATTTCTCATTTTAATGAAATTGTGCTTCATACCCCAAGAGACGGACCCCAAAAAAGTTCCCGAGGGAGCCCGTACCCGTACTGCCACCGCTCCTCCGTGGAGCCGTACGCGAATGCCCGCCCTCCCGAAGCTCGGTTCATCTATCTGGCCGTTGAATCCTCCTTTCAATGGCCCCCGCTCGGCGGGTTCCAAAAATTCAAGATCCGTCCGGTGAGCTTGCCAAACCGCAAAGCGTGCTTTGGACGGTTGTGCGAAAATCCAAGGGTCTTGCCATTCGGGCAGTCAGGGGTCTCCGGAATGGCGATTCGACTTCGCCATTATGTTCGGAATGGCAGCATTACCCTAGTGACCAGGTTACACGGTCAATTTCTCCAAAGAAGGGAACACGAACGCCACACATGGCAAGGCGCTTTGGAGCTTCTTGGAGATGGGGTGGTCTTCTGCGCGCGAAACTTGGTAACCTTGCATAATGCCGGGCGTTCGAGTCCATTGGAACAGTCGGTTCGTGATTTCGAGAAGGGGAAGCTGCTCGTCCCCGTCGTCCGCGGCCTTTGGGGAGGACTTTCGGGACAAAGCGCCTCCGGGTGGTTTTAAGGTTCCGTATTCTGGCGTCAACATCCTCCCTCTAGGCGAGGACACTGTGCAAGGTCCTGGACGGATCCGGAAAGGGCAAGGGTGCCGACACACCCGCCCCCCCCCCCATTTTGTTCTTCGGGCGGCACCCTTTCCCAATTGAGCGAGTCCAAGCCTTGGTCCCCCGCATAATGCGGTTTCGAGTCCATTGGAGCGATCGGTTCGCAATGCAGGCGGGGAAGCTGCCCGTCCGTCGTCCGGGCCTTTGGGAGAGGACGTTGGGGCAAGCTGCCTCCGGGTGGTTTTAAGGTTCCGTCTTCTGGCGTCAAGATCCTCCCTCTACGCAAGGACACGGTGCAAGGTCCTAGACGGATCCGGCAAGGGCAAGGGTGCCAACACACCCGCCCCAGTCATTTTTGCCTGTTGGGCGGCACCCTTCTCCAATTCGAACGAGTCCAGGACTTTGCGTGGAGGCCTCAAGGGAGGGTAGAGGCCATACCCCAAGAGACGGACACCAAAAAAGTTCCCGAGGGAGCCCGTACTGCCACCGCTCCTCCGTGGAGCCGTACGCGAATGCCCGCCCTCCCGAAGCTCGGTTCATCTATCTGGCCATTGAATCCTCCTTTCAATGGCCCCCCTTCGGCGAGGTTCCAAAACTTCAAGATCCGTCCGTGAGCTTGCCAAACCTTGGCGTGCTTTGGGCGGTTGTCGCGAAAAATCAAGGGTCTTGCCATTCGGCCAGTCAGGGGTCTCCGGAATGGCGATTCGACTTCGCCATTATATCCGGAATGGCGGCATTACCCTAGTGACCAGGTTACACGGTCAATTTCTCCAAAGAAGGGAACACGAACGCCACACATGGCAGTATTCCACAGCCACCTCCCAAGCCAATTGACTACAGGAGTCTTTGGATATGAGGCTTTGGAGCTTCTTGGAGATGGGGTGGTCTTTCGCACGCCAAACTTGGTAACCTCGCATAATGCTGCCGTTCGAGTCCATTGGAACAGTCGGTTCGCGATCCTGAGAAGGGGAAGCTGCCCGTCCATCGTCACGGCCTTTGGGGGAGGACGCTCGGGACAAGCTGCCTCCGGGTGGTTTTAAGGTTCCGTATTCTGGCGTCAACATCCTCCCTCTAGGCGAGGACACTGTGCAAGGTCCTGGACGGATCCGGAAAGGGCAAGGGTGACGACACACCCGCCCGGCCCCGGCCGCCGTTGGGCGGGCATCCTTTCCCAATTGAGCGAGTCCAAGCCTTGGTCTCTGCGTGATAATGCCGGCGTTTCGAGTCCATTGGAGCAGATCGGTTCACAATTCTGGGGTGGGGAAGCTGCCCGTCCGTCGTCGGGGCCTTTGGGAGAGGACGTTCGGGGCAAGCTGCCTCCCTGTGGTTTTAAGGTTCCGTCTTCTTGCGTCAAGATCCTCCCTCTACGCAAGGACACGGTGCAAGGTCCTGGACAGATCCGGCAAGGGCAAAGGTGCCAACACACCCGCCCCCCCGTCCCGGCTGCCTGTTGTTGGGCGGCACCCTTCCCCAATTCGAACGAGTCCAGGACTTTGCGTGGAGGCCTCAAGGGAGGGTAGAGGCCATACCCCAAGAGACGGACCAAGGGTCAATTTCTCCAAAGAGGGTAGAGGCCATTCGGGCAGTCAGACGATTGGACTTCACCCTTATGTCCGGAATGTCTAGGTGGCATATGTTGGAGCCCGCGTGGAAGAAATTGCTTATGGAAGTTGCAATATTATTGTTGCCTATAGTATACACAAATAATCGTGTCAAAGTATTTTCTTATTCATATGTGAAAAAATATAATATTAATACAAATTGCAAGTTCAAACAATGTTGGTCTCATATCATAAAAATAGTCTAGCCTCCATATTCATTTGTCATCTCTTCTTGGCCTTCAAATATGCGTGGGAGCGAGCCTTACACGGAATTACAAACCACCAAGTATCTTGCAAAGGATCTGGAATGAAGGTGACCTACAAAACCTCTATTACATTAGCTCATTTAGTATTCGCATATATAAAATTTATTAAATCTAAGTAAACATACTTGTTCACATTGCTCAACCCTCGCGAGCGTGTCTTGACCACGATATCGATGAGTCGAATCTAGTGAATACAAACCACTATGATCTTTGCGTATCGTGGCATGAGCACCAGTACATACAAGATCAAACAATTCTACATCAAACAACATTGCTTTGAATACGCCACCAACATCGACCTCAATGATAGTCTTAATAGTTCCAATCCATTCCAACATTGCTTCGACTGTATTTAGGTCTGCACTACCAGTCTGGCAAACTGTACTAAACTTTGCTGATATGCCACAATCATAAGTGCGTTTTCCTTCATCCGTGCTTTTCCGTCGGAAGTGAGCACCAGAAGACCACATTGATGCATATGAATTATACTATAAAGAAAGAAAACAAAGCGTTCAAAATAACAAACGAAAATGATAACTATATATAAAGTTGCACTTACACAAGCAGACACGCCAAAAACATCGTCGATCATCGACGTTCAACACCACGTAGGCATGCCATGCGGGCGACCACGTCGGCCTCGGCCAGACCACGCATTCCACGTCATCTCGACACAACGTCGATCATCGACGTTCCACGCCACGCGCACAGCCACGCTGGCGCTGGGGGACCACGTAGGCATCGGCCAGGCCACGCATGCCATGTCATCATCGACACAACGTCGATGATCGACGTTCCACGCCACGCGCACAGCCACGCTGGCGCTGGGGGACCACGTAGGCATCGGCCAGGCCACGCATGCCATGTCATCATCGACACAACGTCGATGATCGACGTTCCACGCCACGCGCACAGCCACGCGGCCGTCGGGCGACCAGGTAGGCATGCCACGAGGCCAAAGGCGACACGTCACTCCAACTGAGCGTCGATGATCGACGTTCAATGGTCACCGGTCGACGTTTGACTGGTCAACGTAGACGATCGACGTTGACCGTCGATTGTCGACCTGTTTAGGTCGATAATCGACGGACAAATGTCGATTATCTACGTTGATCCCTTGTAGTGCCCAGCGTTGCGGGGCACAAGCTGAGAACCTGTAAATGTTACACTGTAGCAATGAACCCAAAAGTACTCCATTGTTAAAGTATTCGACATTGTTTTCCCTTCCATTTGCTATTTACTGTACCCCGTTTTTACCCTTTTTGTTTCTCTTTTCCTCTTTTTCTATACACACTTCCCTTTTTCCTTTCTTGTTTCTAATTTTTCTTATATGTTTTCTTTTTGGGTTGCCCCTAAGGGGGCAAGCCTTGGTTCATGTGGGTTTGTGGCATATTCCAAGTATATGCAAATATTTGCTTGGAATATGCCAATGACTGCTCCAAACCCATTATTGGGGGTAAACTGGCGGTCATTTTTGTTGATGAGCAACCCCTCTGAAACCGGTTAACTGGTTTGAACTGGCGATGGCACCGGACTGGTCTGAACTGATGCAGCGGGCATGTTTACGCATTACAATAAACTGTAGATAACTGCTGAACATTTCTGAGATAAAAGATTACTTTTTTCTCCGGTTTTTGGAGTTTCTGGCACGTTTCTGGCAGTGTGTCTCCCAGACTTCCCCATCTACAACACTGCAAAATGGTTTGCAACTCCAGAACGTATCAGAAAATCAAAACCAAACACCTTTTGGTTGCAAGAGCGTGGTTTTGGGCGGCCTAAGAAGTGGTTAAGCCTAGGAAGCAAGGAAGTGCTTGTCATAGGAAATCCGGCAAAAAATCCAAGTGATGATATGAACTAGCAGATCCTCTATTTAATACACAGAACCAGGTATGGCATGGCACGGGTATGTATCCTTTACAATGCAAATTTTTTCTTGGAAACTTCTTCCTTTTCTTCTTGTTCAGTTAAAAAACGTTGTATTTGGCTGTGGCTACCCATTTTTAGGCACTAAGAACAGACTATGTTTTGCATTACTTCTGCATTACTTCTGCCTTGAAGAGATATTAGGGATAAATTTTGCAGTAGAATTATTCCTGCTTTTCGTAAAGCTTTTCACTCAACAATGCCTTACATATTACATTCCAGCTATCTAGCCTGTTATAAGCCTGTCCGTAGGAATGTGTTCTTCAAGAATTGACACATTAATTTGTAAAGTACTCTATGCTTAAGGGCAGGTTGGGTAATTTTTATATTAGATTGTATGCCCATAGTAAGTAAACAAAGTGATATTTGTTATGTCTGCGCTTATTATATCTTATGGGCGTGTTCATTAGTGTTCTCGAGAGCTGAAGAAATCTTACAATGATAATCAGGGGGTTATAAGATTCAATGATATTCTAGTCATCTCGATTTTAGTTTAACACTTAAACTAATAGGGCTTATCCTGAATACAAGGCTATTGTTTATAAAAAGTACATTAATATGGATTTTTTATTTTAGTCAGTCTGATCAATGTCTTACAGGTGATCTTGCTGCTGGCTTGGTCCAATGGGCATAAATGACAATTTTGTGATTGTATCTCTTCTTTCTTTTGTTTGAATGATCTTTGGAATTGTTATGCAAATATAGAATGTCTATGTTTTCACATATGCCAATGTGCTTTCTTAGCTGCTGGTTTGTTTCTGCCGATATAGATGGTGAGATGCAACTTTATTTTGCTTGCTCTTATTCTTACGTGTTCCCTGCAGGTAAATCATGAGATAAATTATTACATGATGACATTATTCCTGGCAATACAAGTGTTCATGTCCTCAATTCATTGTTTTTTGAGTTCATGAATAACTATGAGTTTGTATATAGGCACTTACGTTGTGAAGGTCTACGCTTCCCGGGGGGTTCACTTATAGTAAGGGGGGTATGCCATGTGCGTGCATAGGGTGATCAAAAACACCCCCGTATACGATTTCTTGAAAGGCAAATTCGACCCCTTCCGTACAAAGTTTACCCCAAGTAGTGGCAAAAAACCCCCCTACCTCTTACGTATACGTATGGAAATGGGTCGAAAAAACCCCCCTACAAGTCACTCAGGCACATTGTATGGCACTTACAGTGAATCCCCCTTGCTACGCTTATGCAGGCAAGAAGTAGATTCCTTTATTGCATGGAATGATTTCTTTACTTCGGATGATGGATAGAAAGTGCTTATGTATTCTTTCAACGAGCTTCTTGAGAGCATATGCACTTCCTAGCTCATCATCGAGGACGCTGGGACACAAGCATTTGTCAGACATCCCGATATCTTGCAATACAATTTCTACAGAGTGATAACTTCTACAGAACGACCACAACATTGTGAATGAAAACTCTGTCAAATAGAAATACCGGAATCAAGAAAATGAACTTTGTGTTCCCATGTTTGGGGCCCAAGACTATTTCCTATGCTCTATATTGATTTACAGGAGCAACTCAAAAGTAACATGTAAAACAACACAAAATTATCTCCTCTTATGCTACAAAATACATGAGCACCATATTTAATACATCTGCACTAGATATTTATTATCATATACATACTATGATGAATATACAAAACTTATTTGCTGCAATAGAATAATAATAAGATAATATGAATGTAAACATTCATCATCTTACACTGTAATTAGGCACAGCTTCCCACAATTGCTACGTTGTCCAAGTACTGATACACAATTGAGTTACTACTAAGAGCTTTTCCATAGACACCAAAGGACTCTGATACGACGGCACCATTAGAATCTTTCACTTTAACACCAGCGCTCTCAAAAGACCAAGGCGAGCTTGAGGAGTATCTAACTTTAGCAGCGCAAACGTTTTTGAAACAGGGCTGGTTTTGTAATGTGAAAGTATCAATATGCAAAGCCTCAAAATCATCAACACCAGGGTTGTCAAGGCTTGGGAAGTCTAGAAAAGAAGACTGCCCATCATACACTCGCACACCGACTTCGCCATCAGTGCCTTTATCCCCTGTTGCTATTTTTATCTCGATTGTGCAATCCCCTTTTTCCACGTAATGCATTAGGCGAGCGAGTGAAAAATCTTGAAGCATGTGATGCAGCATAAGAAATAGAAAAATAGAACAAAAGAGCATAAAATATAAGAGATCAATTGCCCATATCTTTTTGTGAAGAATTTTAAGTACCTGATGATGCTGGTGCTACATGAAATGAAAGACAATGGCTATTTACCTCAATCTTCTCGTTCGCCATAGTCGGCATAACAATATGATCTTCTTTGGTTGATCTCTGCGCAGCAGATGAAGCAAACAACATCATCAAGAGCATCATTATGCTACTACCAGATAATGTTAACAATGCCATGTTTCTCCCAAGATGATGCAAATCAAGCATTGGTTGCATCTATATATCTTGTTTCCAATGCATTATGGACCTGGCATGCATGCATAGTAGACTTCTCCCTCCATATTTATCACTTTATCTCGAATCATCCATTCGGTTTCCAATGAAGATTCTAGACGATCAAATGCCTTTTTTTTTTGCAAAAAAGTTATTGTCCGTCGGATTTGCAATCTTCCTTCTCTAGTTTGCTCTTTCTCATCAATTCGGGCTTCCCAGAGATGTCTTTTTGCATGCACTTACTGAAATATATCGGTGAAGCCAACTTAGAGCATGGTGAACTGTAGATACCTTTGAGTTTTTGTCATAGATTCCTCAACAAGCTTATATGAGCAACATGAAGATAGCATATCCTTCTTAGTTTTGAGATTGCCTCCATTTATACATGCTTTGAGGCAACTCATACTTCTCTTTGGCTTTAAAACCTGACACTAGACTTTCAAATACCATGGAAATAGAGTTTTCATAGAACAATCAAGGGAAACCATTTGCATTGTTTGAAGCATAAAATATAAGAGATCAATTGCCCATATCTTTTTGTGAAGAATTGTAAGTACCTGATGATGCTGGTGCTACATGAAATGAAAGACAATGGCTATTTACCTCAATCTTCTCGTTATAAAACAAATTTAGGCATAACAATATGATCTTCTTTTGGTTGATCTAACATTTGGGAGTTCATGAAGCAAACAACATCATCAAGAGCATCATTATGCTACTACCAGATAATGTTAACAATGCCATGTTTCTCCCAAGATGATGCAAATCAAGCATTGGTTGCATCTATATATCTTGTTTCCAATGCATTATGGACCTGGCATGCATGCATAGTAGACTTCTCGCATGCATGCATGGTTTCGTAACCCTCCATATTTATCACTTTATCTCGAATCATCCATTCGGTTTCCAATGAAGATTCTAGACGATCAAATGCCTTTTTTTTTTGCAAAAAAGTTATTGTCCGTCGGATTTGCAATCTTCCTTCTCTAGTTTGCTCTTTCTCATCAATTTGGGCTTCCCAGAGATGTCTTTTTGCATGCACTTACTGAAATATATTGGTGAAGCCAACTTAGAGCATGGTGAACTGTAGATACCTTTGAGTTTTTGTCGTAGATTCCTCAACAAGCTTATATGAGCAACATGAAGATAGCATATCCTTCTTAGTTTTGAGATTGCCTCCATTTATACATGCTTTGAGGCAACTCATACTTCTCTTTGGCTTTAAAACCTGACACTGGACTTTCAAATACCATGGAAATAGAGTTTTCATAGAACAATCAAGGGAAACCATTTGCATTGTTTGAAACAACAAACTTAGACAAAGCTTTTTTTGTTTAAAGAGAATACTCATTCTCCATTTTAGACATGAGAGTGCTGGGCTATAATTGAAAGAGGTTAACCGTTATGCCTGTGCTGAGGAGAAAGGGTCTATGGCTATTTCAAGGGCATTCGAGACTGCTTATAAAACAAATTTAGAAGCTATGGAATAGGCATATGCCATACCTTCAATGAGGAGGTTTTAACGAACATTTTGGAGTTCATGAATAACTATGAGTTTGTATAGGCACTTACATTGTGAAGGTCTATGCTTATGCAGGCAAGAAGTGAATTGTTTTATTGCATGGAATGATTTCTTTACTTCGGATGATGGATAGAAAGTGCTTATGTATTCTTTCAACGAGCTTCTTGAGAGCATATGCACTTCCTAGATCATCATCGAGGACGCTGGGACACAAGCATTTGTCAGACATCCCGATATCTTGCATTACAATTTCTACACAGCGATACTTTCTACAGAACGACCACAACACTGTGAATGAAAACTCTGTCAAATAGAAATACCAGAATCAAGAAAATGAACTTTGTGCTCCCATGTTTGGGGCCCAAGACTATCTCCTATGCTCTATATTGATTTACAGGAGCAACTAAAAAGTAAAATGTAAAACAACACAAAATTATCTCATATTATGCTACAAAATACATCAGCACCATGTTTAATACATCTGCACTAGATATTTATTATCATATACATACTATGATGAATATACAAAACGTATTTGCTGCAATAGTGAGAGTGCTGGGCTACAATTGAAAGAGGCTATCCGTTATGCCTGTACTGAGGAGAAAGGGTCTATGGCTATTTCAAGGGCATTCGAGACTGCTTATAAAACAAATTTAGAAGCTATATGGAATAGGCATATGCCATACCTTCAATGAGGAGGTTTTAACTAACATTTTGGAGTTCATGAATGTCTACGCTTATGCAGGCAAGTAGATTCCTTTATTGCATGGAATGATTTCTTTACTTCGGATGATGGATAAAAAGTCTTATGTATTCTTTCAACGAGCTTCTTGAGAGCATATGCACTTCCTAGCTCATCATCAAGGACACTGGGACACAAGCGTTTGTCAGACATCCCGATATCTTGCATTACAATTTCTAATGCATGGTTTCGTAACCTTCCATATTTATCACTTTATCTCGAATCATCCATTAGGTTTCCAATGAAGATTCTAGACGACCAAATGCCTTTTTTTTTGCAAAAAAACTATTGTCCGTCGGATTTGCAATCTTCCTTCTCTAGTTTGCTCTTTCTCACCAATTTGGGCTTACTCGGGAAGGAGCTGCCATTTTTTTGTTGCCCAGAGATGTCTTTTTGCATGCACTTACTGAAATATATTGGTGAAGCCAACTTAGAGCATGGTGAACTGTAGATACCTTTGAGTTTTTGTCGTAGATTCCTCAACAAGCTTATATGAGCAACACGAAGATAGCATATCCTTCTTAGTTCTGAGATTGCCTCCATTTATACATGCTTTGAGGCAACTCAGACTTCTCTTTGGCTTTAAAACCTGCCACTGGACTTTCAAATACCATGGAAATAGAGTTTTCATAGAACAATCAAGGGAAACCATTTGCATTGTTTGAAAAAACAAACTTAGACAAAGCTTTTTTTGTTTAAAAAGGATACTCATTCTCCATTTTAGACATGAGAGTGCTGGGCTACAATTGAAAGAGGCTATCCGTTATGCCTGTACTGAGGAGAAAGGGTCTATGGCTATTTCAAGGGCATTCGAGACTGCTTATAAAACAAATTTAGAAGCTATATGGAATAGGCATATGCCATACCTTCAATGAAAAGGTTTTAACTAACATTTTGGAGTTCATGAATAACTATGAGTTTGTATAGGCACTTACGTTGTGAAGGTCTACGCTTATGCAGGCAAGAAGTAGATTCCTTTATTGCATGGAATGATTTCTTTACTTCAGAAGATGAATAAAAAGTGCTTATGGATTCTTTCAACGAGCTTCTTGAGGGCATATGCACTTCCTAGCTCATCATCGAGGACGCTGGGACACAATCATTTGTCAGACATCCTGATATCTTGCATTACAATTTCTACACAGTGATAATTTCTACAGAATGACCACAACACTGTGAATGAAAACTCTGTCAAATAGAAATATCGGAATCAAGAAAATGAACTTTGTGTTCCCATGTTTGGGGCCCAAGACTATCTCCTATGCTACAAAATACATCAGCGCCATGTTTAATACATCTGCACTAGATATTTATTATCATATACATACTATGATGAATATACAAAACTTATTTGCTGCAATAGAATGTAAACATTCATCATCTTACATTGTAATTAGGCAACTTCCCACAATTTCCCACAATTGTTACTAGTAACGTTGTCCAAGGACTCGATACACAATTGAGTTACTACTAAGAGCTTTTCCATAGATACCAAAGGACTGGTTTTGGAATGTGAAAGTATCGACCTCAAAATCATCAACCATTAGAATCTTTCACTTTAACACCAGCGCTCTCAAAAGACTAAGGCCAGAGTGAAAAATCTTGAAGCATGTGATGCAGCATAAGAAATAGAAAAATAGAACAAAAGAGCATAAAATATAAGAGATCAATTGCCCATATCTTTTTTGTGAAGAATTTTTAACTGATGATGCTGGTGCTACATGAAATGAAAGACAATGGCTATTTACCTCAATCTTCTCGTTCGCCGTAGTCGGCATAACAATATGATCTTCTTTGGTTGATCTTTGCGCAGCAGATGAAGCAAACAACATCATCAAGAGCATCATTATGCTACTACCAGATAATGTTAACAATGCCATGTTTCTCCCAAGATGATGCAAATCAAGCATTGGTTGCATCTATATATCTTGTTTCCAATGCATTATGGACGTGGCATGCATGCATAGTAGACTTTTCGCATGCATGCATGCATGGTTTCGTAACCTTCCATATTTATCACTTTATCTCGAAGATTCTAGACGATCAAATGCCTTTTTTTTTGCAAAAAAACTATTGTCCGTCGGATTTGCAATCTTCCTTCTCTAGTTTGCTCTTTCTCACCAATTTGGGCTTACTCGGGAAGGAGCTGCCATTTTTTTGTTGCCCAGAGATGTCTTTTTGCATGCACTTACTGAAATATATCGGTGAAGCCAACTTAGAGCATGGTGAGTTTTTGTCGTAGATTCCTCAACAAGCTTATATGAGCAACACGAAGATAGCATATCCTTCTTAGTTCTGAGTTTGCCTCCATTTATACATGCTTTGAGGCAACTCAGACTTCTCTTTGGCTTTAAAACCTGCCACTGGACTTTCAAATACCATGGAAATAGACCATTTGCATTGTTTGAAAAAACAAACTTAGACAAAGCCTTTTTTGTTTAAAAAGGATACTCATTCTCCATTTTAGACATGAGAGTGCTGGGCACAATTGAAAGAGGCTATCCGTTATGCCTGTACTGAGGAGAAAGGCTCTATGGCTATTTCAAGGGCATTCGAGACTTCTTATAAAACAAATTTAGAAGCTATATGGAATAGGCATATGCCATACCTTCAATGAGGAGGTTTTAACTAACATTTTGGAGTTCATGAATAACTATGAGTTTGTATAGGCACTTACGTTGTGAAGGTCTACGCTTATGCAGGCAAGAAGTAGATTCCTTTATTGCATGGAATGATTTCTTTACTTCGGAAGATGAATAAAAAGTGCTTATGGATTCTTTCAACGAGCTTCTTGAGGGCATATGCACTTCCTAGCTCATCATCGAGAACGCTGGGACACAATCATTTGTCAGACATCCTGATATCTTGCATTACAATTTCTACACAGTGATAATTTCTACAGAACGACCACAACACTGTGAATGAAAACTCTGTCAAATAGAAATATCGGAATCAAGAAAATGAACTTTGTGTTCCCATGTTTGGGGCCCAAGACTATCTCCTATGCTACAAAATACATCAGCGCCATGTTTAATACATCTGCACTAGATATTTATTATCATATACATACTATGATGAATATACAAAACTTATTTGCTGCAATAGAATGTAAACATTCATCATCTTACATTGTAATTAGGCACAGCTTCCCACAATTGCTACGTTGTCCAAGTACTGATACACAATTGAGTTACTACTAAGAGCTTTTCCATAGACACCAAAGGACTCTGATACGACAACACCATTAGAATCTTTCACTTTAACACCAGCGCTCTCAAAAGACCAAAGCGAGCTTGAGGAGTATCTAACTTTAGCAGTGCAAACGTTTTTGAAACAGGGCTGGTTTTGGAATGTGAAGGTATCGATATGCAAAGCCTCAAAATCATCAACACCAGGGTTGTCAAGGCTTGGGAAGTCTAGAAAAGAAGACTGCCCATCATACACTCGCACACCCACTTCGCCATCAGGGCCTTTATCCCCTGTTGCTATTTTTTATCTCGATTGTGCAATCCCCTTTTCCCTGTGTCTGTTAGGGAGGCCAGAGTGAAAAATCTTGAAGCATGTGATGCAGCATAAGAAATAGAAAAATAGAACAAAAGAGCATAAAATATAAGAGATCAATTGCCCATATCTTTTTTGTGAAGAATTTTTACCTGATGATGCTGGTGCTACATGAAATGAAAGACAATGGCTATTTACCTCAATCTTCTGGATTCGTTCGCCGTGTAGTCGGCATAACAATATGATCTTCTTTGGTTGATCTTTCTTGGCAGAGATGATGAAACAAACAACATCATCAAGAGCATCATTATGCTACTACCAGATAATGTTAACAATGCCATGTTTCTCCCAAGATGATGCAAATCAAGCATTGGTTGCATCTATATATCTTGTTTCCAATGCATTATGGACGTGGCATGCATGCATAGTAGACTTTTCGCATGCATGCATGCATGGTTTCGTAACCTTCCATATTTCACTTTATCTCGAATCATCCATTAGGTTTTCAATGAAGATTCTAGACAATCAAATGCCTTTTTTTTTGCAAAAAAACTATTGTCCGTCGGATTTGCAATCTTCCTTCTCTAGTTTGCTCTTTCTCACCAATTTGGGCTTACTCGGGAAGGAGCTGCCATTTTTTTGTTGCCCAGAGATGTCTTTTTGCATGCACTTACTGAAATATATCGGTGAAGCCAACTTAGAGCATGGTGAGTTTTTGTCGTAGATTCCTCAACAAGCTTATATGAGCAACACGAAGATAGCATATCCTTCTTAGTTCTGAGTTTGCCTCCATTTATACATGCTTTGAGGCAACTCAGACTTCTCTTTGGCTTTAAAACCTGCCACTGGACTTTCAAATACCATGGAAATAGACCATTTGCATTGTTTGAAAAAACAAACTTAGACAAAGCTTTTTTTGTTTAAAAAGGATACTCATTCTCCATTTTAGACATGAGAGTGCTGGGCACAATTGAAAGAGGCTATCCGTTATGCCTGTACTGAGGAGAAAGGCTCTATGGCTATTTCAAGGGCATTCGAGACTGCTTATAAAACAAATTTAGAAGCTATATGGAATAGGCATATGCCATACCTTCAATGAGGAGGTTTTAACTAACATTTTGGAGTTCATGAATAACTATGAGTTTGTATAGGCACTTACGTTGTGAAGGTCTACGCTTATGCAGGCAAGAAGTAGATTCCTTTATTGCATGGAATGATTTCTTTACTTCGGAAGATGAATAAAAAGTGCTTATGGATTCTTTCAACGAGCTTCTTGAGGGCATATGCACTTCCTAGCTCATCATCGAGAACGCTGGGACACAATCATTTGTCAGACATCCTGATATCTTGCATTACAATTTCTACACAGTGATAATTTCTACAGAACGACCACAACACTGTGAATGAAAACTCTGTCAAATAGAAATATCGGAATCAAGAAAATGAACTTTGTGTTCCCATGTTTGGGGCCCAAGACTATCTCCTATGCTCTATATTGATTTACAGGAGCAACTCAAAAGTAAAATGTAAAACAACACAAAATTATCTCATCTTATGCTACAAAATACATCAGCGCCATGTTTAATACATCTGCACTAGATATTTATTATCATATACATACTATGATGAATATACAAAACTTATTTGCTGCAATAGAATGTAAACATTCATCATCTTACATTGTAATTAGGCACAGCTTCCCACAATTGCTACGTTGTCCAAGTACTGATACACAATTGAGTTACTACTAAGAGCTTTTCCATAGACACCAAAGGACTCTGATACGACAACACCATTAGAATCTTTCACTTTAACACCAGCGCTCTCAAAAGACCAAGGCGAGCTTGAGGAGTATCTAACTTTAGAAGCGCAAACGTTTTTGAAACAGGGCTGGTTTTGGAATGTGAAAGTATCGATATGCAAAGCCTCAAAATCATCAACACCAGGGTTGTCAAGGCTTGGGAAGTCTAGAAAAGAATACTGCCCATCATACACTCGCACACCGACTTCGCCATCAGTGCCTTTATCCCCTGTTGCTATTTTTATCTCGATTGTGCAATCCCCTTTTCCCTGTGTCTGTTAGGCAGGCCAGAGTGAAAAATCTTGAAGCATGTGATGCAGCATAAGAAATAGAAAAATAGAACAAAAGAGCATAAAATATAAGAGATCAATTGCCCATATCTTTTTTGTGAAGAATTTTACCTGATGATGCTGGTGCTACATGAAATGAAAGACAATGGCTATTTATCTCAATCTTCTCGTTCGACATTGTCGGCATAACAATATGATCTTCTTTGGTTGATCTTTGCGCAGCAGATGAAGCAAACAACATCATCAAGAGCATCATTATGCTACTACCAGATAATGTTAACAATGCCATGTTTCTCCCAAGATGATGCAAATCAAGCATTGGTTGCATCTATATATCTTGTTTCCAATGCATTATGGACGTGGCATGCATGCATAGTAGACTTTTCACATGCATGCATGCATGGTTTCGTAACCTTCGATATTTATCACTTTATCTCGAATCATCCATTAGGTTTCCAATGAAGATTCTAGACGATCAAATGCCTTTTTTTTTGCAAAAAAAACTATTGTCCGTCGGATTTGCAATCTTCCTTCTCTAGTTTGCTCTTTCTCACCAATTTGGGCTTACTCGGGAAGGAGCTGCCATTTTTTTGTTGCCCAGAGATGTCTTTTTGCATGCACTTACTGAAATATATCGGTGAAGCCAACTTAGAGCATGGTGAACTGTAGATACCTTTGAGTTTTTGTCGTAGATTCCTCAACAAGCTTATATGAGCAACACGAAGATAGCATATCCTTCTTAGTTCTGAGATTGCCTCCATTTATACATGCTTTGAGGCAACTCAGACTTCTCTTTGGCTTTAAAACCTGCCACTGGACTTTCAAATACCATGGAAATAGAGTTTTCATAGAACAATCAAGGGAAACCATTTGCATTGTTTTAAACAACAAACTTAGACAAAGCTTTTTTTGTTTAAAAAGGATACTCATTCTCCATTTTAGACATGAGAGTGCTGGGCTACAATTGAAAGAGGCTATCCGTTATGCCTGTACTGAGGAGAAAAGGTCTATGGCTATTTCAAGGGCATTCGAGACTGCTTATAAAACAAATTTAGAAGCTATATGGAATAGGCATATGCCATACCTTCAATGAGGAGGTTTTAACTAACATTTTGGAGTTCATGAATAACTATGAGTTTGTATAGGCACTTACGTTGTGAAGGTCTACGCTTATGCAGGCAAGAAGTAGATTCCTTTATTGCATGGAATGATTTCTTTACTTCGGATGATGAATAAAAAGTGCTTATGTATTCTTTCAACGAGCTTCTTGAGGGCATATGCACTTCCTAGCTCATCACCGAGGACGCTGGGACACAATCATTTGTCAGACATCCCAATATCTTGCATTACAATTTCTACACAGTGATAATTTCTACAGAACGACCACAACACTGTGAATGAAAACTCTGTCAAATAGAAATATCGGAATCAAGAAAATGAACTTTGTGTTCCCATGTTTGGGGCCCAAGACTATCTCCTATGCTCTATATTGATTTACAAGAGCAACTCAAAAGTAAAATGTAAAACAACACAAAATTATCTCATCTTATGCTACAAAATACATCAGCGCCATGTTTAATACATCTGCACTAGATATTTATTATCATATACATACTATGATGAATATACAAAACTTATTTGCTGCAATAGAATGTAAACATTCATCATCTTACATTGTAATTAGGCACAGCTTCCCACAATTGCTACGTTGTCCAAGTACGGATACACAATTGAGTTACTAGTAAGAGCTTTTCCATAGACACCAAAGGACTCTGATACGACAGCACCATTAGAATCTTTCACTTTAACACCAGCGCTCTCAAAAGACCAAGGCGAGCTTGAGGAGTATCTAACTTTAGCAGCGCAAACGTTTTTGAAACAGGGCTGGTTTTGGAATGTGAAAGTATCGATATGCAAAGCCTCAAAATCATCAACACCAGGGTTGTCAAGGCTTGGGAAGTCTAGAAAAGAAGACTGCCCATCATACACTCGCACACCGACTTCGCCATCAGTGCCTTTATCCCCTGTTGCTATTTTTATCTCGATTGTGCAATCCCCTTTTCCCTGTGTCTGTTAGGCAGGCCAGAGTGAAAAATCTTGAAGCATGTGATGCAGCATAAGAAATAGAAAAATAGAACAAAAGAGCATAAAATATAAGAGATCAATTGCCCATATCTTTTTTGTGAAGAATTTTTACCTGATGATGCTGGTGCTACATGAAATGAAAGACAATGGCTATTTACCTCAATCTTCTCGTTCGCCGTAGTCGGCATAACAATATGATCTTCTTTGGTTGATCTTTGCGCAGCAGATGAAGCAAACAACATCATCAAGAGCATCATTATGCTACTACCAGATAATGTTAACAATGCCATGTTTCTCCCAAGATGATGCAAATCAAGCATTGGTTGCATCTATATATCTTGTTTCCAATGCATTATGGACGTGGCATGCATGCATAGTAGACTTTTCGCATGCATGCATGCATGGTTTCGTAACCCTCCATATTTATCACTTTATCTCGAATCATCCATTAGGTTTCCAATGAAGATTCTAGACGATCAAATGTCTTTGTTTTTTTGCAAAAAAACTTCTTTCTCACCAATTTGGGCTTACTCGGGAAGGAGCTGCCATTTTTTTGTTGCCCAGAGATGTCTTTTTGCATGCACTTACTGAAATATATCGGTGAAGCCAACTTAGAGCATGGTGAACTGTAGATACCTTTGAGTTTTTGTCGTAGATTCCTCAACAAGCTTATATGAGCAACACGAAGATAGCATATCCTTCTTAGTTCTGAGATTGCCTCCATTTATACATGCTTTGAGGCAACTCAGACTTCTCTTTGGCTTTAAAACCTGCCACTCGACTTTCAAATACCATGGAAATAGAGTTTTCATAGAACAATCAAGGGAAACCATTTGCATTGTTTGAAACAACAAACTTAGACAAAGCTTTTTTTGTTTAAAAAGGATAGTCATTCTCCATTTTAGACATGAGAGTGCTGGGCTACAATTGAAAGAGGCTATCCGTTATGCCTGTACTGAGGAGAAAAGGTCTATGGCTATTTCAAGGGCATTCAAGACTGCTTATAAAACAAATTTAGAAGCTATATGGAATAGGCATATGCCATACCTTCAATGAGGAGGTTTTAACTAACATTTTGGAGTTCATGAATAACTATGAGTTTGTATAGGCACTTACGTTGTGAAGGTCTACGCTTATGCAGGCAAGAAGTAGATTCCTTTATTGCATGGAATGATTTCTTTACTTCGGATGATGAATAAAAAGTGCTTATGTATTCTTTCAACGAGCTTCTTGAGGGCATATGCACTTCCTAGCTCATCACCGAGGACGCTGGGACACAATCATTTGTCAGACATCCCAATATCTTGCATTACAATTTCTACACAGTGATAATTTCTACAGAACGACCACAACACTGTGAATGAAAACTCTGTCAAATAGAAATATCGGAATCAAGAAAATGAACTTTGTGTTCCCATGTTTGGGGCCCAAGACTATCTCCTATGCTCTATATTGATTTACAAGAGCAACTCAAAAGTAAAATGTAAAACAACACAAAATTATCTCATCTTATGCTACAAAATACATCAGCGCCATGTTTAATACATCTGCACTAGATATTTATTATTATATACATACTATGATGAATATACAAAACTTATTTGCTACAATAGAATATAAACATTCATCATCTTACATTGTAATTAGGCACAACTTCCCACAATTGCTACGTTGTCCAAGTACGGATACACAATTGAGTTACTAGTAAGAGCTTTTCCATAGACACCAAAGGACTCTGATACGACAGCACCATTAGAATCTTTCACTTTAACACCAGCGCTCTCAAAAGACCAAGGCGAGCTTGAGGAGTATCTAACTTTAGCAGCGCAAACATTTTTGAAACAGGGCTGGTTTTGGAATGTGAAAGTATCGACATGCAAAGCCTCAAAATCATCAACACCAGGGTTGTCAAGGCTTGGAAAGTCTAGAAAAGAAGACTGCCCATCATACACTCGCACACCGACTTTGCCATCAGTGCCTTTATCCCCTGTTGCTATTTTTATCTCGATTGTGCAATCCCCTTTTCCATGTGTCTGTTAGGCAGGCCAGAGTGAAAAATCTTGAAGCATGTGATGCAGCATAAGAAATAGAAAAATAGAACAAAAGAGCATAAAATATAAGAGATCAATTGCCCATATCTTTTTTGTGAAGAATTTTTACCTGATGATGCTGGTGCTACATGAAATGAAAGACAATGGCTATTTACCTCAATCTTCTCGTTCGCCGTAGTCGACATAACAATATGATCTTCTTTGGTTGATCTTTGCGCAACAGATGAAGCAAACAACATCATCAAGAGCATCATTATGCTACTACCAGATAATGTTAACAATGCCATGTTTCTCCCAAGATGATGCAAATCAAGCATTGGTTGCATCTATATATCTTGTTTCCAATGCATTATGGACGTGGCATGCATGCATAGTAGACTTTTCGCATGCATGCATGCATGGTTTCGTAACCCTCCATATTTATCACTTTATCTCGAATCATCCATTAGGTTTCCAATGAAGATTCTAGACGATCAAATGTCTTTGTTTTTTTGCAAAAAAACTTCTTTCTCACCAATTTGGGCTTACTCGGGAAGGAGCTGCCATTTTTTTGTTGCCCAGAGATGTCTTTTTGCATGCACTTACTGAAATATATCGGTGAAGCCAACTTAGAGCATGGTGAACTGTAGATACCTTTGAGTTTTTGTCGTAGATTCCTCAACAAGCTTATATGAGCAACACGAAGATAGCATATCCTTCTTAGTTCTGAGATTGCCTCCATTTATACATGCTTTGAGGCAACTCAGACTTCTCTTTGGCTTTAAAACCTGCCACTCGACTTTCAAATACCATGGAAATAGAGTTTTCATAGAACAATCAAGGGAAACCATTTGCATTGTTTGAAACAACAAACTTAGACAAAGCTTTTTTTGTTTAAAAAGGATAGTCATTCTCCATTTTAGACATGAGAGTGCTGGGCTACAATTGAAAGAGGCTATCCGTTATGCCTGTACTGAGGAGAAAAGGTCTATGGCTATTTCAAGGGCATTCAAGACTGCTTATAAAACAAATTTAGAAGCTATATGGAATAGGCATATGCCATACCTTCAATGAGGAGGTTTTAACTAACATTTTGGAGTTCATGAATAACTATGAGTTTGTATAGGCACTTACGTTGTGAAGGTCTACGCTTATGCAGGCAAGAAGTAGATTCCTTTATTGCATGGAATGATTTCTTTACTTCGGATGATGAATAAAAAGTGCTTATGTATTCTTTCAACGAGCTTCTTGAGGGCATATGCACTTCCTAGCTCATCACCGAGGACGCTGGGACACAATCATTTGTCAGACATCCCAATATCTTGCATTACAATTTCTACACAGTGATAATTTCTACAGAACGACCACAACACTGTGAATGAAAACTCTGTCAAATAGAAATATCGGAATCGAGAAAATGAACTTTGTGTTCCCATGTTTGGGGCCCAAGACTATCTCCTATGCTCTATATTGATTTACAAGAGCAACTCAAAAGTAAAATGTAAAACAACACAAAATTATCTCATCTTATGCTACAAAATACATCAGCGCCATGTTTAATACATCTGCACTAGATATTTATTATCATATACATACTATGATGAATATACAAAACTTATTTGCTGCAATAGAATGTAAACATTCATCATCTTACATTGTAATTAGGCACAACTTCCCACAATTGCTACGTTGTCCAAGTACGGATACACAATTGAGTTACTAGTAAGAGCTTTTCCATAGACACCAAAGGACTCTGATACGACAACACCATTAGAATCTTTCACTTTAACACCAGCGCTCTCAAAAGACCAAGGCGAGCTTGAGGAGTATCTAACTTTAGCAGCGCAAACATTTTTGAAACAGGGCTGGTTTTGGAATGTGAAAGTATCGACATGCAAAGCCTCAAAATCATCAACACCAGGGTTGTCAAGGCTTGGAAAGTCTAGAAAAGAAGACTGCCCATCATACACTCGCACACCGACTTTGCCATCAGTGCCTTTATCCCCTGTTGCTATTTTTATCTCGATTGTGCAATCCCCTTTTCCATGTGTCTGTTAGGCAGGCCAGAGTGAAAAATCTTGAAGCATGTGATGCAGCATAAGAAATAGAAAAATAGAACAAAAGAGCATAAAATATAAGAGATCAATTGCCCATATCTTTTTTGTGAAGAATTTTTACCTGATGATGCTGGTGCTACATGAAATGAAAGACAATGGCTATTTACCTCAATCTTCTCGTTCGCCGTAGTCGACATAACAATATGATCTTCTTTGGTTGATCTTTGCGCAGCAGATGAAGCAAACAACATCATCAAGAGCATCATTATGCTACTACCAGATAATGTTAACAATGCCATGTTTCTCCCAAGATGATGCAAATCAAGCATTGGTTGCATCTATATATCTTGTTTCCAATGCATTATGGACGTGGCATGCATGCATAGTAGACGTTTCGCATGCATGCATGCACGGTTTCGTAACCCTCCATATTTATCACTTTATCTCGAATCATCCATTAGGTTTCCAATGAAGATTCTAGACGATCAAGGGTAAAAGCATGAAAGGGTGTACGTACATTGTACTGAATTGATGTACAAATATGGATACATTTTGGTTATTTTTTATTTGTATAAACATACACTTTTCGATTTTATGTACTTTGCATATATATTTAAGCTAAATTTCGGATATGTTTTAGCTATGCATGTACTTTTTGGGTACTTTGGGTGATTTGTGTAATATAGCCACATGTACCAAAAGGGATACATTTATAGACACCCTTTCATGCTTTTACCCTCAAATGCCTTTTTTTTTTTTGCAAAAAAACTATTGTCCGTCGGATTTGCAATCTTCCTTCTCTAGTTTGCTCTTTCTCACCAATTTGGGCTTACTCGGGAAGGAGCTGCCATTTTTTTGTTGCCCAGAGATGTCTTTTTGCATGCACTTACTGAAATATATCGGTGAAGCCAACTTAGAGCATGGTGAACTGTAGATACCTTTGAGTTTTTGTCGTAGATTCCTCAACAAGCTTATATGAGCAACACGAAGATAGCATATCCTTCTTAGTTCTGAGATTGCCTCCATTTATACATGCTTTGAGGCAACTCAGACTTCTCTTTGGCTTTAAAACTCTCTTTGGCTTTAAAACCTGCCACTCGACTTTCAAATACCATGGAAATAGAGTTTTCATAGAACAATCAAGGGAAACCATTTGCATTGTTTGAAACAACAAACTTAGACAAAGCTTTTTTTGTTTAAAAAGGATAGTCATTCTCCATTTTAGACATGAGAGTGCTCGTCTACAATTGAAAGAGGCTATCCGTTATGCCTGTACTGAGGAGAAAAGGTCTATGGCTATTTCAAGGGCATTCGAGGCTATCCGTTTATCTTGAGGAGAAAAGGTCTATGGCTATTTCAAGGGCATTCGAGAAGCTATATGGAATAGGCATATGCCATACCTTCAATGAGGAGGTTTTAACTAACATTTTGGAGTTCATGAATAACTATGAGTTTGTATAGGCACTTACGTTGTGAAGGTCTACGCTTATGCAGGCAAGAAGTAGATTCCTTTATTGCATGGAATGATTTCTTTACTTCGGATGATGAATAAAAAGTGCTTATGTATTCTTTCAACGAGCTTCTTGAGGGCATATGCACTTCCTAGCTCATCATCGAGGGACATTTGGGACACAATCATTTGTCAGACATCCCAATATCTTGCATTACAATTTCTACACAGTGATAATTTCTACAGAATGACCACAACACTGTGAATGAAAACTCTGTCAAATAGAAATATCGGAATCAAGAAAATGAACTTTGTGTTCCCATGTTTGGGGCCCAAGACTATCTCCTATGCTCTATATTGATTTACAAGAGCAACTCAAAAGTAAAATGTAAAACAACACAAAATTATCTCATCTTATGCTACAAACTACATCAGCGCCATGTTTAATACATCTACACTAGATATTTATTGTCATATACATACTATGATGAATATACAAAACTTGTAAACATTCATCATCTTACATTGTAATTAGGCACAGCTTCCCACAATTGCTACGTTGTCCAAGTACGGATACACAATTGAGTTACTAGTAAGAGCTTTTCCATAAACACCAAAGGACTCTGATACGACAACACCATTAGAATCTTTCACTTTAACACCAGCGCTCTCAAAAGACCAAGGCGAGCTTGACGAGTATCTAACTTTAGCAGCGCAAACGTTTTTGAAACAGGGCTGGTTTTGGAATGTGAAAGTATCGATATGCAAAGCCTCAAAATCATCAACACCAGGGTTGTCAAGGCTTGGGAAGTCTAGAAAAGAAGACTGCCCATCATACACTCGCACACCGACTTCGCCATCAGTGCCTTTATCCCCTGTTGCTATTTTTATCTCGATTGTGCAATCCCCTTTTCCCTGTGTCTGTTAGGCAGGCCAGAGTGAAAAATCTTGAAGCATGTGATGCAGCATAAGAAATAGAAAAATAGAACAAAATAGCATAAAATATAAGAGATCAATTGCTCATATCTTTTTTGTGAAGAATTTTTACCTGATGATGCTGGTGCTACATGAAATGAAAGACAATGGTTATTTACCTCAATCTTCTCGTTCGCCGTAGTCGGCATAACAATATGATCATCTTTGGTTGATCTTTGCGCAGCAGATGAAGCAAACAACATCATCAAGAGCATCATTATGCTACTACCAGATAATGTTAACAATGCCATGTTTCTCCCAAGATGATGCAAATCAAGCATTGGTCGCATCTATATATCTTGTTTCCAATGCATTATGGACGTGGCATGCATGCATAGTAGACTTTTCGCATGCATGCATGCATGGTTTCGTAACCCTCCATATTTATCACTTTATCTCGAATCATCCATTAGGTTTCCAATGAAGATTCTAGACGATCAAATGCCTTTGTTTTTTTGCAAAAAAACTATTGTCCGTCGGATTTGCAATCTTCCTTCTCTAGTTTGCTCTTTCTCACCAATTTGGGCTTACTCCGGAAGCAGCTGCCATTTTTTTGTTGCCCAGAGATGTCTTTTTGCATGCACTTACTGAAATATATCGGTGAAGCCAACTTAGAGCATAGTGAACTGTAGATACCTTTGAGTTTTTGTCGTAGATTCCTCAACAGGGTAAAAGCATGTTAGGGTGTCCCTTAAAAAGTATTATTTAGTGACTAAAAAAGTACCTAAAAAGGTACCCAGGACTGGGTACTGGGTACCCGTGTAATATCTCAATAAAAGTTACATTTTAGAACTTTTATATATATTTTGGTCTCCGGTAGCATTATCTTTATCTTAACTTTGAATATTAATGTGTCCTTGACTTTTATTTTGGACCTTTGTACTAGTTTTAAGGAAAATAAAAATGAGAAAGTACCCAGTTCGGAAGTACCTAGTGTATGTACTTTTGCAGGTTCCAAAAGTGGTACACCCTAACATGCTTTTACCCAACAAGCTTATATGAGCAACACGAAGATAGCATATCCTTCTTAGTTCTGAGATTGCCTCCATTTATACATGCTTTGAGGCAACTCAGACTTCTCTTTGGCTTTAAAACCTGCCACTCGACTTTCAAATACCATGGAAATAGAGTTTTCATAGAACAATCAAGGGAAACCATTTGCATTGTTTGAAACAACAAACTTAGACAAAGCTTTTTTTGTTTAAAAAGGATAGTCATTCTCCATTTTAGACATGAGAGTGCTGGGCTACAATTGAAAGAGGCTATCTGTTATGCCTGTACTGAGGAGAAAAGGTCTATGGCTATTTCAAGGGCATTCGAGGCTATCCGTTATGCCTGTATTGAGGAGAAAAGGTCTATGGCTATTTCAAGGGCATTCGAGAAGCTATATGGAATAGGCATATGCCATACCTTCAATGAGGAGGTTTTAACTAACATTTTGGAGTTCATGAATAACTATGAGTTTGTATAGGCACTTACGTTGTGAAGGTCTACGCTTATGCAGGCAAGAAGTAGATTCCTTTATTGCATGGAATGATTTCTTTACTTCGAATGATGAATAAAAAGTGCTTATGTATTCTTTCAACGAGCTTCTTGAGGGCATATGCACTTCCTAGCCCATCACCGAGGACGCTGGGACACAATCATTTGTCAAACATCCCAATATCTTGCATTACAATTTCTACACAGTGATAATTTCTACAGAACGACCACAACACTGTGAATGAAAACTCTGTCAAATAGAAATATCGGAATCAAGAAAATGAACTTTGTGTTCCCATGTTTGGGGCCCAAGACTATCTCCTATGCTCTATATTGATTTACAAGAGCAACTCAAAAGTAAAATGTAAAACAACACAAAATTATCTCATCTTATGCTACAAACTACATCAGCGCCATGTTTAATACATCTACACTAGATATTTATTGTCATATACATACTATGATGAATATACAAAACTTGTAAACATTCATCATCTTACATTGTAATTAGGCACAGCTTCCCACAATTGCTACGTTGTCCAAGTACGGATACACAATTGAGTTACTAGTAAGAGCTTTTCCATAGACACCAAAGGACTCTGATACGACAACACCATTAGAATCTTTCACTTTAACACCAGCGCTCTCAAAAGACCAAGGCGAGCTTGACGAGTATCTAACTTTAGCAGCGCAAACGTTTTTGAAACAGGGCTGGTTTTGGAATGTGAAAGTATCGATATGCAAAGCCTCAAAATCATCAACACCAGGGTTGTCAAGGCTTGGGAAGTCTAGAAAAGAAGACTGCCCATCATACACTCGCACACCGACTTCGCCATCAGTGCCTTTATCCCCTGTTGCTATTTTTATCTCGATTGTGCAATCCCCTTTTCCCTGTGTCTGTTAGGCAGGCCAGAGTGAAAAATCTTGAAGCATGTGATGCAGCATAAGAAATAGAAAAATAGAACAAAAGAGCATAAAATATAAGAGATCAATTGCCCATATCTTTTTTGTGAAGAATTTTTACCTGATGATGCTGGTGCTACATGAAATGAAAGACAATGGTTATTTACCTCAATCTTCTCGTTCGCCGTAGTCGGCATAACAATATGATCATCTTTGGTTGATCTTTGCGCAGCAGATGAAGCAAACAACATCATCAAGAGCATCATTATGCTACTACCAGATAATGTTAACAATGCCATGTTTCTCCCAAGATGATGCAAATCAAGCATTGGTCGCATCTATATATCTTGTTTCCAATGCATTATGGACGTGGCATGCATGGATAGTAGACTTTTCGCATGCATGCATGCATGGTTTCGTAACCCTCCATATTTATCACTTTATCTCGAATCATCCATTAGGTTTCCAATGAAGATTCTAGACGATCAAATGCCTTTGTTTTTTTGCAAAAAAACTATTGTCCGTCGGATTTGCAATCTTCCTTCTCTAGTTTGCTCTTTCTCACCAATTTGGGCTTACTCGGGAAGGAGCTGCCATTTTTTTGTTGCCCAGAGATGTCTTTTTGCATGCACTTACTGAAATATATCGGTGAAGCCAACTTAGAGCATGGTGAACTGTAGATACCTTTGAGTTTTTGTCGTAGATTCCTCAACAAGCTTATATGAGCAACACGAAGATAGCATATCCTTCTTAGTTCTGAGATTGCCTCCATTTATACATGCTTTGAGGCAACTCAGACTTCTCTTTGGCTTTAAAACCTGCCACTCGACTTTCAAATACCATGGAAATAGAGTTTTCATAGAACAATCAAGGGAAACCATTTGCATTGTTTGAAACAACAAACTTAGACAAAGCGTTTTTTGTTTAAAAAGGATAGTCATTCTCCATTTTAGACATGAGAGTGCTGGGCTACAATTGAAAGAGGCTATCCGTTATGCCTGTACTGAGGAGAAAAGGTCTATGGCTATTTCAAGGGCATTCGAGACTGCTTATAAAACAAATTTAGAAGCTATATGGAATAGGCATATGCCATACCTTCAATGAGGAGGTTTTAACTAACATTTTGGAGTTCATGAATAACTATGAGTTTGTATAGGCACTTAGGTTGTGAAGGTCTACGCTTATGCAGGCAAGAAGTAGATTCCTTTATTGCATGGATCAGTGTTAGAAGACCAGTCTGCCACTCTGCTCATAGAAGCTGCCACTGCTTCTTGAATTCTAGTTTCTCGTATCATAAGCAAGCAAATTATCCTGTACATTAAACTGGATCTGATGCTGCATTGTCGGGGTAAGCTTTCAATCTGAAGCTGGCTAGACAAAGCATATGCCTAGCCGCTAGACTCCTCCCTTTAAAGCCCAGTGCAAGATGTATAGATATCAGCAAAACCCTAGCTCGGCAATCCAATCCAGTCTAATCCATTCAACCTACTTGCATTACATACTAAAGAAGACCAAAACTGCATAAGTACCTGATCTTTCTCTAAACCATAAATTTAGTCTTTCCGCCAGCAGAAAAGGGTAAGAATAAACCAGAACATTCTAAATCACTTCAAGATTGTATTTCTTTAGATAAGCTTATCCAGAAAGAACTCAAGAACTTAACCTGCTTCAATTTGCATCAATTCAGCCTATATTTTTCAATCAATCCCAGGTCGACCCAGCCGTAGAAAAATCTTTTACTTGGATCCATCAACAAACCAAGGAAGAAATGAACTAATACGGCAAAAAGAAACAAAGTTGAAGATCGCCTCTGGGTTACATCTCAAGAAAGCCTGGAACAAACTTGTGAAGGACCAGTCTCAAAGCAAAAGAATGTCCTGGCCTGGCCACCATCCCCAAGAATCTCCTCTTCATGCTTCGCTGCTGATCCGAAGGCAAGGAGAAGCGGCGGTAGCCTCTCCCGCAAACGACCTAGATAGCTGGAAGGAGTAGAGAAGTCCACCGGGATGTTGGTGGCAATGTCAAGATATCCCTCCTGTTTGGTTTGGGCCTCCTCAATAGATTGAACCGCTGCTTGGAGCTGATGTTCAAGGTCACGGATCCGATGCTCTTTTTCTAACAAAAGACGGGACTGATCACGGACCCGTTTACCAGGAAGCGTGGCATGTGAAGAGGATTGCCCCGGAGTATGGAGGCGAAGCGTGGCAATCTCCGCGTCATCGATGACCTTTTGTTTCTGAGCCTCCAAAAGCTGAGTCTGGAGGGACGTTAACTGATTGGTGAGCGTGGAAAGTTGAGCTTCAAGGGAGGTGAGTCGAGCTTCACGCTCAGTGAGATTTTGAACTTGAGTGCTGTAATTGTCACAAAGCTCTGAGTACAAGGTGTCTAGCTTAGCAATGTGTTTCTCCTTGTCACTCAGAAGGGTATCTTTGGACTTGTTCTGTTCCAATAAGTCCTGAATTTCAGTTTGGAGCTGCGCCTGCTGATCTGTAAGTAGGCGGGTCTGATCCTGAGCACTGGTGAGAGCTATACGGGCCTGTAATAGAGCCGCGTGCTTTTCTTGAAGTTGGGCTTCCAGGGTTTGAACATGGGCAGTGGCAGCTTGAAGGTCTCTTTGAACAGCATCGGAAGCCTCCAGGGACGCATGACCATCGTCTAGAATCTTCATTGGAAACCTAATGGATGATTCGAGATAAAGTGATAAATATGGAGGGTTACGAAACCATGCATGCATGCATGCGAAAAGTCTACTATGCATGCATGCCACGTCCATAATGCATTGGAAACAAGATATATAGATGCAACCAATGCTTGATTTGCATCATCTTGGGAGAAACATGGCATTGTTAACATTATCTGGTAGTAGCATAATGATGCTCTTGATGATGTTTGCTTCATCTGTTGCGCAAAGATCAACCAAAGAAGATCATATTGTTATGCCGACTACGGCGAACGAGAAGATTGAGGTAAATAGCCATTGTCTTTCATTTCATGTAGCACCAGCATCATCAGGTAAAAATTCTTCACAAAAAAGATATGGGCAATTGATCTCTTATATTTTATGCTCTTTTGTTCTATTTTTCTATTTCTTATGCTGCATCACATGCTTCAAGATTTTTCACTCGGCCCGCCCTAACGCAACCACGGGAAAAGGGGATTGATAAAAATAGCAACAGGGGATAAAGGCACTGATGGCGAAGTGGGTGTGCGAGTGTATGATGGGCAGTCTTCTTTTCTAGACTTCCCAAGCCTTGACAACCCTGGTGTTGATGATTTTGAGGCTTTGCATATCGATACTTTCACATTCCAAAACCAGCCCCTGTTTAAAAACGCGTTTGCTTTTTGCTAAAGTTAGATACTCGTCACGCTCGCCTTGGTCTTTTGAGAGCGCTGGTGTTAAAGTGAAAGATTCTAATGGTGTTGTCGTATCAGAGTCCTTTGGTGTCTATGGAAAAGCTCTTACTAGTAACTCAATTGTGTATCCGTACTTGGACAACGTAGCAATTGTGGGAAGCTGTGCCTAATTACAATGTAAGATGATGAATGTTTACATTCTATTGCAGCAAATAAGTTTTGTATATTCATCATAGTATATATATGATAATAAATATCTAGTGCAGATGTATTAAACATGGCGCTGATGTATTTTGTAGCATAAGATGAGATAATTTTGTGTTGTTTTACATTTTACTTTTGAGTTGCTCCTGTAAATCAATATAGAGCATAGGAGATAGTCTTAGGCCCCAAACATGGGAACACAAAGTTCATTTTCTTGATTCCGATATTTCTATTTGTGAGTTTTCATTCACGTGTTGTTGTGGTCGTTCTGTAGAAATTATCACTGTGTAGAAATTGTAATGCAAGATATCGGGATGTCTGACAAATGATTGTATCCCAGCGTCCTCGATGATGAGCTAGGAAGTGCATATGCCCTCAAGAAGCTCGTTGAAAGAATCCATAAGCACTTTTTATTATCATCCGAAGTAAAGAAATCATTCCATGCAATAAAGGAATCTACTTCTTGCCTGCATAAGCGTAGACCTTCACAACGTAAGTGCCTATACAAACTCATAGTTATTCATGAACTCCAAAATGTTAGTTAAAACCTCCTCATTGAAGGTATGGCATATGCCTATTCCATATAGCTTCTAAATTTGTTTTATAAGCAGTCTCGAATGCCCTTGAAATAGCCATAGACATTTTCTCCTCAGTACAGGCATAACGGATAGCCTCTTTCAATTGTAGCCCAAAGACTCTCATGTCTAAAATGGAGAATGACTATCCTTTTTAAACAAAAAAAGCTTTGTCTAAGTTTGTTGTTTCAAACAATGCAAATGGTTTCCCTTGATTGTTCTATGAAAACTCTATTTCCATGGTATTTGAAAGTCGAGTGGCAGGTTTTAAAGCCAAAGAGAAGTCTGAGTTGCCTCAAGGCATGTATAAATGGAGGCAATCTCAGAACTAAGAAGGATATGCTATCTTCGTGTTGCTCATATAAGCTTGTTGAGGAATCTACGACAAAAACTCAAAGGTATCTACAGTTCACCATGCTCTAAGTTGGCTTCACCGATATATTTCAGTAAGTGCATGCAAAAAGACATCTCTGGGCAACAAAAAAATGGCAGCTCCTTCCCGAGTAAGCCCAAATTGGTGAGAAAGAGCAAACTAGAGAAGGAAGATTGCAAATCCGACGGACAATAGTTTTTTTGCAAAAAAACAAAGGCATTTGATCGTCTAGAATCTTTTTTTTTTTTTTTTTGAAGGAGGAGCGGGCGCTTTTTATTCATATGATAGGAAGAATTACATCAACGATCCCACATGGATCTTATAGGAAGTATTTCTGCACATATATGAAAAGTACAACATATAATGTTTCAACTTTCATAGAGGACTACTACAGGAGAAGCCTCAACATCTTCACCCTCCATGAACTGAAACTTATTGAATTGAGCAGCAATAAAACCAAAGAGATATCAGATAGAGGTCACAGAACCTTTCAGTATCCTCTGAATCAAGACGAAAGGGTCACCCTGTAGAGGGCGTCTTCCACTTCCATTATCCATCAAGGAGCCCATACATCCTCAACTGTATGTAGATCAAGGAGCCCATACATCCTCGACCATATGCAGAAGACAACATGAAACAGCCACCATCACTTCTACCTGTATATAACTTTGGAAGTGGGATAGGTGGACAAGCCCTATCACCAAGCTGCATTACTCTTACCATGACACTAAAAATATGATAAAGAAAAGTATAGATCAGTGTTAGAAGAGCAGTCTGCCACTCTGCTCATAGAAGCTGCCACTGCTTCTTGAATTCTAGTTTCTCGTATCATAAGCAAGCAAATTATCCTGTACATTAAACTGGATCTGATGCTGCATTGTCGGGGTAAGCTTTCAATCTGAAGCTGGCTAGACAAAGCATATGCCCAGCCGCTAGACTCCTCCCTTTAAAGCCCAGTGCAAGATGTATAGATATCAGCAAAACCCTAGCTCGGCAATCCAATCCAGTCTAATCCATTCAACCTACTTGCATTACATACTAAAGAAGACCAAAACTGCATAAGTACCTGATCTTTCTCTAAACCATAAATTTAGTCTTTCCGCCAGCAGAAAAGGGTAAGAATAAACCAGAACATTCTAAATCACTTCAAGATTGTATTTCTTTAGATAAGCTTATCCAGAAAGAACTCAAGAACTTAACCTGCTTCAATTTGCATCAATTCAGCCTATATTTTTCAATCAATCCCAGGTCGACCCAGCCGTAGAAAAATCTTTTACTTGGATCCATCAACAGCTGCAAGGAAGAAATGAACTAATACGGCAAAAAAGAAACAAAGTTGAAGATCGCCTACAGGTTACATCTCAAGAAAGCCTGGAACAAACTTGTGAAGGACCAGTCTCAAAGCAAAAGAATGTCCTGGCCTGGCCACCATCCCCAAGAATCTCCTCTTCATGCTTCGCTGCTGATCCGAAGGCAAGGAGAAGCGGCGGTAGCCTCTCCCGCAAACGACCTAGATAGCTGGAAGGAGTAGAGAAGTCCACCGGGATGTTGGTGGCAATGTCAAGATATCCCTCCTGTTTGGTTTGGGCCTCCTCAATAGATTGAACTGCTTGCTGGAGCTGATGTTCAAGGTCACGGATCCGATGCTCTTTTTCTAACAAAAGACGGGACTGATCACGGACCCGTTTACCAGGAAGCGTGGCATGTGAAGAGGATTGCCCCGGAGTATGGAGGCGAAGCGTGGCAATCTCCGCGTCATCGATGACCTTTTGTTTCTGAGCCTCCAAAAGCCGAAGTGCGGAGGGGCGTTAACCGATTGGTGGCGTGGGAAAGCCGAGCTTCAAGGGAGGTGAGTCGAGCTTCACGCCGGTGAGATTTTGAACTTGAGTCTTTGTAATTGTCACAAAGCTCGAGTACAAGGTGTCTAGCTTAGCAATGTGTTTCTCCTTGTCTTTCGAAGGGTATCTTTGGACTTGTTCTGTTCCAATAAGTCCCGAATTTCAGTTTGGGAGCGCTGCTGATCCGTAAGTAGGGCGGGTCTGATCCCGAGCACCGGTGAGAGCTATACTGGGCTGTAATAGAGCCGCGTGCTTTTCTTGAAGTTGGGCTTCCGGGGTTTGAACATGGGCGTGGCGGCTTGAAGGTCTCTTTGAACAACATCGGAAGCCTCGAGGGGACGATGACCATCGTCTAGAATCTTCATTGGAAACCTAATGGATGATTCGAGATAAAGTGATAAATATGGAGGGTTCTGAAACCATGCATGCATGCATGCGAAAAGTCTACTATGCATGCATGCCACGTCCATAATGCATTGGAAACAAGATATATAGATGCAACCAATGCTTGATTTGCATCATCTTGGGAGAAACATGGCATTGTTAACATTATCTGGTAGTAGCATAATGATGCTCTTGATGATGTTTGCTTCATCTGTTGCGCAAAGATCAACCAAAGAAGATCATATTGTTATGCCGACCTACGTGAACGAGAAGATTGAGGTAAATAGCCATTGTCTTTCATTTCATGTAGCACCAGCATCATCAGGTAAAAATTCTTCACAAAAAAGATATGGGCAATTGATCTCTTATATTTTATGCTCTTTTGTTCTATTTTTCTATTTCTTATGCCTAACAGACACAGGGAAAAGGGGATTGATAAAAATAGCAACAGGGGATAAAGGCACTGATGGCGAAGTGGGTGTGCGAGTGTATGATGGGCAGTCTTCTTTTCTAGACTTCCCAAGCCTTGACAACCCTGGTGTTGATGATTTTGAGGCTTTGCATATCGATACTTTCACATTCCAAAACCAGCCCTGTTTCAAAAACGTTTGCGCTGCTAAAGTTAGATACTCGTCAAGCTCGCCTTGGTCTTTTGAGAGCGCTGGTGTTAAAGTGAAAGATTCTAATGGTGCTGTCGTATCAGAGTCCTTTGGTGTCTATGGAAAAGCTCTTACTAGTAACTCAATTGTGTATCCGTACTTGGACAACGTAGCAATTGTGGGGAAGTCGTGCCTAATTACAATGTAAGATGATGAATGTTTACATTCTATTGCAGCAAATAAGTTTTGTATATTCATCATAGTATATATATGATAATAAATATCTAGTGCAGATGTATTAAACATGGCGCTGATGTATTTTGTAGCATAAGATGAGATAATTTTGTGTTGTTTTACATTTTACTTTTGAGTTGCTCCTGTAAATCAATATAGAGCATAGGAGATAGTCTTAGGCCCCAAACATGGGAACACAAAGTTCATTTTCTTGATTCCGATATTTCTATTTGACAGAGTTTTCATTCACAGTGTTGTGGTCGTTCTGTAGAAATTATCACTGTGTAGAAATTGTAATGCAAGATATCGGGATGTCTGACAAATGATTGTATCCCAGCGTCCTCGATGATGAGCTAGGAAGTGCATATGCCCTCAAGAAGCTCGTTGAAAGAATCCATAAGCACTTTTTATTATCATCCGAAGTAAAGAAATCATTCCATGCAATAAAGGAATCTACTTCTTGCCTGCATAAGCGTAGACCTTCACAACGTAAGTGCCTATACAAACTCATAGTTATTCATGAACTCCAAAATGTTAGTTAAAACCTCCTCATTGAAGGTATGGCATATGCCTATTCCATATAGCTTCTAAATTTGTTTTATAAGCAGTCTCGAATGCCCTTGAAATAGCCATAGACATTTTCTCCTCAGTACAGGCATAACGGATAGCCTCTTTCAATTGTAGCCCAGCACTCTCATGTCTAAAATGGAGAATGACTATCCTTTTTAAACAAAAAAAGCTTTGTCTAAGTTTGTTGTTTCAAACAATGCAAATGGTTTCCCTTGATTGTTCTATGAAAACTCTATTTCCATGGTATTTGAAAGTCGAGTGGCAGGTTTTAAAGCCAAAGAGAAGTCTGAGTTGCCTCAAGGCATGTATAAATGGAGGCAATCTCAGAACTAAGAAGGATATGCTATCTTCGTGTTGCTCATATAAGCTTGTTGAGGAATCTACGACAAAAACTCAAAGGTATCTACAGTTCACCATGCTCTAAGTTGGCTTCACCGATATATTTCAGTAAGTGCATGCAAAAAGACATCTCTGGGCAACAAAAAAATGGCAGCTCCTTCCCGAGTAAGCCCAAATTGGTGAGAAAGAGCAAACTAGAGAAGGAAGATTGCAAATCCGACGGACAATAGTTTTTTTGCAAAAAAACAAAGGCATTTGATCGTCTAGAATCTTTTTTTTTTTTTTTTTGAAGGAACGGAACTGCTTTTTTATTCATATGATAGGAAGAATTACATCAACGATCCCACATGGATCTTATAGGAAGTATTTCTGCACATATATGAAAAGTACAACATATAATGTTTCAACTTTCATAGAGGACTACTACAGGAGAAGCCTCAACATCTTCACCCTCCATGAACTGAAACTTATTGAATTGAGCAGCAATAAAACCAAAGAGATATCAGATAGAGGTCACAGAACCTTTCAGTATCCTCTGAATCAAGACGAAAGGGTCACCCTGTAGAGGGCGTCTTCCACTTCCATTATCCATCAAGGAGCCCATACATCCTCAACTGTATGTAGATCAAGGAGCCCATACATCCTCGACCATATGCAGAAGACAACATGAAACAGCCACCATCACTTCTACCTGTATATAACTTTGGAAGTGGGATAGGTGGACAAGCCCTATCACCAAGCTGCATTACTCTTACCATGACACTAAAAATATGATAAAGAAAAGTATAGATCAGTGTTAGAAGAGCAGTCTGCCACTCTGCTCATAGAAGCTGCCACTGCTTCTTGAATTCTAGTTTCTCGTATCATAAGCAAGCAAATTATCCTGTACATTAAACCGGATCGATCGATTTCGCATTGTCGGGGTAAGCTTTCAATCTGAAGCTGGCTAGACAAAGCATATGCCCAGCCGCTAGACTCCTCCCTTTAAAGCCCAGTGCAAGATGTATAGATATCAGCAAAACCCTAGCTCGGCAATCCAATCCAGTCTAATCCATTCAACCTACTTGCATTACATACTAAAGAAGACCAAAACTGCATAAGTACCTGATCTTTCTCTAAACCATAAATTTAGTCTTTCCGCCAGCAGAAAAGGGTAAGAATAAACCAGAACATTCTAAATCACTTCAAGATTGTATTTCTTTAGATAAGCTTATCCAGAAAGAACTCAAGAACTTAACCTGCTTCAATTTGCATCAATTCAGCCTATATTTTTCAATCAATCCCAGGTCGACCCAGCCGTAGAAAAATCTTTTACTTGGATCCATCAACAGCTGCAAGGAAGAAATGAACTAATACGGCAAAAAAGAAACAAAGTTGAAGATCGCCTACAGGTTACATCTCAAGAAAGCCTGGAACAAACTTGTGAAGGACCAGTCTCAAAGCAAAAGAATGTCCTGGCCTGGCCACCATCCCCAAGAATCTCCTCTTCATGCTTCGCTGCTGATCCGAAGGCAAGGAGAAGAAGGCGGTAGCCTCCCCCAAAAGCGACCTAGATAGCTGGAAGGAGTAGAGAAGTCCAGGGATGTTGGTGGCAATGTCAAGATATCCCTCCTGTTTGGTTTGGGCCTCCTCAACAGATTGAAGCGCTTGCTTGGAGCGATGTTCAAGGTCACGGATCCGATGCTCTTTTTTCTAACAAAAGACGGGACTGATCACGGACCCGTTTACCAGGAAGCGTGGCATGTGAAGAGGATTGCCCCGGAGTATGGAGGCGAAGCGTGGCAATCTCCGCGTCATCGATGACCTTTTGTTTCTGAGCCTCCAAAAGCTGAGTCTGGAGGGACGTTAACTGATTGGTGAGCGTGGAAAGCTGAGCTTCAAGGGAGGTGAGTCGAGCTTCACGCTCAGTGAGATTTTGAACTTGAGTGCTGTAATTGTCACAAAGCTCTGAGTACAAGGTGTCTAGCTTAGCAATGTGTTTCTCCTTGTCACTCAGAAGGGTATCTTTGGACTTGTTCTGTTCCAATAAGTCCTGAATTTCAGTTTGGAGCTGCGCCTGCTGATCTGTAAGTAGGCGGGTCTGATCCTGAGCACTGGTGAGAGCTATATGGGCCTGTAATAGAGCCGCGTGCTTTTCTTGAAGTTGGGCTTCCAGGGTTTGAACATGGGCAGTGGCAGCTTGAAGGTCTCTTTGAACAGCATCGGAAGCATCCAGGGACGCCTGACCATCGTCTAGAATCTTCATTGGAGACCTAATGGATGATTCGAGATAAAGTGATAAATATGGAGGGTTACGAAACCATGCATGCATGCATGCGAAAAGTCTACTATGCATGCATGCCACGTCCATAATGCATTGGAAACAAGATATATAGATGCAACCAATGCTTGATTTGCATCATCTTGGGAGAAACATGGCATTGTTAACATTATCTGGTAGTAGCATAATGATGCTCTTGATGATGTTTGCTTCATCTGCTGCGCAAAGATCAACCAAAGAAGATCATATTGTTATGCCAACTACGGCGAACGAGAAGATTGAGGTAAATAGCCATTGTCTTTCATTTCATGTAGCACCAGCATCATCAGGTAAAAATTCTTCACAAAAAAGATATGGGCAATTGATCTCTTATATTTTATGCTCTTTTGTTCTATTTTTCTATTTCTTATGCTGCATCACATGCTTCAAGATTTTTCACTCTGGCCTGCCTAACAGACACAGGGAAAAGGGGATTGATAAAAATAGCAACAGGGGATAAAGGCACTGATGGCGAAGTGGGTGTGCGAGTGTATGATGGGCAGTCTTCTTTTCTAGACTTCCCAAGCCTTGACAACCCTGGTGTTGATGATTTTGAGGCTTTGCATATCGATACTTTCACATTCCAAAACCAGCCCTGTTTCAAAAACGTTTGCGCTGCTAAAGTTAGATACTCCTCAAGCTCGCCTTGGTCTTTTGAGAGCGCTGGTGTTAAAGTGAAAGATTCTAATGGTGCTGTCGTATCAGAGTCCTTTGGTGTCTATGGAAAAGCTCTTACTAGTAACTCAATTGTGTATCCGTACTTGGACAACGTAGCAATTGTGGGAAGCTGTGCCTAATTACAATGTAAGATGATGAATGTTTACATTCTATTGCAGCAAATAAGTTTTGTATATTCATCATAGTATATATATGATAATAAATATCTAGTGCAGATGTATTAAACATGGCGCTGATGTATTTTGTAGCTTAAGATGAGATAATTTTGTGTTGTTTTACATTTTACTTTTGAGTTGCTCCTGTAAATCAATATAGAGCATAGGAGATAGTCTTAGGCCCCAAACATGGGAACACAAATTTCATTTTCTTGATTCCGATATTTCTATTTGACAGAGTTTTCATTCACAGTGTTGTGGTCGTTCTGTAGAAATTATCACTGTGTAGAAATTGTAATGCAAGATATCGGGATGTCTGACAAATGATTGTATCCCAGCGTCCTCGATGATGAGCTAGGAAGTGCATATGCCCTCAAGAAGCTCGTTGAAAGAATCCATAAGCACTTTTTATTATCATCCGAAGTAAAGAAATCATTCCTAGGATGGGTCCTGATCTACACATAAGTGGCCGAAGTGAAGTGGTATTCTCATTGAGCTTTGTGAAATCGTTGAATACAAATTGATTCCCCTATTAGGGTAGAGCTTTGAAAGAACGTGAAATATAAATGCTCCGAAACTAGACAATCATCGAGAGCGCGAAGAGACTACGAAACACAAGATGAACAAAGATCTTTCATCCGCCGCTCGGTTTATACAAGGAAGAGAAAACTGGTGCTCGCTTCTCCTCGGGATGCAAGCCCCGTCCTTGCGCAATCCCGTGCATCTCGATCACCAAGAGACCTCAGAATCAACCTGCAAAGGCAACGATGAAGAAAAAACCCGTCAAGGAGTTAGGCGCCCTGCGCAATAATATATCAAATATCCAATCAAGTCCAGAGGCGCCAGGGCCACGCTGAACAAAGGAACAACAGCCGACCAATCGAAAATCGTCCGCGGAATGACCATCGCGGAGAAAAATATTCGATTAGTGCTGCCTCAGAGGCTACAATGCCACGCTGAGGGATGAAAAATTGGAGGATGCCTCAGAGGCTACAGAGCCACGCTGAGAACACTGAACCATAAGAACATATAAACTTGCCAAGAACATCAGACAACGAAAAACATGGAGGGTGCCAGAGGCAGTAAAGCAATCTGAGAGGTAGAGAAAGAAGACAGAAACCGTAGATGGTCACTTGACCAAAGGAAAAGAGGAATAACAACATGGAACAAACATGAACAATTTACTGTCAACAAACCCAAGAAACTCAACCGAACCAGAGCCAATGAACCCTATACCATCCGAGAAGAACACAAAGAGAGGGAGGGAAGGGCGGGAAGGTAGGTAGAAGGCGCTAAAGACAACAAAGCAAAGCTCAAGAGAATGCCGATAGCCAACCAAGGGAAAAACCGGTCTATAAATAGGAGGGCGTGATACTGGGGCGTCCCCATCCAAGGAATGACGGTTCTATTGCTATCGCAATAGAACCGTAGCATTCCTAGGATGGGTCCTGATCTACACATAAGTGGCCGATAGAAGAGGAACCTACCTCAAAGACCAAGATGGCGGGATACAGTGAGGCGCTCCTGAATGTCGGGTAGAATGTAGCGCAAGTGGGAAGCAGCAGAGCGCCAACGCCCGTGAGAGCGGACAATGTCGGCGATGACGAAGCAAAGAATCGTGGTAGCACCGCCTCTACCGCATGGGTGCCAAAATCCCGAGGCTCCAAACCGATAAGACGCAGAGACTCAAACCACCACGAACGGGCAGCAGCATATGACAAAGGCCGTGTGGAGGACAAGGATGAGCGAAAAAGAGGGCCGCCCTCAGGTGGGTCGGAGGCACGAAAACAACAGACGGACAACAAACGCTGCAATAACATGACAGGCGTATGGGGAAAAAGCGGCTATGAGGACCTCCCGGCCACGCTGATTGGTCGCGACTTAGACTCGCGGATGTGCAACCGACATAGTCCGGGAAAAGGACAGTCGTGCTAATTCAAAAAGTGCAAAGGCTCGAAATTCTGGAGAAAACCAAAGAAAGAGATAGTGACTAGGCACGCCATGAGGTCAGCGCTTAATCGGGCTTGTGAGGGGGGGTAGTAGGGAGATGATTTGGCTTAACGGAGACGCAAAGCCGAGGTAAACGTCGCCGTGAAGAAGAGTGGGTACGAGGGGCGGCTTGGCGGACCAACACAGGAAGAGGGGCTGAACAAGGCGAAGGAAAGTTGATCAAGCTATGAAAAAAGGCAATAGCGGCAGAAGCGACCCCTATAGAAGTAGGACTACGATGGGTAGATATTAGAGAGGAGAAGAATGCAGCAACATGCAAAGAGGAGGCAGGTAAAGATGTAAGCTGCTGAGAGTGACACCACCGACGAAATTGAAGCCAGGCAGAAGAATAACTGAGCAAAGTTGACGGTGCGCAAGACTGGAGAACAGAAGCCATAGCCGAGGTGAAGAAGGGAAATGAGGGGCCATCATAAAAAGGTAAAATATCTGGAACAAGGGAATAAGCAAGTGTTAATATCAACCAACCAAAAAAGAAAAAATAACACCATGGACTACTCCAAGCTATACCCAAAACTAACCAACAACTCAGAAACCAGTCCCGACGCTATCAAACAGATGAGAAACAACCTTATGAAAATGAACAAACTTTCTAAAAAACATGTGAGATTACAAGAATGATGTGAGAAGAGACAATATTAAGTATTAGAAAAATCACAACGCAAGGCGAATAGTGCTGCATGACGACGGACACCTGCGATGCGGGAAGAAGGTGAAGGTAGTAAGGCCTGGGAGAATTCATGAAAGAAAACTGCGTCTCGAACAAAAGATTGCCAAGTGGAGGAGTCAACAGCAAGCAGTGGCCACCAAGGGGCAGAGGGCCAAGAGAAAACAAGTAGTGTGAGGCGGGCCCGGCAAATCCGAGCATGATGCAAAACCTCAGGAACCAAGGAAGGTGGAGGAAAGCAGTAGTTGTTAAACAGATGCCAGTCATAAGAAAAGGCGTTAGGCGCGATCCGATGAGGATAACAATCTTTGGTGTTGAAGACTGGCAGGAGAGCATTAAAAGGGCTAGCAAAACGATCAACATGATGTGGCCCCCACCGCTCATCTAAGAGGCAAAAGACTGAGGGGGAAAGAGAAAATTCATCAAAGGCCCGAATTTTGGAAAGATAGTCAGCCCACTCATTCTCCAAGCGTGGAACCCAAACTGGCTCCAACTGAATATGATGCTGATAGCAGAAAATTAGTACTTCCAGCAGCAAAAAATGAAGCACGGGGGATCGCGAACCGCCATTCTCAGAATAAAAAGAACACATTCTCGATTGTCCCCACGAAGCTATCACACAAGAGTCGACAACAACTAAAACACACCGGCCGCAAGATCTGAAAAAGAGCAAAGAGTTCACGCCAAGTAGAAGATTGAGGCGGGCATCCGCCGAGAAATCTCCGTAAAAAGAGAGAAGCTCTAAACCGGACGTGAAAGCCAACCACCCCATCCCTCATCACGGCATCAAAACCCAAGGTAGAATCGACGACACAAAGAAAGCGGCCACAATGGGGCTCTATCAAACTGACAAATAAGGGTCTGCCAAAGCTGGACCTCCTATTTTGCAAGGGGAGATAGAAGAAGGGGAGTATCCCAAAGGTCGGCCTGGCGTAGATCAAAATGGAGACCACAAGACAAGGCAGCACACAGACGACCCAGGACCAAGTGCAGGGATTGGATAAAGCCAAGAAAACGGGCAATCAGGCGAGGAGTGACAACTTGGGAAGACAACAAACTAGAACACAGAGACAAGACCCGTTCCTTCTTAGCCCGAGATATACGAAAGAAGCCCTCATGAGCGTCCACTATGAAACCTAAGAAAATTGTGCAATGTGAGAGACGAAACCGACACTTCTTCCAAGCTAAGAGAAAACCGGCCCGTTGCAAATCAGAAATGACGCGGATCTCAGAGAACCTCGTGACATGTTTGGCATAAGAATAAAATATCATCGACATAGGGTAAGCAAACGGACGCCTCGACCTCGCCAAAACCGAACCAACCTGTCCCGACTAATTTGGTAAAGACAAAAGGGGCTGGAGCTAGACCAAAGGGGAGGACATTAAAGACATAGAACTGGCCATCAAGCTCAAAACCCAAGAAAGTGCGATGAGAAGGCCAGATTGTGATATGATGATAACCGGATTTCAGGTCGACAAAGAAAGAGAAAGTTGGGTAGACACAGATGTGACAACAGTTTCGAGGGACTCATACCGAAAAGAGGGGATGGTCAAAAAAGAGTTTAGATAGCGCAGATCTAGGATGAGACGGAATTTGTTTAGGCCTTTAGGGACGACCCCCAAGGGGGAACAGAAGAAGGGGCGGGAGGTGACTGGGGATGCGGCACCCGTACGCAGGAGATCGGCCACGCCAGCAGAGCGAAAGCAAAGTCACGATGGGCGCATAAAGACGAAAGTGGTTTGGAGCAGAGAAAGCATCGGGGAGGACACGGATGACCAAGGAAGGTGATAACCAAATCAGATCCAATTCAAAACCTGTTGTGAGGAGCAAATGGATTGCCAGAAAGGAAGGGCCGCATGGAGGCGATTCAAGACTATAGTAGCCGAGGCCAAGTCATCAGCTGGGGAGGGGTCGATGCCAAGATGAGGGATGACCGAGGTAAATGGAGCACATTCTGAAAAGAGGGCACAAACTGTAAGTAACCAACCAAATAACCAAGGAACTCGTCAAACCAAGAAGGCAAACGGACCCCGTGAACTTTATACATTTTGCACGCCGAAGTTAACCAAACCAAGCTCATACCTCAAAAGCTCGTGATACACGTAATACACCCACATGCAACAGTAAACCAAAGGAGAAAGTTGAACGAAGACTAGAAAAAACCCTTTAGGGCTAAGCACAAACACATGCATACACAACCCCACCCAACTTGCATACATACACACCCCGTAGGAAAATAAAACATCTAACACCACCACAGCCCTCAATCGGATACCGTCCTAACATGCTAGAACACAAATTGAAAACCAAACAACAAAACGTGAGCTAATGAAGAACGGGACGAGCCATAGCACCAAAATCATCTTAATAAAAGCATATGTAATAGTATTGCTTTAATGTAATATCCGAGGAGGTCAAATCGAGGGAGGCATAAATCATGGGCCGGGACGGGGAAAAAATGGAGTCGGGGCCGGCACCAAAGGACCCGGAGGTGGAATCAAAGGTGGCAGAGGGGCGTTAGGAGATCCGGCATTAACACGAGCATGGCAGGTTTCAATTCGATGGCCAAGCCGACCACAAAACGTGCAGAAAGGACGGGAACCAGATCGAGATGAAGAGAACTGGGATGGAGGCGCAGCAGAGAAGGAAGAGCCAGTAGAGGGAGCAGAGGGTCTCGAAGCAGGGGGGCGCCGATCGCGATGCATTTGCCGAGCTAACTTCAATTTCCTGGAATCATCGGCAGATAAAGCGGGGCCCGCATGGTCATCAAAATCTAAAGCGACATCATAGCCTTCGCGATCAGCAATAATCAAGAACTTCATTCTCTGTAGGGTGGCAGCCTTACCTTCCTCAATAATCTGAAGAATCGTCTCGGGCACCCGAGGAGACAAAGCAGTCAAACGAGCATGAAGCTCCCGAAATCTCGACTCCGTGGCACAAAGGAACTCATACCGGTGGCGGACGACTCTCTTAAAGTTGGGAACAGACCGAGACGCCTCGCTCCGAACCTCCCCGGGCGAAGCACCTCATCCGCCTCATGCACGTAAGCATCGAAGTAAGTGAGGACCGAAGGCTCAGACTGCGCCATCCGTGAATCGAGGGTCAGAAGAGTACCGAGGCACCATGTCCAATGATGGAGAAGGAATAGAGGAGCTCGCCGTTGGCAAGGAAATGGCTCAGCCTAATAGAAGGACTGGCCGGGGCTTTAGAGAAAAACCGGGGAGGAACCGAGCAAAAGAAACAGTAAGAGACAACCCGAGATGGACCGGGTGAGCCGAGTGGGAAGGCATGCTTGTGCATCCGGATGTGGGGATAGCCGGCGTGACGGGTTTCACCGTAAAACAGCAAACCGACAAAGATAGTGGGCCCATCGATGCAATAGAGACCCCAAAGAAGCGCGTGCTCGCCGGACGGGTGGGGTAGATCGGCAAGGTCGATCAGAACCCTCGCCTCGGCCGTCGGGCTCGTAAGGAAGCCCGAGATGTGCTTTGGGAGAGCCCGTGATCCGCCATAATGTGAGATGTCTAGAAACAACAAGTTGCAAGCGTTAGAATGTAACCAAAAATCAACTACCGTGACATAAGGAGGGAGACGAAAGAGCGTAAAGGGCATGATGCACATGAGTTAACGGGATTAACGGAGCAAAAGGAAGAAATGAAAAAAATAATAAAAAGGAACTAGAAACAAGCCACAAACTTAACGAAAAAAATTGACAAGGAAAACATCGAAAAAACATAAAGAAATAATACAGGATAATGTTTGCATGTACATATGCACCATCGCATACCTAAAACCCCAAAATCTAAAAAATAGTAGGTAAGCTAGACGGAATAAAAGCACACATAAAACCATAATGCTTAAATCGACAACATGCTAAAACATGCTAAATAGATCAAATTGCGTACCACGCTATAGGATTAATGGGACAAAGAGAAGAACCTTACAAACAAACATAATGAATATCCTAACGACCATCTAAAGGGACCAATCCAAATGGAAAAAATGCAAAAAACAAGATGTTATGAAAACAATGAGGGCAAGAGATGAATTTCAATCAAAGAGACAAGCGAAGAAAAAGCTCTAACGAGATTACCTACTAAAACACGTGAAAAGAACAAAAGGGGGGGCGAAGACAACACAACCCCAACTATCTATAACGAACAACCCTGAAGGCGGTTTTGGGGAACTTGAAAAACCTCCATACAACGACTTTGTGCAAGCGAATGACCCAAAAACTTATATGGTAGAAATAAATACATATACCCATGGGGACGCAAGATCAATTTTATGCACGATGAAGCAACAAAAAACAAAAACACCTACAACTAACAGCGAAAACCATACAGCCATAAGACGAGGCCAAGACGCAGAGCTAGCAACAACTATAAGAGCAACACGATCGGATACCCCAACGCGGAACACAAAAAACCCAAGCAAAACAAACATGAATCGAAAATGAGGAAAGCACAAAAAGAATGCAAGGGAATGAGAAAACAACGTGCAACTCCCCAAAGGTGCACAAAAATCCCAGGGAAACCCGTACTGGGTATCCCCAGAAAAATAGGGAACCGAACCCGGTATCCCTCCCTTGAAAGAGGAGGCGGAGCGATGGATGGCGGCAAGCCTGGAGCTGGCGGTGGCAGCCCATAGGAACTCCGGAACCAACAAAAAGGGGGACCAAGACGTGGTAAGGCACAGGCAAATGTGCGAGCCGATAAAATGAGAGCTATTTCGCCAAAAAGATCATAATGAACCAAAAAATCCGGAACCAAAAACCGCATGATAGGATCTACCGGACAGAGGGAGAAGGAAAGACTAAAGGAGGAAGGGAAAAAACTGCCGAGGCAAGCAATTAACTTCCCAAGCAAACCCGGCTCTGAGCCGATTGTTGCTGGGCAGACAGGGTCTATCCGGCAGCTGCCATACTGCCGATCAATCTGGCAGACGGCAAACCGGGCCGATTTAGCCAAATGGGCCGTGGAGCTTAACAGAATCAACCGCCCAGATCCAAACCGATGGCAAAGCAGCAGAGAAACCAGCAGACGGATCCAAAGGCAAACAGAGCACGCAAATGAACAGACAAAAAACCAACGAGAAAGCAGCAGGACGGAATCAAAAGCATAAACAGCTCCAACAGGACGGAATCAAAAGCATAAACAGCTCCAAATGAACAGACAAAAAACAAAGGGAGAAAACTAACCAATACCGCTGTTCAAACCACCGAGTTGAAGCATCCATCGAGCCGAGCATGGCATATGGATCCAAGTAAAACAGGAGAGATTAACCCAAAACAAACCAACAGCCGTACCTTGTTAGGTGCAGAATCAGGATGTGGGACGCAGATGAGAACAGAGGCAGCCACCGAAGTTCGTCTTGGCGTGGATCTCCTTGGATGGTGTCGGTTCGCCCTAGCGTGGATGGCCTTGGCTGGTGCGCCTTGAAAGGTAGGTAGAAGGCGCTAAAGACAACAAAGCAAAGCTCAAGAGAATGCCGATAGCCAACCAAGGGAAAAACCGGTCTATAAATAGGAGGGCGTGATACTGGGGCATCCCCATCCAAGGAATGACGGTTCTATTGCTATCGCAATAGAACCGTAGCATTCCATGCAATAAAGGAATCTACTTCTTGCCTGCATAAGCGTAGACCTTCACAACGTAAGTGCCTATACAAACTCATAGTTATTCATGAACTCCAAAATGTTAGTTAAAACCTCCTCATTGAAGGTATGGCATATGCCTATTCCATATAGCTTCTAAATTTGTTTTATAAGCAGTCTCGAATGCCCTTGAAATAGCCATAGACATTTTCTCCTCAGTACAGGCATAACGGATAGCCTCTTTCAATTGTACCCCAGCACTCTCATGTCTAAAATGGAGAATGACTATCCTTTTTAAACAAAAAAAGCTTTGTCTAAGTTTGTTGTTTCAAACAATGCAAATGGTTTCCCTTGATTGTTCTATGAAAACTCTATTTCCATGGTATTTGAAAGTCGAGTGGCAGGTTTTAAAGCCAAAGAGAAGTCTGAGTTGCCTCAAGGCATGTATAAATGGAGGCAATCTCAGAACTAAGAAGGATATGCTATCTTCGTGTTGCTCATATAAGCTTGTTGAGGAATCTACGACAAAAACTCAAAGGTATCTACAGTTCACCATGCTCTAAGTTGGCTTCACCGATATATTTCAGTAAGTGCATGCAAAAAGACATCTCTGGGCAACAAAAAAATGGCAGCTCCTTCCCGAGTAAGCCCAAATTGGTGAGAAAGAGCAAACTAGAGAAGGAAGATTGCAAATCCGACGGACAATAGTTTTTTTGCAAAAAAACAAAGGCATTTGATCGTCTAGAATCTTCATTGGAAACCTAATGGATGATTCGTGGAGGGTTACGAAACCATGCATGCATGCATGCATGCGAAAAGTCTACTATGCATGCATGCCACGTCCATAATGCATTGGAAACAAGATATATAGATGCAACCAATGCTTGATTTGCATCATCTTGGGAGAAACATGGCATTGTTAACATTATCTGGTAGTAGCATAATGATGCTCTTGATGATGTTGTTTGCTTCATCTGCTGCGCAAAGATCAACCAAAGAAGATCATATTGTTATGCCGACTACGGCGAACGAGAAGATTGAGGTAAATAGCCATTGTCTTTCATTTCATGTAGCACCAGCATCATCAGGTAAAAATTCTTCACAAAAAAGATATGGGCAATTGATCTCTTATATTTTATGCTCTTTTGTTCTATTTTTCTATTTCTGATGCTGCATCACATGCTTCAAGATTTTTCACTCTGGCCTGCCTAACAGACACAGGGAAAAGGGGATTGCACAATCGAGATAAAAATAGCAACAGGGGATAAAGGCACTGATGGCGAAGTCGGTGTGCGAGTGTATGATGGGCAGTCTTCTTTTCTAGACTTCCCAAGCCTTGACAACCCTGGTGTTGATGATTTTGAGGCTTTGCATATCGATACTTTCACATTCCAAAACCAGCCCTGTTTCAAAAACGTTTGCGCTGCTAAAGTTAGATACTCCTCAAGCTCGCCTTGGTCTTTTGAGAGCGCTGGTGTTAAAGTGAAAGATTCTAATGGTGCTGTCGTATCAGAGTCCTTTGGTGTCTATGGAAAAGCTCTTACTAGTAACTCAATTGTGTATCCGTACTTGGACAACGTAGCAATTGTGGGAAGCTGTGCCTAATTACAATGTAAGATGATGAATGTTTACATTCTATTGCAGCAAATAAGTTTTGTATATTCATCATAGTATGTATATGATAATAAATATCTAGTGCAGATGTATTAAACATGATTTTGTGTTGTTTTACATTTTACTTTTGAGTTGCTCTTGTAAATCAATATAGAGCATAGGAGATAGTCTTGGGCCCCAAACATGGGAACACAAAGTTCATTTTCTTTGATTTTGATATTTCTATTTGACAGAGTTTTCATTCACAGTGTTGTGGTCGTTCTGTAGAAATTATCACTGTGTAGAAATTGTAATGCAAGATATTGGGATGTCTGACAAATGATTGTGTCCCAGCGTCCTCGGTGATGAGCTAGGAAGTGCATATGCCCTCAAGAAGCTCGTTGAAAGAATACATAAGCACTTTTTATTCATCATCCGAAGTAAAGAAATCATTCCATGCAATAAAGGAATCTACTTCTTGCCTGCATAAGCGTAGACCTTCACAACGTAAGTGCCTATACAAACTCATAGTTATTCATGAACTCCAAAATGTTAGTTAAAACCTCCTCATTGAAGGTATGGCATATGCCTATTCCATATAGCTTCTAAATTTGTTTTATAAGCAGTCTTGAATGCCCTTGAAATAGCCATAGACCTTTTCTCCTCAGTATAGGCATAACGGATAGCCTCTTTCAATTGTAGCCCAGCACTCTCATGTCTAAAATGGAGAATGACTATCCTTTTTAAACAAAAAAAGCTTTGTCTAAGTTTCTTGTTTCAAACAATGCAAATGGTTTCCCTTGATTGTTCTATGAAAACTCTATTTCCATGGTATTTGAAAGTCGAGTGGCAGTTTTTAAAGCCAAAGAGAAGTCTGAGTTGCCTCAAGGCATGTATAAATGGAGGCAATCTCAGAACTAAGAAGGATATGCTATCTTCGTGTTGCTCATATAAGCTTGTTGAGGAATCTACGACAAAAACTCAAAGGTATCTACAGTTCACCATGCTCTAAGTTGGCTTCACCGATATATTTCAGTAAGTGCATGCAAAAAGACATCTCTGGGCAACAAAAAAATGGCAGCTCCTTCCGGAAGTAAGCCCAAATTGGTGAGAAAGAGAAACTAGAGAAGGAAGATTGCAAATCCGACGGACAATAGTTTTTTGCAAAAAAACAAAAGGCATTTGATCGTCTAGAATCTTCATTGGAAACCTAATGGATGATTAGAGATAAAGTGATAAATATGGAGGGTTTCTGAAACCATGCATGCATGCATGCGAAAAAGTCTACTATGCATGCATGCCCGTCCATAATGCATTGGAAACAAGATATATAGATGCAACCAATGCTTGATTTGCATCATCTTGGGAGAAACATGGCATTGTTAACATTATCGGTAGTAGCATAATGATGCTCTTGATGATGTTGTTTGCTTCATCATCTCGCGGCGCAAAGATCAACCAAAGAAGATCATATTGTTATGCCGACTACGTGACGAGAAGATTGAGGTAAATAGCCATTGTCTTTCATTTCATGTAGCACCCGGCATCATCGGTAAAATTCTTCACAAAAAGATATGGGCAATTGATCTCTTATATTTTATGCTCTTTTGTTCTATTTTTCTATTTCTTATTTGCATCACATGCTTCAAGATTTTTCACTCGGCACGCCCTAACAGACACAGGGAAAAGGGGATTGCACAATCGAGATAAAAATAGCAACAGGGGATAAAGGCACTGATGGCGAAGTCGGTGTGCGAGTGTATGATGGGCAGTCTTCTTTTCTAGACTTCCCAAGCCTTGACAACCCTGGTGTTGATGATTTTGAGGCTTTGCATATCGATACTTTCACATTCCAAAACCAGCCCTGTTTCAAAAGCGTTTCTTATTTGCTAAAGTTAGATACTCCTCAAGCTCGCCTTGGTCTTTTGAAGCGGTGTTAAAGTGAAAGATTCTAATGGTCTTTGTCGTATCAGAGTCCTTTGGTGTCTATGGAAAAGCTCTTACTAGTAACTCAATTGTGTATCCGTACTTGGACAACGTAGCAATTGTGGGAAGCTGTGCCTAATTACAATGTAAGATGATGAATGTTTACATTCTATTGCAGCAAATAAGTTTTGTATATTCATCATAGTATGTATATGATAATAAATATCTAGTGCAGATGTATTAAACATGGCGCTGATGTATTTTGTAGCATAAGATGAGATAATTTTGTGTTGTTTTACATTTTACTTTTGAGTTGCTCTTGTAAATCAATATAGAGCATAGGAGATAGTCTTGGGCCCCAAACATGGGAACACAAAGTTCATTTTCTTGATTCGATATTTCTATTTGTGAGTTTTCATTCACAGTGTTGTGGTCGTTCTGTAGAAATTATCACTGTGTAGAAATTGTAATGCAAGATATTGGGATGTCTGACAAATGATTGTGTCCCAGCGTCCTCGGTGATGAGCTAGGAAGTGCATATGCCCTCAAGAAGCTCGTTGAAAGAATACATAAGCACTTTTTATTCATCATCCGAAGTAAAGAAATCATTCCATGCAATAAAGGAATCTACTTCTTGCCTGCATAAGCGTAGACCTTCACAACGTAAGTGCCTATACAAACTCATAGTTATTCATGAACTCCAAAATGTTAGTTAAAACCTCCTCATTGAAGGTATGGCATATGCCTATTCCATATAGCTTCTAAATTTGTTTTATAAAAAGGTCTTGAATGCCCTTGAAATAGCCATAGACCTTTTCTCCTCAGTACAGGCATAACGGATAGCCTCTTTCAATTGTAGCCCAGCACTCTCATGTCTAAAATGGAGAATGACTATCCTTTTTAAACAAAAGAAGCTTTGTCTAAGTTTGTTGTTTCAAACAATGCAAATGGTTTCCCTTGATTGTTCTATGAAAACTCTATTTCCATGGTATTTGAAAGTCGAAAGTGGGGGTTTTAAAGCCAAAGAGAAGTCTAAGTTGCCTCAAAGCATGTATAAATGGAGGCAATCTCGGAACTAAGAAGGATATGCTATCTTCGTGTTGCTCATATAAGCTTGTTGAGGAATCTCGACAAAAACTCAAAGGTATCTGAGTTCACCATGCTCTAAGTTGGCTTCACCGATATATTTCGGTAAGTGCATGCAAAAAGACATCTACGGGCAACAAAAAATGGCAGCTCCTTCCCGAGTAAGCCCAAATTGGTGAGAAAAGAGCAAACTAGAGAAGGAAGATTGCAAATCCAACGGACAATAGTTTTTGCAAAAAACAAAGGCATTTGATCGTCTAGAATCTTCATTGGAAACCTAATGGATGATTAGAGATAAAGTGATAAATATGGAGGGTTCTGAAACCATGCATGCATGCATGCGAAAAGTCTACTATGCATGCATGCCCGTCCATAATGCATTGGAAACAAGATATATAGATGCAACCAATGCTTGATTTGCATCATCTTGGGAGAAACATGGCATTGTTAACATTATCTGGTAGTAGCATAATGATGCTCTTGATGATGTTGTTTGCTTCATCTGCTGCGCAAAGATCAACCAAAGAAGATCATATTGTTATGCCGACTACGGCGAACGAGAAGATTGAGGTAAATAGCCATTGTCTTTCATTTCATGTAGCACCAGCATCATCAGGTAAAAATTCTTCACAAAAAAGATATGGGCAATTGATCTCTTATATTTTATGCTCTTTTGTTCTATTTTTCTATTTCTTATGCTGCATCACATGCTTCAAGATTTTTCACTCGGCACGCCCTAACGGACCACGGGGAAAAGGGGATTACTGTCGAGATAAAAATAGCAACAGGGGGGATAAAGGCGCGATGGCAAAGTCGGTGTCGCGAGTGTATGATGGGCAGTCTTCTTTTCTAGACTTCCCAAGCCTTGACAACCCTGGTGTTGATGATTTTGAGGCTTTGCATATCGATACTTTCACATTCCAAAACCAGCCCTGTTTCAAAAACGTTTGCGCTGCTAAAGTTAGATACTCCTCAAGCTCGCCTTGGTCTTTTGAGAGCGCTGGTGTTAAAGTGAAAGATTCTAATGGTCTTTGTCGTGTCGAGTCCTTTGGTGTCTATGGAAAAGCTCTTACTAGTAACTCAATTGTGTATCCGTACTTGGACAACGTAGCAATTGTGGGAAGCTGTGCCTAATTACAATGTAAGATGATGAATGTTTACATTCTATTGCAGCAAATAAGTTTTGTATATTCATCATAGTATGTATATGATAATAAATATCTAGTCTTGGATGTATTAAACATGGCGCTGATGTATTTTGTAGCATAAGATGAGATAATTTTGTGTTGTTTTACATTTTACTTTTGAGTTGCTCTTGTAAATCAATATAGAGCATAGGAGATAGTCTTGGGCCCCAAACATGGGAACACAAAGTTCATTTTCTTGATTAGATATTTCTATTTTGTGAGTTTTCATTCACGGTGTTTGTGGTGGATTACGTAGAAATTATCACTGTGTAGAAATTGTAATGCAAGATATTAGGATGTCTGACAAATGATTGTGTCCCAGCGTCCTCGGTGATGAGCTAGGAAGTGCATATGCCCTCAAGAAGCTCGTTGAAAGAATACATAAGCACTTTTTATTCATCATCCGAAGTAAAGAAATCATTCCATGCAATAAAGGAATATTCTTTCCTGCATAAGCGTAGACCTTCACAACGTAAGTGCCTATACAAACTCATAGTTATTCATGAACTCCAAAATGTTAGTTAAAACCTCCTCATTGAAGGTATGGCATATGCCTATTCCATATAGCTTCTAAATTTGTTTTATAAGCAGTCTCGAATGCCCTTGAAATAGCCATAGACCTTTTCTCCTCAGTACAGGCATAACGGATAGCCTCTTTCAATTGTAGCCCAGCACTCTCATGTCTAAAATGGAGAATGACTATCCTTTTTAAACAAAAGAAGCTTTGTCTAAGTTTGTTGTTTCAAACAATGCAAATGGTTTCCCTTGATTGTTCTATGAAAACTCTATTTCCATGGTATTTGAAAGTCGAGTGGCAGGTTTTAAAGCCAAAGAGAGTTTTAAAGCCAAAGAGAAGTCTGAGTTGCCTCAAAGCATGTATAAATGGAGGCAATCTCAGAACTAAGAAGGATATGCTATCTTCGTGTTGCTCATATAAGCTTGTTGAGGAATCTACGACAAAAACTCAAAGGTATCTACAGTTCACCATGCTCTAAGTTGGCTTCACCGATATATTTCAGTAAGTGCATGCAAAAAGACATCTCTGGGCAACAAAAAAATGGCAGCTCCTTCCCGAGTAAGCCCAAATTGGTGAGAAAGAGCAAACTAGAGAAGGAAGATTGCAAATCCGACGGACAATAGTTTTTTTGCAAAAAAACAAAGGCATTTGATCGTCTAGAATCTTCATTGGAAACCTAATGGACGATTAGAGATAAAGTGATAAATATGGAGGGTTACGAAACCATGCATGCATGCATGCGAAAAGTCTACTATGCATGCATGCATTGGAAACAAGATATATAGATGCAACCAATGCTTGATTTGCATCATCTTGGGAGAAACATGGCACTGTTAACATTATCTGGTAGTAGCATAATGATGCTCTTGATGATGTTGTTTGCTTCATCTGATGCGCAAAGATCAACCAAAGAAGATCATATTGTTATGCCGACTACGGCGAACGAGAAGATTGAGGTAAATAGCCATTGTCTTTCATTTCATGTAGCACCAGCATCATCAGGTAAAAATTCTTCACAAAAGATATAGGCGAGGTGATCTCTTATATTTTATGCTCTTTTGTTCTATTTTTCTATTTCTTATGCTGCATCACATGCTAAGATTTTTCACTCTGGCCTGCCTAACGGAACCGCGAGGAAAATGTATATTTTTATGCTCTTTTGTTCTATTTTTTCTATTTCTTATCTTTGCATCACATGCTTCAAGATTTTCACTCTGGCACGCCTAGCGGAACCGAGGAAAAGAGTTACTGTCGAGATAAAATAACGAGGGGATAAAGGCGATGGCAAAGTCGATTGTCTTGTGAGTGTGATGGGCGATCTTCTTTTCTAGACTTCCCAAGCCTTGACAACCACGAAGTGATGATTTTGAGCTTGCATATCGATACTTTCCACATTCCAAAACCAATACATTTCAGCGTTTCTTGGCGCTAAGTTAGACTACTCCTCAAGCTTCGCTAGCAGTCTTTTTGAGCTGGTGTTAAAGTGAAAGATTCTAATAGTCTTTGTCGTGTCGAGGAGTCCTTTGGTAATGCAATGGAAAAATGTACTAACAATTGTGTATCCGTGCTGCGGACAAGCGTAGCAATTGTGGGAGATTTGTGCCTAATTACAATGTAAAGATGATGAATGTTTACATTCTATTGCGAAGTTTTTGTATATTCATCACCGTATGTATACTGATAATAAATATCTGAAAATGCGAATGTATTAAACATGGCCCGATGTATTTGTAGCATAAGATGAGATAATTTTGTGTTGTTTACATTTTACTTTTGAGTTGCTCTTGTAAATCAATATAGAGCATAGGAGGAGATAGTCTTGGGCCCCAAACATGGGAACACAAGAGTTCATTTTCTTGATTAGATATTTCTGTTGTGAGGTTTCCATTCCTGCGATGTTGTGAAGTTTATTTACGTAGAAATTATCAACGTAGTAGAAATTATGAAAATGCAAAGATGTTAGGATGTGGGCAAATGATTGTGTCGGCGTCCTCGGTGATGAGCTAGGAAGTGCATAATATGCCCTCAGAAGCTCGTTGAAGAATACATAAGCACTTTTTATTTCATCCAGAGAGTAAAGAAATCATTCCATGCAATAAAGGAATCTACTTCTTGCACGCAAAAAGCGTGAACCTTCTAGCGTGGGTATATACAAACTCATAGTTATTCATGAACTCCAAAATGTTAGTTAAAACCTCCTCATTGAAGGTATGGCATATGCCTATTCCATACTTAGAATTTGTTTTGCTCATGATCACCGAATACCCTTAGATACGTATGCCCACAGAACATATGAACAAAACATAACGGATAGCCTCTTTCAATTGTAGCCCGGCCTCTCATGTCTAAAATGGAAGTAATGACTATCCTTTTTAAACAAAAAGCTTTTATGCAAGTTTGTTGTTTCAAACAATGCAAATGGTTTCCCTTGATTGTTCTATGAAACTCTATTCCATGGTATTTGAAAGTCAATTGGCGAGGATTTTAAAAGCCAAAGAGAGTAAATTGCCTCAAGGCATGTATAAATGGAGCAATCTAGAACTAAGAAGGATATGCTATCTTCGTGTTGCTCATATAAAGCTTGTTGAGGAATCACGACTAGCAAAAACTCAAAGGTATCTGTTCACCATGCTCTAAGTTGGCTTCGATATTTTAGGTAAGTGCGTACAAAAGGGCATCTGGGCAACAAAAATGGCGGCTCCTTTGAGGTAAGCCCAAATTGGTGAGAAAAAGAGGCAAAACTAGAAGGAAGATTACCATCCAAGCCGGACAATAGTTTTTGCAAAAAACAAAAAGGCATTTGATAGATCTAGTAATGGATGATTCGAGATAAAGTGATAAATATGGAGGATTCTGAAACCATGCATGCATGCATCACGAAAAGTCTACTATGCATGCATGCCGTCCATAATGCATTGGAAACAAGATATATAGTGCAACCAATTAGCGGTTGCATCATCTTGGGAGAAACATGGCATTATTTAACCTCGGTAGTAGCATAATGATTATGTACTGATGATGTTGTTTCTTCTAACTGCATAAAGATCAACAAAAGAAGATCATATTGTTATGCGACTAAGTAGAGCGAGAAGATTAAGGAGTAAATAGCCATTGTCTTTCATTTCATGTAGCCTTAGCATCATCGGGTAAAATTCTTCACAAAAAAGATATGGGCAATTGATCTCTTATATTTTATGCTCTTTTGTTCTATTTTTCTATTTCTTATGCTGCATCGCATGCTTCAAGATTTTCACTCTGGCACGCCCCTATGAACCACGGGGAAAAGGGGATTACTGTCGAGATAAAATAACGGGGATAAAAGGCGATGGCCCGAGTCGATTGTCGCGAGGAAGTGTATGATAAATGATCTTCTTTTCGACCACAGTGTTGATGATTTTGAGGCTTTACATATCGATACTTTCATTCCAAAACCAGCCATTTCAAAAAGCGTTTCTTGTTGCTAAAGTTAGATACTTTCGTCCTTCGCCTTGGTCTTTTGAGGCCGGGTGTTAAAATTGAAAGATTCTAATGGTGTTGTCGTGTCGAGTCCTTTTGGTGTCTATAAGGAAAGCTCTTATAGTAACTTCGGCATTGTATGTCCAGGTACTTGGACAACGTAGCAATTGTGGGAAGGCAAATGCCTAATTACAATGTAAAGATGATGAATGTTTACATTCTATTACTTGTGAAATAAGTTTGTATATTCATCATAGTATATATGATAATAAATATCTAGATGCGGATGTATTAAACATGCGTGTATTTTGTAGCATAAGATGAGATAATTTTGTGTTGTTTTTACATTTTACTTTTGAGTTGCTCTTGGCTGGTGCTACACATGAAATGAAAGACAATGGCTGGCCCTCAATCTTCTCATTAGAAGTAGTTGGCATAACAATATGATCTTCTTTGGTTGATCTTTCTTGCTTGGCGAGATGGAAGCAAACAACATCATCAAAATCGTATGCTACTACCGGATAATGTTAACAATGCCATGTTTCTCCCAAGATGGTGATCAGTATTGGTTGCATCTATCTTATTTCAATGCATTATGGGCGTGGCATGCATGCATAGTAGACTTTACCAGCATGCATGCATTACATGGTTTAAGTAACCCTCCATATTTATCCCTTTATCTCGAGAATCATCAGTAGGTTTCAATGAAGATTCACAGGCGATCAAATGCTTAGCACATTTTTTGCAAAAAACTATTGTCGTCGGTTGCAATCTTCCTTCTCCTAGTTTGTCTTTCTCACCAATTTGGGCTTACTTTCGGGGAAGGCTGCCATTTTTGTTGCCCGAGAGATGTCTTTTTGCATGCACTTACTTGAAATATATCACGGTGAAACCAACTTAGAGCATGGTGGTAGATACCTTTGAGTTTGTCGTAGATTCCTCCAACGAAGCTTATATGAAGCGACGAAGATAGCATATCCTTCTTAGTTACGAGATTGCCTTCATTTATACATGCCTTGAGAACCTTCGGACTTCTCTTTTGGCTTTAAAAACTTTGCCACTTTCGACTTTCAAATACCATGGAAATAGAGTTTTCGCCAAAATTTCAATCAAGGGAAACCATTTGCATTGTTTGGGGAAACAACAAACTTAGACAAAGCTTTTGTTTTAAAGGATAGTCATTCTCCATTTTAGACATGAGGTGATGGGCTACAATTGAAAGAGGCTATCAGTTATGCATCTTGAGGAGAAAAGGTCTATGGCTATTTCAAGGGCATTCGAGAATGCATATAAAACAGATTTAGAAGCTATATGGAATGGCATATGCCATACCTTCAATAGGGAGGTTTTAACTAACATTTGCGTTCATGGAATAACTATGAGTTTGTATAGGCACTACGTTGTGAAGGTCATCTTGGCTATGGGGCTCTAACTGCCGGATGATGAATAAAAGTGCTATGGATTCTTTCAACGAGCTTCTTGAGGGCATATACTTCTGGCTCATCATCGAGGGCAGCTAGGATACAATCATTTATCCGGGCATCGATATCTTGCATTACAATTTCTACGGTGATAATTTCGAGCGACCACAACTGCTTTGTGAATGGCTCACGTCAAAATGAAATGCCCGAGGAATCAGAAATGAACTGTGTTCCCATGTTTGGGGCCCTAAGACCTCTCCTATGCTCTATATTGATTCTGAGAACAACTCAAAGTAAAATGTAAAACAACACAAAAATTATCTCATCTTATGCTACAAAATACATGGTAGCCGTGTTTAATACATGCACTAAGATATTTATTATCATATATATATGATGAATATACAAAACTTATTTGCTGCAATAGAGATATGAAGCATTCATCATCTTACATTGTATTGAGCCGCGGCTTCCCACAATTCGCCGTTGTCCAAGAATACGGATACTGGTGTGAGTTACTAGTAAATTCCATAGACACCAAAGGACTTTCGATGCGACATCACCATTAGAATCTTTCCTTTAACACGGCGCTCTCAAAGACCAGGCGGAAGCTTGAGGGAGTATCTAACTGGCAGAAATAGCGTTGAAGCGAGACTGGTTGGAATGTGAGAAAGTGTCGATATGCAAAAGCCTCAAAATCATCAACACCGGGGTGTCAAGGCTTGGGAGATCTAGAAAAGCGCCCATCATACACTCGCACCACCCACTTAGCCATCGATTGCCTTTATCCTGTTGCTATTTTTATCAATCCCCTTTTCCACGATAATGCGGTAGGCGGGGGCAGTGAAAAATCTTGAAATGATCACGACATAAGAAATAGAAAAATAGGCAAAACATAAAATATAAAGAATCAATTGCCCGCATATCTTTTTGTGCGAATTTTACGATGATCTTTGGTGCTACATGAAATGAAGACAATGTTATTTACACATAAATCTTCGTTAATTCGTAATTAGAAGCATAACAATATGATCAGTTGATCTTTAGCGCGAATGAAGCAAACATCATCCAAATCATTATGCTACTACCGGATAATGTTAACAATGCCATGTTTCTCCCAAAGATGAAGTGCAAATCAAGCATTAGTTTGCATCTATATATCTTGGCAATGCATTATGGGCGGTAGCATGCGGCGCGTAGACTTCGTATGCGTGCATGGCTGTCAACCCTCCATATTTATCCCCATCTGCAGTCTCAGGTTTCCAATGAAGATTCTAGGCGATCAAATGCCTTTGTTTTTGCAAAAAACTGTGTCGTCGGTTACAAATCTTCCTTCTCTGGATTTGCTCTTTCTCACCAATTTGGGCTTACTGGGAAGAATTTGCCATTTTGTTGCCGGGGATGTCTTTTTGCGTACTTCGAAATATGTCCGGTGAAGCCAACAGAGCATAGTGGCTGTAGATACCTTTGAGTTTTGTAGTAGATTCCTCGGCAAGCTTATATGAGCAACCGCAGTCGCATATCCTTCTTAGTTACGAGATTGCCTCCATTGCCATGCTGAGGCAGCGGACTTCTCTTTGGCACAAAACACGCCCACTTTCGACTTTCAAATACCATGGAAATAGAGTTTTCATAGGGTAGTAAGGAAACCATTTGCATTGTTGAAACAACAAACTTAGACAAAGCTTTTTGTTTAAAAGGATAAGTCTCCATTTTAGACATGAGAGTCTTTACAGGCTACAATTGAAAGAGGCTATCAGATTATGCACGTAGTGAGGAGAAAAGGGCTGTAATATTTCAAGGGCATTGGTACTTATAAAACAAATTTAGAAGCTATATGGAATAGGCATATGCCATACCTTCAATGAGGAGGTTTTAACTAACATTTTGGAGTTCATGAATAAGCTATGAGTTTGTATAGGCACTTCGTTGTGAAGGTCTGCGGCTTATCTTGAGCCCGAAGTATATTCCTTTTATTGCATGGAATAGTTTCTTTACTTGGATGATGAATAAAAGTGCTTATGTATTCTTTCCATGAGCTTCTTGAGGGCATATGCACTTCCTAGCTCATCGCAGAGAATGGGACACAATCATTTGTGAGACATCCCAATATCTTGCATTACAATTTCTACGATTGATAATTTCCTCTGAGCGACCACAACAACGTGAGATAGCTCGTAAATAGAAATATAGTCCGAAAATAAACTTTGTGTTTCCATGTTTGGGAGACCCAGGGCTATCTCTATGCTCTATATTGATTTACAAAGGCAACTCAAAGTAAAATCTAAAACAACACAAAATTATCTCATCTTATGCTACAAAATACATCGGTATACATGTTTAATACATGCGCTAGATATTTATTATCATATACATCTTATGATGAATATACAAAACTTATTTGCTGCAATAGAATGTAAGCATTCATCATCTTACGGTAAGAGCACAACCCCACCAATTACTCACGTTGTCAGAATACGGATACACGAATTGAGTTACTAGTAAGAACTTTTCCATAGACGCAAAGGGATACGATCACGGCTGACACCATTAGAATCTTTCACTTTAACACCAGCTCTCAAAAGACGAGGCGACTTGGTATCTAACTTTAAGAAGCAAGCGTTTTTGAAATGTTTAGTTTTGGAATGTGAAGAGCGCTCGATATGCAAAACCTCAAAATCATCAACACGAGGGGTTGTCAAGGCTTGATCTAGAAGAAGGCGCCCATCATACCTCGCTGCAGAGCTTAGCCATCGATTGCGCCTTTATCCTGTTGCTATTTTTATCACCGATTGTGCAATCCCTTTTCCACAGTATGCGTTGGGGCCGGAGTGAAAAATCTTAGAAGCATGTGGGCGTCGGCATAAGAAATAGAAAAATGAACAAAAAGGGCATAAAATATAGAAGATCAATTACCCATATCTCCCAGTAATTACTGATGATAGCGAGCTATATGAAATAGGCTAATATTATTCAATCTTCTGGATTACGTATTCGCGCTTAACTAATAGCGATCTTCTTTGATTGTTCGTGACTGGCTGGCACACGTCATCAGAGCTCGACCCTGCTGCTACCAGACTGTGTTAACACAGCAGCTGCTCACAGTATGACAAAATCATTGGTTCTCTATATAATAACGACTTGGCGTATGACGTGGCATCACATGCATAGTAGGCTTTTAGCATGCATGCGTACGTAGTTTAAGTAACCCTCCATATTTATCGCTTTATCTCGATCATCCATTGAGTTTTCCAATGAAAATTCACAGGCGATCATGCCTTTGTTTTGCGAAAAGCTATTGTGGTGGTCTGCAAATCTTCCTTCTCTGAACGCTTTCTTTCTCTCCATTCAGGCTTCGCACAGAAGAAACTGCCATTTTGTTGCTTGAAGATGTTTGCATGCGCTAACTTTAATATAAGGCGGTAACATGAATGCGGTTTTATTAATTCCCTCAACAGCTATGACTTGGCTGCGATAGCGCCATCGCTATTTGATTGAATTTGCGCTCCGTTATACATGCTTTGAACAACCGACTTCTTCTTTGGCTTTAAAACTTTGCCGCTCGACTTTTCAGCTTCTGCATGGTATAAAATTTTCATAGAACATCGAAACCATTTGCATTGTTTGAAACAACAGAGCTTGAACAAGCTTTTGTTTAAAAGGATGGTCATTCTCCATTTTAGGCCAGCCAATCGGCGGCTTGAACCGAAATTGCTCGCTCTGCTCTTTGAGGAGAAAAGATGTAATATTTCAGAGGCGACCGGCTTTATAAACTGAAATTTAGAAAGCTTTATATGGAGCATATGCCGCTACCTTCAATGAAGGTACCAACTTTAACATTTTGAGTTCATGAATAACTTTATGAGTTTAATATGAGCACTGGAACAGTCCTAAACTTTATGCTGACGAAATGAATTCGCGTAGTTGCCGGATGATGAGAATAAAGTGCTTATCTTCTTTCAACGACTTCTTGGTATGCCTTTCAACTTCATCATGGAATCTTTGGACGCAATTATTTATGGGAGATATCCCAATATCTTCATTACAATACTGCGATGATGGTGACCACAACAGCGCGGTGGCTCATCATCAATATCGAGTCGGGAAAAGGCTTTGTGTTCCACATGTTTGGGCCCAGGCTCTCTGTCGCTTTCGCTATTGATTTGCAAAGGAAACGGCTTTCAAAGTAGTGTAAAGGCAACGCAAAAACAATAAATAACGCTCTTTACAAAAATAAATGGAAACCATGTTAATACATCGCATAGATATTTGTGGCATGCTGTGATGAACGCGAAACGACTGTTGCAATGAAAATAACGAAGCATTCATCATCTTCGTTAACAATGGAAACGCGACTTCCCACGGTACTGCGTTATTCAATAACGGATACAGTGAGGTTACTGGTAAAACTTTTCCCATAGACTGGATACATTTATTTCGATAAGTCTTTGTAACGCGATACTCAGATTAGGCGGCGCTGAGTATCTAACAGCGGCGCTTTTGGCGAGCTTTGGTTTGGAGATATTAGATATGCAAAAACATCGCGCGAATTTGTCAGACGAAGTCTGAAAATCTACTTTGCTTGTTTCATCGATTGCCCTTTATCTGGGTATACCTTCTTTCGAAGATGCAATTCGCTTTCGCGGTATTACTGACCCGGAAATGGGGCGAAGATGAAAAATCTTTGTGAAGCGATGCGGCATGAAAAAGAAATGGAACAGAGCATGTAAAATATAAAGAGATCGGTGCTTCTTTTGTGAAAGGAGTACGCACGATGATAACGGTGCTTACATGAAAATGAACGTATTATTTATCAATCTTCTCTGATTGGCCGTGATAGGCGCTCAATATGATCAGCTTTCTTTGGTGATCTTTCTTGGCGGCATTGAGCAAGCTGGCCATCATCAAACATCATTATCTTTACTTTACGGGCCTAATGTTAGCGGTGCCTGTTCTCCCAAAATTGATGGAAATCGAAACATTGATTCGTCTATATATCTTGTTTTCCAATGCATTATGGTGGCCGACTGCGTATGGTAGACTTTTGCGTACGTAAATGCGTTTAAACCAACCTCGCTATTTATCGCTTTTATCTCGAATCATCCATTGGGTTTCAATGAATTCTGGAAGCGATCAAATGCTGTTTTGCAAAAAACTGACCGATGCGTCGGTTACAATATTCCTTCTTTCTGGTTCCTTCTTTCCTCTGACTGAGCTTGCGCCAGGAAACTTTGCCATTTTGTTGTGAAGATGTCTTTTTTGCGTGCGCTGAAATATATCGATGAACTGAAGTTTTATTAAAACGTTAGCTGCATATACAACATAAAGATCAGCATGTCATCTTAGTTCTGGATTGCCTCCGTTGCAATGCTTTGAACAACCATTTCTTTATTTTAAAATACTCTTTTATTTAAGGCACGCGCTCGGGCTTTCCAGATGCCGTAGATAAGTTTTCGTAGAACAATCAGAAACCATTGCGTGTTTGAACAACAAACTGAACAAAAAGTTTTGTTTAAAAGGATTGAAGATCGGATACGGTTGAGAAAGAACTATCGTTTCAATACTGTCTTGAGGAGAAGATCTATAATATTTCAGGGCGACCGAGCCTTATAAAACAAATTTATTATATGAATGGGCATGCCATACCTTTCAATGAAGGAACAACAACATTTGGAGTTCATATTAACTATATTTCGATAACCGAACACTAAGACCAATGATCGCTTATCTTGTTGCTTCGACGCGTGGGTCCCCTAACACCGGATGATGATGAATAAAAAAGTGTATGTATTCTTCAGCGAGCTTCTTGAACATATCACTTTCTGGCTCTCACCCGTTTAATCAATCGGTTTAATCAATATCTTGCGATACAATTCTGCCGCCGTTGATAGTTTCTGCAAAGCGGTACGGCAGCGTGAATGAAGGCTGCGTCAAGTAGAAATGTCGAGATCAAGAAATGAACTTTTTGTGTTCCCCGTGTTTTGGGGCCCAGACTATCTCTATGCTCTATGATTGATTTGCAAGGCAGCTCAAGAAGTGGAAATGTAAAGGAAGCAACACAAAATTATCTCATCTTATTAACACCGCAAAGTACATCGGCCGTATTGTTTAATGCATGCGCTAGATGTTGTTATCATATATATACTATGATGAATATGCAAAACTTATTTGCTGCAATGGGAGATGTAAGCATTCATCATCTTACATTGTAATTAGGTATGACTTCCTGGTGCTCTGCGTTGTCCGGAATGCGGGATGCACAATTGAGGTTACTAGTAAGAGCTTTCCGCCAGACGCAAGGGACTCGATGCGGCTGACACCATTAGAATCTTTCCTTTGTACGAGCTCTCAAGACCAGGGGCGGGCTTGAGGGTATCTAACTTTTAGCGTATGGCGTTTTGAAGCTTGGGGCTGGTTTGGAATGTGAAAATGTCGATATCTGAAAGCCTCAAAATCATCAACACGAGGGGTTGTCAAGGCTTGGGAAGTCCTAGAAAGAGGCCCATCATACACTTTCGCTGCAGGCTTAGCATCGATTGCTTGTACATCTGTTGCTATTTTTATCTTTGTGCAGTTCCTTTTCCGTATCACGTTAGGCGGGGCGGTGAAAAATCTTGAAGCATGTGATGCGGCATAAGAATAAGAAAATAGAACAAAGAGCATAAAATATATAAAGAATCGGTGCCCATATCTTTTTGGCAGAGAATTTTGCGATGATCTTTGGTGCTACATGAAATGAAGAAGACAATGGCTATTTACCTCAATCTTCTGGATTCGTAGTCGGCATAACAATATGATCTTTGCTTTGTTTGATCTTTCCATGACCGGTGGAAATAAACAACATCATCAAAGAGCATCATTATGCTACTACCGGATAATGTTAACAATGCCATGTTTCTCCCAAGAGATGATGCAAATCAAGCATTGGTTGCATCTATATATCTTGTTTTCCAATGCATTATGGATGGCATGCATGCATAGTAGACTTTTATGCATGCATGCATGGTTCAAATAATACTCCATATTTATCACTTTATCTCGAGATCATCCATTGGGTTTCCAATGAAGATTCCTAGGCGATCAAATGTCTTTGTTTTTGCAAAAACTTCTTTCTCACCAATTTGGGCTTACTTTCGGGAAGGGCTGCCATTTTATTTACTTGAGAGATGTCTTTTTGCATGCACTTACTGAAATATCGGTGAAGCCAACTTAAGAGCATGGTGAACTGTAGATACCTTTGAGTTTTTGCCGTAGATTCCTCAACAAGCTTATATGAGCAACACGAAGATGGCATATCCTTCTTGGATTACGAGATTGCCTCCATTTATACATGCTTTGAGGCAACTCGGACTTCTCTTTGGCTTTAAAACCTGCCACTTTCACGACTTTCAAATACCATGGAAATAGAGTTTTCATAGAACAATCAAAGGGAAACCATTTGCATTGTTTGAAACAACAAACTTAGACAAAGCTTTTTGTTTTAAAAGGATAGTCATTCTCCATTTTAGACATGGGAGTGCTGGAATACAATTGAAAAGAGGCTATCAGTTATACTGTAGTGAGGGAGAAAAAGGTCTATAGCTATTTCAAAGGGCATTGAGGGAAATTTACTTATAAGAAACAAGAATTTAGAAGCCCCATCGCCGGAATAAGAGGCATATGCCATACACCTTCAATGAGGAGGTTTTAACTAACATTTGGAGTTCATGAATAACTATGAGTTTGTATAGAGCACTTACGTTGTGAAGGTCAGCTTATCGCGACAAGAAGTATATTCCTTTATTGCATGGAATGATTTCTTTTACTTCGGATGATGAATAAAAGTGCTTATGTATTCTTTTCCTTGTGAGCTTCTTGAGGGCATATGCACTTCCTAATAGCTCATCACTTGCTCGAGGGCAGGACACAATCATTATCGAGACATCCCAATATCTTGCATTACAATTTCTACGATTGATAATTTCTCTGAGCGATACAACAGCGGCGAATGAAAACCTACGTCAAATAGAAATGTCGAATCAAGAAAATAAACTTTATTGTTTTTCCATGTTTGGGGACCCAAGACTATCTCCTATGCTCTATATTGATTTACAAGAGCAACTCAAAAGTAAAATGTAAAACAACACAAAATTATCTCATCTTATGCTACAAAATACATCGAAGTATGCATGTTTAATACATCACACTAGATATTTATTATCATATACATACTATGATGAATATACAAAACTTATTTCTTTGCAATAGAATGTAAACATTCATCATCTTACATTGTAATTGAAGCCCGCGACTTCCCACAATTGCTCACGTTGTCCAAGAATACGGATACACAATTGAGTTACTAGTAAGAGCTTTCCATAGACACCAAAAGGACTCTACGTCTGTGGCCATTAGAATCTTTCACTTTAACACCGGTAGCTCTCAAAGACCAAAGGCGAGCTTGGGGAGTATCTAACTTTTAGCGGTATGGCGTTTTTGAAGCGGGGCTGGTTTTGGAATGTGAAAGTATCGATATGCAAAGCCTCGATATCAACACCAGGGTTGTCAAGGCAGGAAGTCCTAGAAAAGAAGAAGCGCCCATCATGCGCTTGCTTTTGAACAGCGTGGTGCGCTGTCCACTGGTGCTTCATTTTATCGTTGGTACGATACGCACCGCGTATGCATTTGTGAAAAATCGCCAGCGGTTGAACGGACCGTTCAGGCAGGATATAGATCGGTTGTATTTTGCGATGATAAACGCGGAATGAACAGTGGCTGTTGCTCGTCGCTTTTCTCTCGTTCGGCCATTGATGCGGCATAACAATATGATCTTCTTTTGGTTTGATCTTTAGCGCCTTGAGATGGAAACCAAACAACATCATCAAGAGCATCATTATGCTACTACCGGATAATGTTAGCGGTGCCATGTTTCTCAAGATGATGCAAATCAGCATTGGTTGCATCTATATATCTTATTTCAAATGCATTATGGGCGATGGCATGCATGCATAGTAGACTTTCGCATCATGCATGCATGGTTCAACCCTCATGACATCGCTTTATGCCGAATCCCATCCATTAGGTTTCAATGAAGATTCTAGGCGATCAAATACCTTTGTTTTTTGCAAAAACTATTGTCGTCCCGGTTGCAATCTTCCTTCTCTAGTTTGCTCTTTCTCACCCATTTGGGCTTACTTTCGGGAAGAATTTGCCATTTTTGTTGCCCGAGAGATGTCTTTTTGCGTACGCTAACTTGAAATATATACGGTGAAGCCAACTTAGAGCATGGTGAAGCGTAGATACCTTTGAGTTTTGTCATTAGATTCCTCAACAAGCTTATACTTGAGCAACGAAGATAGCATATCCTTCTTGAGTTAAAGTTGCCTCCGACATACATGCTTTGAACCTTTCGGACTTCTCTTTATTTAAAGCACGCCACTTTCGACTTTTCAAATACCAAATAAGAGTTTTTCGCCGACAATCCAAAGGAAACCATTTGCATTGTTTGAAACAACAAACTTAGACAAAGCTTTTTTTGTTTAAAAGGATAGTCATTCTCCATTTTAGACATGAGAGTCTTTGGGCTACAATTGAAAGAAGGCTATCCGTTATGCACATCTTGAGGAGAAAAAGTCTATGGCTATTTCAAGGGCGACCGGTACTTATAAAACAAATTTAGAAGCTATATGGAATAGGCATATTATGCCATACCTTCAATGAGGTTTTAGCTTAACATTTTGGAGTTCATGAATAACCCCTATGGTTGTATAGGCACTTCTGCGTTGTGAAGTCTAAAGCTTATCTGTGAGGCAAAGTAGACTATTTTATTGCATGGAATGATTTCTTTACTTAGGATGATAGACCAAAAGTGCTTATGTATTCTTTCAGCGAGCTTCTTGAGGGCATATGCACTTCCTAGCTCATCCGCGAGATCTTTAGGACACAATCATTGTCGGATATCCCAATATCTTGCATTACAATTTCTACGGTGATAATTTCTGAAGCGACCACAACTTGTGAATAGAAAACTTCTGTCAAATAGAAATATCGAGGTCGAGAAAGTGAGCTTTTTGTGTTCCCATGTTTTGGGGCCCAAAGGTTATCTCCTATGCTCTATGTTGAGTTTACCAAAGGCAACTCAAAGTAAAATGTAAAACAACACAAAATTATCTCATCTTATGCTACAAAATACATCATGTTTAATACATGCACTAGATATTTATTATTATATACATACTATGATGAATATACAAACTTATTTGCTACAATAGAATATAAACATTCATCATCTTACATTGTAGTGGAAGCTGCTTCCCACAATTACTCACGTTGTCCAAAATGCGGATACACAATTGAGTTACTAGTAAGAGCTTTTCCATAGACACCAAAAGGTTCGATACGATAACACCATTAGAATCTTTCACTTTAACACCGAGCGCTCTCAAAGACCAAAGAGGCGAGCTTGAGGAGTATCTAACTTTAAGCGTATGGCGTTTTTAAACGGGGGCTGGTTTTGGAATGTGAAATATCGATATGCAAAGCCTCAAATCATCAACACCAGGGTTTATCCGAGGCTTGGGAGATCTAGAAAAGAAGCGCCCATCATACACTCGCTGCAGGCTTAGCCATGATTGCCTTTATCCCGGTGCTATTTTTATCACCGATTGTGCAATTCCCTTTCTTTTGTGTAATGCATTGGGGCCGGTGAAAATCTTGAAGCATGTGATGCAGCATAAGAAAATGAAAAATAGAACAAAAGGCATAAAATATAAGAGATCAATTGCCCATATCTTTTTGTGAAGAATTTTTACGATGATCTTTGGTGCTGTGGGGAAATGAGAAAGACAATGGCTATTTACCTCAATCTTCTCTGGATTCGCCGTAATTCGGCATAACAATATGATCTTCTTTGGTTGATCTTTAGCGTGATGGAAGTAAACAACATCATCAGAGCATCATTATGCTGCCTACCCGGATAATGTTAGCACAATGCCATGTTTTCTCCCAAGATGATGCAAATCAAAAATTGGTTGCATCTATATATCTTGTTTCAATGCATTATGGAATGCATTAGCATGCGTGCATAGTGAACTTTAAGCATGCATGCATGCATGGTTTAAATATTCCCTCCATATTTATCCACTTTATCTCCGAATCATCCATTAGGTTTCAATGAAGATTCACAAACGATCAAATGTCTTTGTTTTACCAAAAAAACTGTGCTCACCAATTTGGGCTTATAGGAAAGGGCGCCATTTTTGTTGCCGGAGATGTCTTTTTGCATGCACTTGCTTGAGGAAATATATCGGTGAAGCCAACTTAGAGCATGTGAAATTGAGCTGTAGATACCTTTGAGTTTTTATGCGTAGATTCCTCAACAAAACCTTATGAGCAACGAAGATAGCATATCCTTCTTGGATTGAATTGCCTCCATTTATACATGCTTTTGAGGCAACTTTCGGACTATAACTGGCTTTAAAACTGCCCATAGACTTTCAAATACCATGGAAATAGAGTTTTCATATTAGAACAATCAGGGAAACCATTTGCATTGTTTGAAACAACAAGCAGACAACTTTTTTGTTTTAAAAGGATAGTCATTCTCATTTAGACATGAGAGTCTTTGAGCTACAATTGAAAGGGCTATCCGTTATGTACTTTGTCTTGAGGAAAAAGGTCTATGGCTATTTCAAAGGGCATTCGGCTGCTTATAAAACAAATTTAGAAGCTATATGGAATAGTATGCCATACAGCCAATGAGGAGGTTTAACTAACATTTACTACGGAGTTCATGAATAACTATGAGTTTGTATAGGCACTTACGTTGTGAAGGTCGCTTATGCGAGGCAAAGTAGATTCCTTTATTGCATGGAATGATTTCTTTACTTAGGATGATGAATAAAAGTGCTTATGTATTCAACTCCAGCAGCGAGCTTCTTGAGGGCATATGCACTTCAGCTCATCAGGGGCTTATTTTAAGGATACAATCATTTTATCCGGACATCCCAATATCTTGCATTACAATTTCTACATTGATAATTTCTGAGAACAACCACAACAGCGTGAATGAAAACTCATCAAATAAATGTCGAATCAAAGAAAATGAACTTTGTGTGTTCCCCATGTTTGGGGCCAAGGGCTATCTCATGCTCTATATTGATTTACAAGAGCAACTCAAAAGTAAAATGTAAAACAACACAAAATTATCTCATCTTATGCTACAAAATACATCAAGCCATGTTTTAATACATCGCACTAGATATTTGTATATATACATACTATGATGAATATACAAAACTTATTTGCTGCAATGAATGTAAGCATTCATCATCTTACATTATGATGAAGCCTGACTTCCCACAATTGCTCGTTGTCAAGAATACGGATACACAATTGAGTTACTAGTAGAGCTTTTCCATAGACAAAGGACTACGTCACGACAACACCATTAGAATCTTTTCTTTAACACCAGTAGCTCTCAAAGACCAAGGCGAGCTTGAGGGTATCTAACTTTAGCGGTATAGCGTTTTTGAAGCTTGAGGGCTGGTTTTGGAATGTGAAAGTATCGATATCTAAAGCCTCAAAATCATCAACTTACGGGGTTGTCAAGGCTTGGGAAGTCTAGAAAAGAAGCGCCCATCATACACTTCGCACATCGGCCGCCATCGATTGCCTTTATCCCTGTTGCTATTTTTATCTCGTTATTACATTCCCTTTTTCCTTTATTAATGCGGTGGCGGGGCAGAATTGAAAATCTTGAAGCATGTGATGCAGCATAAGAAAAGAAATAGAACAAAAGAGCATAAAATATAAAGAGATCGGTACGCATCTTTTTGTGAAAATTTTTACACGATGATGCTGTGGTGCTACATGAAATGAAGATTATTATTGGCTATTTACCTCAATCTTCGTTAAGCGTAGTCGGCATAACAATATGATCTTCGCTGGTTGATGCTGCGCTGGCCAGATGGAAACAAACAACATCATCAAGAGCATCATTATGCTGCTACGGGATAATGTTAGGTGCCATGTTTCTCCCAAGATGATGCAAATCAAAGCATTGAAGTTTGCATCATATATCTGTTTTCAATGCATTATGGGCGTGGCATGCATGCATAGTAGACTTTTAAGCGGCATGCATGCATGCGCATGGTTTAAGTAACCCTCCTTATTTATCACTTTATCTCGAATCATCATTAGGTTTCAATGAAGATTCTAGGCGATCAAATGCCTTTGTTTTTGCAAAAACTATTGTCCGTCAGTTTACGCAATCTTCCTTCTCTAGTTTGCTCTTTCTCACCCATTTGGGCTTACTCGAGGAAGAACGCCATTTTTGTTGCCAGAGATGTCTTTTTGCATGCACTTCTTTGATATATCGGTGGAAACCAACTTAGAGCATGGTGAGCGTAGATACCTTTTGAGTTTTTGTAGTAAGATTCCTCCAACAAAACATATGAGCAACCGCGAAGATACTTATATCCTTCTTAGTTAAGATTGCCTCCATTTGCCATGCTTTGAGGCAACTCGGACTTCTCTTGGCTTTAAAACTCTCTTTGGCTTTAAAAACTACGCCACTTTCGACTTTTCAAATACCATGGAAATAGAGTTTTCATAGAACAATCAAAACCATTTGCATTGTTTGAAACAACAAACTTAGATACTTTTTGTTTTAAAGGATTGAAGTGTTGAATTCCTGAATTGAAAGAGGCTATCCGTTATGCACATGCTTGAGGAGAAAAGGTCTATATGGCTATTTCAAGAGGGCATTGAGGCTGCTTATAAAACAAATTTAGAAGCTATATGGAATAGGCATATGCCATACCTTCAATGAGGAGGTTTTAACTAACATTTTGGAGTTCATGAATAACTATGAGTTTGTGTAGGCACTTCACGTTGTGAAAGGTCTACGGCTTACATAGAGCAAGAAGTAGGTCCTTTATTGCATGGAATGATTTCTTTACTTGGATGATGATGAATAAAAGTGCTTATGTATTCTTTCAGCGAGCTGTGAGGGCATATGCACTTCCTGGCTCATCACTTAGAGAATGACCAGGAACCGCAATCATTTGTCGAGGACATCCCAATATCTTGCATTACCTGAATTTCTACGATGATAATTTCTACAAAAGCGACCACAATACTTTGTGGTGAAAATACGTCAAATAGAAATATCGAGATCAAGAAAATGAACTGTGTTCCCATGTTTGAGACTAAGACTATCTCTATGCTCTATATTGATTTACAAGAGCAACTCAAAAGTAAAATGTAAAAACAACACAAAATTATCTCATCTTATGCTACAAAATACATCAAGCATGCATGTTTAATACATACTGCTAGATATTTATTATCATATATATACTGAAGTGAATATACAAAACTTATTTGGCGCAATAGAATGTAAACATTCATCATCTTACACATTGTAATTGGGCTGACTTCCCACAATTGCTACGTTGTCAAGAATGCGGATACACAATTGAGTTACTAGTAGAGCTTTTTCCATAGACACCAAAAAGGACTCGATCACGGCTTGACACCATTAGAATCTTTCACTTTAACTGGTAGCTCTCAAAAGACCGAGCGACTTGAGAATCTAACTTTAAGCGCAAAAGCGTTTTTGAAGCGAGTGGTTTGGAATGTGAAATATCGATAATGCAAAACCTCAAAATCATCAACACGAGGGGTTGTCAAGGCTTGGAAGTCTAGAAAGAAGGCGCCCATCATGCACTATCATTATTATCATCAGTGAAATCTGGAAGGCATAAGAAATAGAAAAATAGAACAAAAGCATAAAATATAAGAGATCAATTGCCCTTTATCTTTTTTGTGAAGAATTTTTACGATGATCTTGGTGCTACATGAAATGAAAGACAATGGCTATTTACCTCAATCTTCTGCGTTCGGTGATGCGGCATAACAATATAGTCTTCTTTGTGGTTGATCTTTAGCGCAGCAGTGGAAACAAACAACATCAAAGAGCATCATTACGCCGCTGCAGGATAATGTTAACAATGCCATGTTATTTCTCCCAAGATGATGCAAATCAAGCATTGAAGTTTGCATCTATATATCTGTTTCAATGCATTATGGGCCGTGGCATGCATGCATAGTAGGCACCATGCATGCATGCATGGTTCGTAACCCTCCATATTTATCACTTTATCTCGAATCATCCATTAGGTTTCCCAATGAAGATTCTAGGCGATCAAATATGCTGTTTTTTGCAAAAAACTGCTTTCTCCTAATTTGGGCTTACTTTCGGAAGAATTTGCCATTTTTTTGTTGCCCATAGATGTCTTTTTGCATGCACTTCTTGAAATATGTCGGTGAAACCAACTTAGAGCATGGTGGTAGTAGATACCTTTGAGTTTTGTAGTAGATTCCTCAGCAGAAAACATATGAGCAACGAAGATAGCTTCGCTTCTTAGTTAAGAGATTGCCTCCATTTATACATGCTTTGAGAACCTTCGGGCCTTCTCTTTGGCTTTAAAACACGCCACTAAGAACTTTCCAAATACCATGGAAATAGAGTTTTCATAGAACAATCAAGGGGAAACCATTTGCATTGTTTGAAACAACAGAAACTTAGACAAAGCTTTTTTGTTTAAAGGATAGTCATTCTCCATTTTAGACATGAGAGTCTTTGGGCTACAATTGAAGAGGTATCCGTTATGCTGTCTTGAGGAGAAAAAGGGTCTATATGGCTATTTCAAGGGCATTGAGACTGCTTATAAAACAAATTTAAACTATATGGAATAGGCATGGCACCGCCACCTTCAATGAGGAGGTTTTAAGCTAACATTTTGGAGTCATGAATAAGCATGAGTTTGTATAGGCACTTACGTTGTGAAGGTCTGCAGCTATGCAGGCAGAAATGGAATTCCTTTATTGCATGGAATGATTTCTTTGCCGGATGAGTGAATAAAAGTAGCATGTATTCTTTCAGCGAGCTTCTTGAGGGCATGTATGCACTTCTGGCTCATCGCAGAGGGCATTTGGGACACAATCATTCCGAGGACATCCCAATATCTTTGCATTTACAATAATAAAGCGCTTCAAAATACACGCTTTCGCGCCAGATCAACCAAAAGAAGATCATATTGTTATGCCCGACTCACAGCGAGCGAGAAGATTGAGGTAAATAGCCATTGTCTTTCATTTCATGCTTTAGCATCATCGAGGTAAATTCTTCACAAAAAAGATACTTGACAATTGATCTCTTATATTTTATGCTCTTTTGTTCTGTTGCTGTACTTCTTATGCTGCATCCCACATGCTTCAAGATTTTTCACTCTGGCTGCCCTATGAGACCACGAGGAAAAGGGGATTACTGTCGAGATAAAATAGCGAGGGGATAAGAAAGGCGATGGCGGTCGGTGTCGCGGTGTATGATGAAGTAGATCTTCTTTTCTAGACTTCCCAAGCCTTGACAACCACGGGTGTTGATGATTTTGAGGCTTTACGCCTCGATACTTTCACATTCCAAAACCAGCCACTGTTTCAAAAGCGTTTAAGCTAAAGTTAGATACTCGTCACCTTCGCTGGCAGTCTTTGAGCTGGTGTTAAGTGAAAGATTCTAATGGTGTTGGCTTCATTATCGAGTCCTTTGGTGTTATCTATAGAGCTCTTACTAGTAACTCAATTGTGTATCATTGCTTGGACAAGCATTAGCAATTGTGGGAAGAAGTGATGCTAGTACAATGTAGATACATTCTATTGCAGCAAATAGGTTTTGTATATTCATCATAGTATGTATATGATAATATCTAGTGCAAGATGTATTAAACATGAAGCGTCATTTTATGGCATAAGATGAGATATTTTGTGTTGCTTTTACATTTACTTTTGAGTTGCTCTTGGTACGGTGCTACATGAAATGAAAGACAATGGCTATTTACCTCAATCTTCTCATTATTGGTATGCATTGGAGCTTTTAAGCATGCATGCATGCATGGTTTAAATGACTCCTCCATATTTATCACTTTTATCTCGAATCATCCATTAGGTTTCCAATGAAGATTCTAGGCGATCAAATGCGCTGTTTTTGCAAAAAACTATTGTCGTCCGGTTGCAATCTTCCTTCTCTAGTTTGCTCTTTCTCACCAATTTGGGCTTACTTTCGGGGAAGGAGCTGCCATTTTGTTGCCCAAAGATGTCTTTTGCGTACGCCTACTTGCCCGAAATATGTCGGTGAAGCCAACTTAGAGCATGGTGAGCTGTAGATACCTTTTGAGTTTTGTCGTAGATTCCTCAACAAGCTTATATGAGCAGCCACGAAGATAGCATATCCTTCTTAGTTAAGTTGCCTTCATTTATACATGCCTTGAGGGCAGCTTCCGGACTTCTCTTACAACTAAAACCTACCACTCGACTTTCAAATACCATGGAAATAGAGTTTTTCATGAAATTAATCAAGGGGAAACCATTTGCATTGTTTGAAACAACAAACAGACAAAGCTTTTTTGTTTTAAAAAGGATGTCGTCATTCTCCATTTAGACATGAGTGATGGGCTACAATTGAAGAGGCTATCCGTTATGCACAATGCTTGAGGAGAAAGGTCTATGGCTATTTCAGGGGCAATTCGGTACGCTTATAAAACAAATTTAGAAGCTATATGGAATAGGCATATACCATACCTTCAATGAGGAGGTTTTAACTGCATTTTGGAGTTCATGAATAACTATGAGTTGTATAGGCACTTCGTTGTGAAGGTCACGGCTTATGCGGTAGTAGATTCGCTATTGCATGGAATGATTTCTTTTACTTAGGATGATAATAAAAGTTAGCATGGATTCTTTCAGCGAGCTTCTTGAGGGCATATGCACTTCCTAGCTCATCATCGAAGGGCGGCTAGGATACAATCATTTGTCGAGGAACATCCGATATCTTGCATTACAATTTCTACGGTGATAATTTCTCTGAGCGACCACAATACTTTGTGAATAAAAGCTAAATCCAAATAGAAATGTCTCCGAATCAAGAAAATGAACTTTGTGTTCCCATGTTTTGAGACTAAGACTATCTCCTATGCTCTATAGATAGATAGATAGTAGTTTTAGCGTCAGCCAAAATACATAGATAGATATATTGATTTACATGAGCAACTCAAAAGTAAAATGTAAACAACCTGAGTATCATCTTATGCTACAAAATACATCGGTATATGTTAATACATGCGCACTAGATATTTATTAACATCATATATATACTATGATGAATATACAAAACTTATTTGCTGCAATAGAATGTAAACATTCATCATCTTACATTGTAGTGAAACTGACTTCACAATTTACTCGTTGTCCAAATCACGGATACACAATTGAGTTACTAGTAAGAGCTTTTTCCATAGACGCAAAGGACTCGTCTGAAACTGACACCATTAGAATCTTTCCTTTAACGCAGTAGCTCAAAGACTGGCGAGCTTGAGGGAGTATCTAGCACAGCGAAGCGCAAAGCGTTTTGAAGCAGGCTGGTTTGGAATGTGAAAGTATGCGATCTCTGAAAACCTCAAAATCATCAACACGGGGTTGTCAAGGCTTGGGAAGTCTAGAAAGAAGGCGCCCATCATACACTCGCGCCTGCCATCGGTGCCTTATGATCCCCTGTTGCTATTTTATCAATCCCCTTTTCCGCAGTAATGCATTGGCTGAGGGCAGTGAAAAATCTTGAAAAATGTGATCGCGACATAAGAAATAGAAAAATAGAACAAAAGAGCATAAAATAAGAGATCAATTGCTTATTATTATCTTTTTGATACTTGAAATTTTTACGATGATCTTTGGTGCTACATGAAATGAAGACAATGGCTATTTACCTCAATCTTCTGGATTAAAATTAAGTGGTGATTACATAACAATATGATCTTCTTTGGTTGATCTTTCTGGCAGCAGATGAAGCAAACATCATCAAACATCATTATGCTACTACCCGGATAATGTTAACAATGCCATGTTTCTCCCAAGATGATGCAAAATCAAGCATTGTAGTTTGCATCTATATCTTGTTTCAATGCATTATGGGCGTGGCATGGTGCATGCATAGTAGACTTTGCAGCATGCATGCGCTGCGTAGTTCGTAACCCTCCATATTTATCACTTTATCTCGAGATCATCCATTAGGTTTCCAATGAAGATTCTAGGCGATCAAATATGCCTTTGTTTTTTTGCAAAAAAACTATTGTCGTCAGTTGCAATCTTCCTTCTCTAGTTTGCTCTTTCTCCACCAATTTGGGCTTACTCGGAGCCTGCCATTTTGTTGTCGAGAGATGTCTTTTTGCATGCACTTCTTGAAATATATGGGGAATTGAAACCAACTTAGAGCATGAGTGAGCTGTAGATACCTTTGAGTTTTTGTAAGTAGATTCCTCAACAAGCTTATATGAGCAACACGAAGATAGCATATCCTTCTTGGATTAAGTTGCCTCCATTTATACATGCTTTGGGAGCCTTTCGGACTTCTCTTTGGCTTTAAAACACGCCCACTCGACTTTCAAATACCATGGAAATAGAGTTTTCATGGAACAATCAAGGAAACCATTTGCATTGTTTGAAACAGCAAACTTAGACAAAGCTTTTTTTGTTTTAAAGGATAGTCATTCTCCATTTTAGACATGAGAGTCTTTGGGCTACAATTGAAAGAGGCTATATCGAGTTATGCACAGCGAGTGAGGAGAAAAGGTCTATGGCTATTTCAAGGGGCATTAGAATTTTGCTTATAAAACAAATTTAGAAGCTATATGGAATAGGCATATGCCATACCTTCAATGAGGAGGTTTTAACTAACATTTTGGAGTTCATGAATAACTATGAGTTTGTATAGGCACTACGTTGTGAAGGTCATCTTGAGGCAAGAAGTATATTCCTTTATTATGGAATGATTTCTTTTACTTAGGATGATGAATAAAAGTGCTTATGTATTCTTTCAACGAGCTTCTTGAGGGCATAATAATGCACTTCCTAGCTCTGTCACCCAGAGAATGACTGGGACACAATCATTTATCCCGGACATCGATATCTTGCATTACAATTTCTACCGCGGTGATAATTTCTCTGAAGCGACCACAACTGCTTGTGAATGAAAACTACGTCAAATAGAAATGCTCCGAATCAAGAAAATAAACTTTGTGTTTCCATGTTTAGGGCCCAAGACTATCTCTCCTATGCTCTATATTGATGGTTACAAGAGCAACTCAAAGTAAAATGTAAAACAACACAAAATTATCTCATCTTATGCTACAAAATACATCGGTATGCATGTTTAATACATGCACACTAGATATTTATTATCATATACATGCTATATGATGAATATACAAAACTTATTTCTTTGCAATAGAATGTAAACATTCATCATCACTTACATTAGCAATTGAGCGCGACTTCCCACAATTGCTCACGTTGTCCAAATGCGGATACTGAGAATTGAGTTACTAGTAAGAGCTTTTCCATAGACGCAAAGGACTCGTCTGACGACACCATTAAGTCTTTCACTTTAACACCGGTAGCTCTCAAAGACCAAGGCGACTTGAGAATTATCTAGCTTTAACTTAGCGTAAACGTTTTTGAAGCGAGGGCTGGTTTTGGAATGTGAAAGTATCGATATCACAAAGCCTCAAAATCATCAACACCCGAGAGTTGTCAAGGCTTGGGAAGTCTAGAAAGAAGCGCCCATCATACACTCGCTGCAGGCTTAGCCATGCGGTGCGCATCCCTGTTGCTATTTTGCTCACCGATTGTGCAATCCCCTTTTTCCACGTGTGCATTAGAAGGGCGAGTGAAAAATCTTGAAGCATGTGATGCGGCATAAGAAATGAAAAATGGGGAACAAAAGGCATAAAATATAGAGATCAATTGCCCATATCTTTTTTGTGAAGAATTTTTACATTGATCTTTGGTGCTATGAAATGAAAGACGATGGCTATTTACCTCAATCTTCTCGTTAAGCGTGAAATTGACCTTAACAATATGATCTTCTTTGGTTGATCTTTCGCGAGATGCGACAAAACAACATCATCAAGAGCATCATTATGCTACTACCGGATAATTAACGGTGCCATGTTTCTCCCAAGATGATGATGCAAATCAGTTGGTTGCATCTATATATCTTGTTTCCAATGCATTATGGGCGTGGCATGCGTATTCGGAGCTTTTCGCGTAATGCATGCATGCATGGTTTAAGTAACCCTCCATATTTATCGCTTTGTCGAAGATCATCCATTAGGTTTCCAATGAAGATTCTAAGAGCGATCAAATACCTTTGTTTTGCAAAAAAACTATTGTCGTCGGGATTTGCAATCTTCCTTCTCTAGTTTGCTCTTTCTCACCCATTTGACTTACTTTCGGAAAAGAGGCTGCCATTTTGTTGCCCGAGATGTCTTTTTGCATGCACTTCTTGAAATATGTCGGTGAAGCCAACTTAGAGCATGGTATTTGTAGATACCTTTGAGTTTTGTCGTAGATTCCTCAACAAGCTTATATGAGCAACCGCGAAGATAGCACATATCAACCTGGTTGCGAGATTTGCCTCCATTTATACATGCTTTGAGACCTTTCGGTCTCTTGGCTTTAAAAATCTGCCACTCGACTTTCAAATACCATGGAAATAGAGTTTTCATAGAACAATCAGGGAAACCATTTGCATTGTTTGAAACAACAAACTAGACAAAGCTTTTTGTTTTAAAAGGATAGTCATTCTCCATTTAGACATGCTGAGAGTCTTGGGCTACAATTGAAAGAAGGCTATCCCAGTTATGCAAATAGCGAGGAGAAAGGTCTATATGGCTATTTCAAAGGGCATTGAGCTGCTTATAAAACAAATTTAGAAGCTATATATGGAATAGGCATACCTTGATAGGGAGGTTTAACTAACATTTTGGAGTTCATGAATAACTATGAGTTTGTAGAGCGCCACGTTGTGAAGGTCTCTGCTTATGGGGGCAAAGTAGATTCCTTTATTGCATGGAATGATTTCTTTACTTAGGATGATGAATAAAAGTGTATGTATTCTTTCAACGAGCTTCTTGAGGGCATATGCACTTCTAGCTCATCATAGGGATCTTTGAGACACAATCATTTGTCGGATATCCCAATATCTTGCATTACAATTTCTACGGTGATAATTTCTGAAGCGACCCTATGCGCTTTATTGAATGAAAACTTCTGTCAAATAGAAATACTCGAGGTCGAAGAAAATGAACTTTGTGTTCCATGTTTTAGAGACCCAAAGGCTATCTCATAACTCTATTGATTTACAAGAGCAACTCAAAAGTAAAATGTAAAACAACACAAAATTATCTCATCTTATGCTACAAAATACATCGGTATACATGGAACATTACATACTTGCGCGGAGTATTTATTATTATATACATACTATGATGAATATACAAAACTTATTTACTACAATAGAATATAAACATTCATCTTACATTGTAATTAGAGCTGTACAATTGCTCACGTTACCGAAATGCGGATACATTGCAGGTTACTAGTAAAGGCGCCCGCAGACACCCAAGGACTGCGTCACGACCAACACCATTAGAATCTTTCCTTTATACCGAAGTGACTCTCGGGGCTTAGAGCTTGAGGTATCCTAACTTCATGGCCATAAGCGTTTTTTAGAAGCGAGGGCTGGTTTTGGAATGTAGAGAAGTATCGATATCACAAAACCTCAAAATCATCAACACCCGAGGTTGTCAAGGCTTGGAAAGTCTAGAAAAGCGCCCATCATACACTCGCACCGCAGGCTTAGCCGCCGATGCCTTTATCCCCTGTTTATTTTTATCTCGTTATTGCAATTCCCTTTTCCACAGTAATGCGTTAGGCGGGCCCGAGTGAAAAATCTTGAAGCATGTGATCGGCGTAAGAAATAGAAAATAGAACAAAGAGCATAAAATATAGAGAGATCAATTGCCCATATCTTTTTGTGAAAATTTTTGCACGATGATCTTTGAGGTGCTACATGAAATGAAAGACAATGGCTATTCACCTCAATCTTCGTTAAGCGTATTCCGGCATAACAATATGATCTTCTTTGGTTGATCTTTTCTTAGCGCTTGTGATGGAAACAAACAACATCATCAGAGCATCGATAGCCTTTCTCTGCAGGATAATGATTACTTGGTCTGTATTTCTCCCAAGATGGTACGAGTAAGCATTAGTTTTGCATCTATATATCTTGTTTCAATGCGTGGACGTGGCATGCATGCATAGTAGACTTTTAGCATGCATGCATGCATGGTTCAATAACCCTCCATGTTATCACTTTATCTCCGAATCATCATTAGGTTTCCAATGAAGATTCTAGAGCGATCAAAATGCCTTTGTTTTTGCAAAAAACTATTGTCCGTCGGATTTGCAAATCGCTGCTTCTCTAGTTTGCTCTTCTGCCGAACAGAACACCGGGAAGGAGCTGCATTTTATTGCTTGAATGCTTTGCATGCACTTCGAAATATGTCGATTGGCTTGACTTGACATGGTGGGCTGTAGATACCTTTGAGGTTTTGTCGTGGAATTACTCAGCAAAACCCCAGCAAAGAACTACGAAGATAGCATATCCTTCTTGGATTAAGATTGCCGGCAACTTCGGACTTCTCGCACTTTAACTTTAAAACTCTCTTTGGCTTCGACACGCGACTCAAATGCGAAATAGAGTTTCATAGGTAATCAAGGGGAAACCATTTGCATTGTTTGGGGAAACAACAAACTTAGACAAACTTTTTGTTTAAAAGGTTGAGAGTGGTGGGCTACAGAGATTAGAAAGAGGCTATCCGTTAATGCACAATGCTTGCGAGGAGAAGGTCATGGCTATTTCAAGGGCATTAGAGCGCTTATAAAACAAATTTAGAGCTATATGGAATAGGCATATGCCACCTTGATAGGGAGTTTTAACTAACATTTTGGGTTCATGAATAACTATGAGTTTGTGTAGGCACTTACATTTGTGAAGGTCACGTATGCGGAGCAAGTAGATTCCTTTATTGCATGGAATGATTTCTTTTACTTGGATGATGAATAAAAAGTGCTTATGTATTCTTTCAGCGAGCTTCTTGAGGGCATATGCACTTCACAAGCTCATCAGGGAGCCAGGACACAATGTTGCTTCAGACATCCCAATATCTTGCATTACAATTTCTACCTGCAGTGATAATTTCTACCACAAAGCGACCACAACCCACTTTGTGAGGTGAAAATACGTCAAATAGAGAGAAATATGTCGGGAATCAAGAAAATGAACTTTGTGTTCCCCATGTTTGAGACCCAAGACTATCTCCTATGCTCTATATTGATTTACAAGAGCAACTCAAAGTAAAATGTAAAAACAACACAAAGTATCTCATCGCGCCCTGCAAAATACATCAGCGCATCATGTTTAATCCATCGCACTAGATATTTATTATCGCGCTATATATGTATGGTGAGTATACAAAACTTATTTGCTGCAATAGAATGTGGGCGTTAATCATCACTTTTACATTGTAATTGACGACTTCCCACGGTGCTCGTTGTCCAGAAATGCGGATACGAATTGAGTTACTAGTAGAGCTTTCCATAGACACCAAAGGACTTTCGATCACGGCAATGACACCATTAGAATCTTTCACTTTAACACCAGGCTCTCAAAGACCAAGAAGCGCGAGCTTGAGAATTATCTAACTTTAGCGGCGCAAGCGTTTTTTGAAGCGGGGCTGGTTTTGGAATGTGAAAGTGTCGATATCTGAAAACCTCAAAATCATCAACACCGAGGGGTTGGCCAAGGCTTGGGAAGTCCTGAAAAGAAGAGTGCCCATCATACACTTTCGCTAGGCTTAAGCCATCGGTGCCTTTATCCCCTGTTGCTATTTTTTATCTCTTTGTGCAATTCCTTTTCCACGGCATCACGTTAGCAAGAAATGGGGCGAGGTGAAAAATCTTGAAATCTTGATGCAGCATAAGAAATAGAAAAATAGAACAAAAGAGCATAAAATATAAAGAGATCAATTGCCCATATCTTTTTTGTGAAGAATTTTTTACACGATGATCTTTGGTGCTACATGAAATGAAAGACAATGGCTATTTACCTCAATCTTCTCGTTAGCCGTGATGCGGCATAACAATATAATCTTCTTTGGTTGATCTTTAGAATGGAAACAAACAACATCATCAAGAGCATCATTATGCTACTACCCGGATATTAACAATGCCGTGTTTCTCCCAAGATGATGCAAATCAAGCATTGGTTGCATCTATATATCTTGTTCCAATGCATTATGGGCGTGGCATGCATGCATAGTAGACTTTTAGCGTACATGCATGCATGAACTTTAAGTAACCCTCCATGTTTTATCCGCTTTATCTCGAATCATCATTAGGTTTTCAATGAAGATTCTAGGCGATCAAATCTTTGTTTTGCAAAAACTGCTTCTCCTGAATTTGGGCTTTTCGGAAGGAGCTGCCATTTTTGTTGCCGGAGATGTCTTTTGCATGCACTTCTTGAAATATATCGGTGAAGCCAACTTAGAGCATAATTGGCTGTAAGATACCTTTGAGGTTTTATGGTAGATTCCTCAAGCAAGCATATGAGCAGCGAAGATAGCATATCTTTCTTAGTTCTGAAAGTTGCCTCCATTTTATACATGCTTTGAAGGGCAACTCGGACTTCTCTTTAACTAAAACGCCCACTCGACTTTCAAATACCCCATGGAAATAGGTTTTCATAGAACAATCAAAGGGGAAACCATTTGCATTGTTTGAAACAACAAACTTAGACAAAGCTTTTGTTTAAAAAGGATAGTCATTCTCCATTTTAGACATGAGAGTGTAGACTACAATTGAAAGGGCTATCCGTTATGCTGTCTTGAGGAGAAAAAGGTCTATGGCTATTTCAAGGGCATTGAGCTGCTTATACAAAACAAATTTAGAAGCTATATATGGAATAGGCATATGCCATACCTTCAATGAGGAGTTTTAACTAACATTTTGGAGTTCATGAATAACTATGAGTTTGTATAGGCACTTGCGTTGTGAAGGTCAGCTTATCGCGAGGGCAAAGTAGATTCCTTTATTGCATGGAATGATTTCTTTACTTAGGATGATGAATAAAAGTGCTTATGTATTCTTTCAAATTTCTTGAGGGGGCATATGCACTTCCTAGCTCATCCGCAGGGGCCATTTAGGATACAATCATTTTGTCGGTATCCCAATATCTTTGCATTACAATTTCTACCGCGATGATAATTTTCTGAGAACAACCACAACATTGAATAAAGCTTCTGTCAAATAGAGAGAAATGCTCGAATCAAGAAAATGAACTTTGTGTTCCATGTTTGGGGCCCAAGACTATCTCCTATGCTCTATATTGATTTACAAGAGCAACTCAAAAGTAAAATGTAAAACAACACAAAATTATCTCATCTTATGCTACAAAATACATCGGTATGCATGTTTTAATACATACGCACTAGATGTTATTATCATATACATCTTGTGATGAATATCTGAGAAACTTATTTCTTTGCAATAGAATGTAAAGCATTCATCATCTTACATTGTAATTAGGCACGACTTCCCACAATTGCTTTCGTTGTCCAGAGTCTGGGATACACAATTGAGTTAGTAAGAGCTTTTCCATAGACACCAAAAGGACTCGTCTGGCGGCACCATTAGAATCTTTCACTTTAACACCGGCTCAAAGACGAAGCGAGCGAGGAGTATCTAACTTTAGCGGCCATAGCGTTTTGAAGCGAGTGGTTTTGGAATGTGAGTATCGATATCACAAAGCCTCAAAATCATCAACTTACCCGAGGGGTTGTCAAGGCTTGAAGTCTAGAAAGAAATTGCGCCCATCATACACTCGCTGCCAGGCTTAGCCATCGATTACTTGCTTTATCCCCACATTGCTATTTTTATCTCGATTATTACGAGGAAATCCCCTTTTTCCACAGTAATGCGTTAGGCGGGCCAGGAGTGAAAAAAATCTTGAAATGTGATGCGGCATAAAAGAAATAGAAAAATAGAACAAAAGAGCATAAAATATAAGAGATCAATTGCCCATATCTTTTTTGTGAGAATTTTACTGATGATCTTTGGTGCTACATGAAATGAAAGACAATGGCTATTTACCTCAATGGCAATCTTCTGGATTCGTAGTAATTAACAATATGATCTTCTTTGGTTGATCTTTGCTCCGAGATGAAGCAAACAACATCATCAAGAGCATCGGTATGCTACTACCGGATAATGTTAACGATTACCATGTTTCTCCCAAGATGATGCAAATCAAGCATTGGTTGCATCTATATATCTTGTTCCAATGCATTATGGGCGTGGCATGCATGCATGAGCGACACAGCATGCATGCATGCATGAAGTTCAATACCCTCATATTTATCCCTTTATCTCTAATCATCCATTAGGTTTCAATGAAGATTCACAAACGATCAAATGCCTTTGTTTTTTGCAAAAAAAACTATTGTCGTCGGTTGCAATCTTCCTTCTAATTTGCTCTTTCTCCTGAATTTGGGCTTACCGGAAGGAGCTGCCATTTTTGTTGCCCGAGAGATGTCTTTTTGCATGCACTTATTGAAATATATCGGTGAAACCAACTTAGAGCATGGTGGCCCCGTAGATACCTTTGAGTTTTATTATTATAGATTCATAACGAAGCTTATATGAGCAACACGAAGATAGCATATCCTTCTTAGTTCACGAGATTGCCTCCATTTATACATGCTTTGAGGGCAACTCAGACTTCTCTTTGGCTTTTAAAACCTGCCATTCGACTTTCAAATGCACCATGGAAATAGAGGTTTTCATAGAACAATCAAGGGAAACCATTTGCATTGTTTGACACCAACAAGCAGACAAAGCTTCTTTTTGTTTTAAAAAGGATAGTCATTCTCCATTTTGAACTGTAAAGGTGCTGGGCTACAATTGAAAAAGAGGCTGCTCAGATTATGCACATCTTGAGGAGAAAAAGGTCTGTAAGCTATTTCAAGGGCATTAAGACTGCTTATAAAACAAATTTAGAAGCTATATGGAATAGGCATATGCCATACCTTCAATGAGGAGGTTTTAACTAACATTTTGGAGTTCATGAATAACTATGAGTTTGTATAGGCACTACGTTTGAAGGTCACGGCTTATGCGGGCAAGTAGATTCCTTTATTGCATGGAATGATTTCTTTGCCGGATGATGAATAAAAAGTGCTTATGTATTCTTTCAAGCGAGCTTCTTGAGGGCATATGCCTTCCCTAGCTCATCACTTAGGGGCCAGTAAGGACACAATCATTTATCGGACATCAATATCTTACGTACAATTTCTACATAGTGATAATTTCTCGAGCGACCACAACAGCGTGAATGAAAACTACGTAAAATCTGAAATACTCCGAATCAAGAAAATAGACACCTGTGTTCCCCATGTTTGGGGGCCCAAGACTATGCTCTATGCTCTATATTGATTTACGAGGAAACGCTCAAAAGTAAAATGTAAAACAACACAAAATCATGTTTAATACATCGCACTAGATATTTATTATCATATACATACTATGATGAATATACAAAACTTATTTCTTTGCAATAGAATGTAAACATTCATCATCTTACATTGTAATTAAGGCGTACGACTTCCCACAATTGCTCACGTTGTCCAAATACGGATACACAATTGAGTTACTAGTAAGAACTTTTCCATAGACACCAAAAGGACTCGTCTGGCTTGACACCATTAGAATCTTTCACTTTAACACCCGGTACGCTCTCAAAAGACCAAAGGCGAGCAGGGTATCTAACTTTAGCGGTATAAGCGTTTTTTGAAACAAGGCTGGTTTTACGGAATGTGAAAGTATCGATATCACAAAGCCTCAAAATCATCAACACCGGGGTTGTCGAGGCTTGGGAAGTCTGAAAAGGCGCCCATCATACACTTTCGCACAGGCTTACAGCCATCAGTGCCTTTATCCTGTTTACTGTTTTATCCGATTGTGCAATCCCTTTTTGTCGGTAGGCGGGCGAGTGAAAATCTTGAAGCATGTGATGCAGCATAGAAATAGAAAAAGCCGGGGGCAAAGAGCATAAATATAAGAGAGATCAATTGCCCATATCTTTTTGTGAAGAATTTTTACACGATGATCTTTGGTGCTACATGAAATGAAGAAAGACAATGGCTATTTACCTCAATCTTCGTTAGCCGTGGTCGGCATAACAATATGATGCTTCTTTGGTTGATCTTTGCGCTTGTGAATGGAAGCAAACAACATCATCAAGAGCATCATTATGCTACTACGGATAATGTTAACAATGCCATGTTTCTCCCAAGATGATGCAAATAAGCGGCAGTTTGCATCTATATCTTGTTTCCAATGCATTATGGGCCGTGGCATGCATGCATAGTAGACTTTAGCATGCATGCATGCATGGTTCATAAGCCCTCCATATTTATCACTTTATCTCGAATCATCCATTAGGTTTTCAATGAAGATTCTAGGCGATCAAATGCCTTTGTTTTAAAAAACTATTGTCCGTCAGTTGCAATCTTCCTTCTCTAGGTTGCTCTTTCTCCACCAATTTTAGGCTTTTCGGGGAAGGGCGCCATTTTTACCCATTGCCATAGATGTCTTTTTGCATGCACTTCGCGAAATATATCCGGTGGTAACTTGACATAGTGGTGTAGATACCTTTGAGTTTTATGCATTAGATTCCTCAACAAACGAGCAGCTGCGGTAAACATCAACTGGATGCGGTGCCTCCATTTATACGTATGCTTTGGGGGCAACTCGGACTTCTCTTTGGCTTTAAAACACCGCCACTCGACTTTCAAATACCATGGAAATAGAGGTTTTCATAGAACGATCAAGAAACCATTTGCATTGTTTGAAACAACAAACAGACAAAGCTTCTTTGTTTAAAGGATAGTCATTCTCCATTTGAACGTAAGGAGTCTTCGGGCTTCTAATTGAAAAGACTATCCGGATTATGCACATCTTGAGGAGAAAAAGGTCTATGGCTATTCAAGGGCATTCTTCAGAGGCGCTTTATGAAACTGGAATTTGAAGCTAACCATGTGAATGGGCATACATGCCGCCACCTTCAATGAGGAGGTTTTAAACTAGCGCAGGTTCATGAACCAACTATGACAGGTTGTAGCCGCCAAAACGCCTGGATTTGTGAGGAGGATAAACATGGAACCCGGAAGCCGGGATTCGCCTGTTATGGAACAATTCCATGGGATAGAATAAAGGTAGCATATTAACTTTCATGAAGCTTCTTGGGAGGAACTAATAGCTACAAAGCTCATCGGGAACCAGGGACACAATCATTTCAGCCAGACAATGCAATATCGCACATACATTTCTACCGTTGACCAATTTCTACCAGAGCAGAATGCAACATGAAATGAAAACTCGTCGACTAAATCTATGAATCGAAAATGAACTTCTACCTCGTGTTTTGGGGACCCCACGAGACTATCCTCTAATAACTCTATGATGATTTGAGCAACTCAAAGTAAAGATGTAAACAACACAAAGATACATCATCATCATAATACCAAAATCCATCGCCGTAGTTTGAAGACCATCACTGAATATTTATTTATGCATATATATACTTCCCATGATGAATAACCAAGAGCTTATTTTAACGGCCAGGAGATACTTAAAGCATTCAAATAAATGCTGCATTGTGATTGACTGTTGCTAAAAGATTTGTCCAATCTGGAGGACCACAGGAATTGAGTTACTAATGGAGCTTTTCCGCGAACCAAAGGACTCGTCGACGATGGAATCTTTCGCTTTAACACCGGCTCCGAGACAAGAGCTTGAGATATCAACTTTTAGGCTCAAAAGCGTTTTTTAAACGGGCTGGTTTTGGAATGAAAATATATAAATCTCTAAAGAAAACCTCAAATCATCAACAGGTTGTGAGGAAGCAGAGTCTAGAAAGAAGACTACCCATCACCCTCAACTGCGACTTATGCATCGTGCCCTTTCATCCATTTCATTTGCACTTCATTTTATCCTACGTTATACAGAATTCCGCCATGTTGAAGGGCGGTGAAAAATCTTGAAGCATGATGAGCATATAATGGAGACAAAGGCATCAAAATATATAAAGAGGATCAATTTACTTATCTTTTTTGTGAAGAATTTTTACACGATGATCTTTTGGTGCCATGAAATGAAGACACCAATGAAAGCTGACCCCTCCAATCTTCTAGTTGGCAGAGTAATTAGGCATAACAATATGATCTTCTTTGGTTTGATCTGCTTGCGGCGAATGGAAATGCTCAAAACCATCATCAAGTATCACATTATATACCTACCGGACAATGATGTGTCTGCATGTTTCTCGAGATGAGTGCAAATCCAAACGTTGGTTTGCATCCTATATATCTCATTTCCAATAAAATTATCGGACGTAAGCGTAAAATGCATAATTGCGTTTCGCCATGCATGCATGGAAGTTTGTCAACCCTCCATTTATCACTTTATAAAGCGAATCCATCCATTCGGGTTTCAATGATTCCCTGAGCAGAATCAAATGCAACATTTTTGCAAAACCATTGTAAGGTCCGGTTACAATCTTCCTTCTGGTTTTATGCTTTCTCACCAATTTGGAGCTTACTCGGGAACAAATTTTTGTTGCCGGAGATATCTTTTGCGTACGCCAATTGAAATCTCGCCAGTTGAACAAGCCGGGCATGAGTGACATGAATCACTTTGGGAGTTTTCAACAAGTAGATTCCCTCATTGAAGCTTATGACAGCTCTACAGAGATAAGCATATCTTCTTAGTTAGGGATTGCTCCATTTATACAGCCATGCGTTGAAGGCAACTCAGGGACTTCTATCTGGCTTTTTAAAACCTTGCTTTCTGGGCCTCAAATGCACGTGGAAGGGAGTTTCGCCAAGTGTCAAGGGGAAACCATTTTGCATTGTTTGGAAACAACAAACTTTCGAACAAGGCTTTTGTTTAAAAGGATGATCGGAATTCTCAGTGCAGACAGAATCTTGAATACAATTCGAAAGGCTATCGCGGATTATGCACAATATTTTAGGGAGAAAAGGATCTGGCTATTTTCGAGAATTCGAAGGCCTTACTCAAAACAAATTTAAACTATATTCGGAATAATTTCCATACCCATACCCTTCAATGAAGGAGTTTTCATGTATTTTTGGGTTCATGAATAGCTATGAATTTGTATGAACTTCGTTGTAGAAGAGGATCCCTAAACATCTTGGGAATAAGAGAAATGGATTCTTTGTAAATGCGGAATGATTTTCTTTACTTCGGGATGATGAATAAAAATTACTTGCTTTATATACATTCGCTTTCAACCGACTTCTTGAGGCATAATACGACTTCTAAATCATCATAGAGACCCATTCAGGGACCCCACAATCCATTTGTCGTTATCCAATATCTTGCATTCAAGTTTCTACGCAGATTGATCAATTTCGAGCAGAACCCACAATGAGCATGGGAATACGAAACTACATCGAAATAGAAATATCGGATCAAGGAAAATGAACTTTATGTTATGTTTTGGAGACCCAAAGAGATCTCTATGCTCTATTGGATTTACAAAGACGACTCAAAATCAAAATCATAAAATATTACCAAAATTATCTCCATCATACAGCGCTCCTGAAATACATCCGGCGTAATGTTTAATACGATACCGCGCTAGATAATTTTATTATCCATATCTCGCCACTATGATGAATCCATCCTGAAACTTTCATTTCGCTGTGGGGGATATCAAACCGTTCATCATCTTACGGGTATCAATTCCAGACGCAGAGCTTCCAATTCATAGATTCGTCGAAATCCGGGATACACAAATTCCAGGATTCACTGATAGGAAACTTTCCATGAACGCCGAAAGGACTCACGATCCGTCGAAGCACCATTGGGAATCTTTCGCCTGTTTACCGTCTCAAGAGAGACAAAGTGACTTGAGAGATTATCTAACTTTAATAAACAAAGCGTTTTCAAAGCAGGAACTGGTTTGGAATGTTGAAAATGTCGATCCTCTGAAAACCCTCGAATCATCAGCTTACCAGGGTTGTCAGGGAAGCAGATCCTGAAAAGTAAGCCCATCACATACCACTCACACCCATAAAAGAACTTAGCCAAATGGGTGCCACCCATCCTGTTCTTCATTTTCATCAGATTGATTTTCAATCCCCCATACGTAATGCATTGGTAGGCCGGTGGCGTCATGGAAGCCATCGTGATGCGGCATAGAATAGAAAATGAGAACAAAACATAAAATACTCAAGGAATCAGATTCATATATCTTTTGTGAAGGGTACCGGTGAATCCTTTGGGGTATTCCATGAAGTCGAAGACGATATTCATTTACCTCAATCTTCTCGTTCGTAAAAATTAAGTGGGCATAACAAACTCTATCGATCTTCTTTGGTTGAATCTTTTCGCGGCAGATGGAAATCAAAACAACTTTCATCATCAGAGCCATCATTATACTACTTCACCGGAATCGTAATTAACAAATACCCATCATTTCTCTGAAGATGATTACAAAATCAACCATTGGTTGCATCCTCATATCTTGTTTCCAATACATTATGGACGAGTGGCATGCATGCATAAGTAGACACCATGCATGCATGCATGCGTGGTTTTAAATAAACAACCCTCATGAATCATCCAGAATTCGGGTTTCCAGTATTGAAGATTCGACGAATCAAAATACCCTTTGTTTTGCAAAAAACTATTGTAAAATCGGGATTGCGAATATTCCCTTCTCGTTTACAACTCTCTCACCGTTGAGGCTTATAGGAAGAACCGCCATTTTTCATTTGCCGGGAATATCTTTTTCGCCACTTACTGAAAATAATGGGTGAAACCAGCTTAGAGCATGGTGAGCCATGAATACCTTTTCGAGTTTTTTTAATGGTAGATTCCTCTAACCGGCTTATATGACATGCCAGAAGATAGCGCATATCGCTTCTTAAGTTCTGAGATTTACTCCATTTACATACGTATAGCGAGCCCCAACTCCGGACTTCTCTTTATTTTAAAAGCTGCCCACTTCAAGCTTTCCAATACCATGGAAATGGAAGTTTTCATAGAGAGATAACAATCAAGGAAACCATTTGCATTCGTTTAGCTCGAAGAAACTTGAACAAGCTTTTTTTTGTTTAAAGGACAGTCATTCTCATTTTGGAGCAATAGGAGTCGCTTCCAATTCCTGATTGAAAGAGCTGCTCAGATTACATGCCCCTCGCAGGAAAGGATCTGTTAAGCTATTTCAGGGGCAATTCAAAGTGCTTATAAAACTTTCGAATTTAAAATTCCTTGAATGAGAACTTGCCAGCCACCCATACCTTCAATGAGTTTCTTAACATTTTGGAGTTCCATGAATAACCCCTATGGGTTTGTATAAGAGCACTTTCCGTTGTGGTCTAAGCTTATAGGAACGGAGAAATGAATTCCATACTATTCGTGAATAGATTTCTTCCACTTGGGATAGATGGGAATAAAAGGTACGCTTTAATAATATCATTCTTTCAAAGCCGGAAGACTTCTTGAGACACTCCATGCACTTCTAAAAGCTCCGCTCATAGGGCCATTTGAGTTTCCTAAATAATTTGTGGAGACCATCTAATCATCTCTTGCATTCTGGAGTTTCTACGATTTGAATAATTTCCTACAGAGAGCGAACCACAACAAAACTGAATGAAATCGTCCAAATAAAATCATCGAACAAAGAAATGAACTTTTTGTGTTCCATGTTTGAGGTTTAAAGAGAATATCTCTAATATCTCATTGATTTTACGAAACGGCTTTCAAAGTAAAGATGTAAACAACTGCAAAGATTATTATCATCTTATGCTACAAAGTCCACATCAAGCGCCATGTTTAATACGTACCGCACTTCGTGATGTTATTATCATATACATACTATGATGGATATACAAAACTTATTGCTGCTGCAATGCGTAAACGTTCATAAATGCTTACGTGTAATTAGGCCGCGACTTCCCACAATTGCTTTCACGTTGATCCAAGTCGCGGATCACACAATTGAGTTACTAGTGGAAACTTTCCATAGACACCAGGGACTCGATCACAGTGACACCATTAGAGATCTTTCACTTTAACGCCGGCGCTCTCAAAGACCAAGGCGGGAGCTTGAGTCAAATCGCACTAAGCGAGCATAAAGCGTTTTGAAGCAGTTTGGTTTTAGATGTGAAATATCGATATCAAAAGCCTCAAAATCATCAACACCGAGGTTGTCAAGGCAGGAAGTCTAGAAAGAAGGTATACATCATACACTTTCGCTTTTACCACGACCGTAAAAGCCAGATTAGCGCTTTATCCCTTTGATTGCTTATTTTTATCTCGATTATTTTGTTCGCACTTCCACCCGGTAATGCGATGGGAACAATTAAGAAAAATCTTAAAGCATGTGATCGCGGCATAAGAAATAGAAAGAGCCAGAACAAAAAGAGCATAAAATCTCGAGATCAATTGCTTATATCTTTTTTTGAAACTTATTGAAGGAATTTTACGGAGTGATCACAGTTACTTTCACATGAAATAGAATAATATTTATTTACCTCAATCTTCTCGTTATTCGTGGTCGACATAACAATATGGTATCTTCTTTGGTTTGATCTTTCTTGTAGGATGGAAACAAACAAACGACATCAAAAGGCATCGGTATGCTACTACCGGATAATGTTACTGAAATGCCATGTTTCTCCCAAAGATGGTCACAAATCAAGCATTGGTTGCATCTATATATCTTGTTTCAATGCATTATGGGCGTGGCATGCATGCATAGTAGACTTCGCATGCATGCATGCATGGTTCGTAACCTCCATATTTATCCACTTTATCTCCGAATAAAGCG